>LPNX010809751.1:110527-273714 GCA_001517045.1 Pseudotsuga menziesii | reverse complement strand
GGGTGCTTATTGCTCTCCGAAAACCATGGTGGGATAAGGATTTCATATGGTCGCCCAAGGTCCGTGATTGGACTGATGATACCGGCGACCGTATGAAATCCTTATCCCACAATGGTTTTCTAGAGACTGCGTGAGTTTCAAAGGAATTTCCACATGGAAAAACATGATAATTACTTGCATAGTCGCATGATGAAACCACAGGATTGTATGTGCTAATAGTTGCGCTGTCGCGCGGCGGTTGGTCATTGTATCTTTTGCATAGGGAGTCAACGTGACCGCTCATTGGGAGGTATTGTGCCCCACGTCGAGGATGAGTATGGTCAACTACATTTATTATCTGCGTAGCTAGTTATGAGACCAATTGCACAACTTTCTAAAGCAATGCTAGTGTGGTTTTGGTGCCCAAGTTGTGTGACATATATGTCGCATGACATTCTTGACAAAAGTTGTGTAGTTTTTTCTTTTTGTTGTTGTTTAACTATGATGAATTAATCTTTTTAACATTAATGAGTGCCATGGCGATTGAGTTGTATGAGTGCCACTTCAATGCCTTGAGGGATTTGGTGGCATGGGTTCCACTTTAATGCCTTGAGGGATTTGCTAGCATGGTGCCTCCAGGTTTTGGTAGCGCCTATGTGAGGTAGGGTTGTTGAAATATTGGGATTGTCTTGTGATGAGGTATAGTGATCATCTCTCATGGGAGCTTATTATAGGTTTTTGGAGTCCCCAACTGGGACGTCTTGTAGTGGATGATGAGAGGAACGCTTTTGATTGCTTTGATATACATTTTTTGACTAAATTACTAGTTCGGGGCATCTAAGAGGATACCCATCCATCATTGAGTGGGAATCATACTTTAGATCAATTTGTTACCCATTATTGCGGGGGAAACTCTAATGCATAGAAGGATGGAGGTATCTAATTGTCATGTATTTTGATATGAATATGAGGGCAGTGGAAACTGTCATAGTTCATGTGCTGGGGGCATTTGCGAGTCATTGGATTTAAGGAGACTACCTTCTTCTTGTGGAGGAGGTACTAGTCAGTAGGTTGAAGGTTTCCTGGGCGCACATGTTGGTTGTCAACATGCTTGCTCGGTTGACCAAATCTTGTCCAAATGGGCATAACCATTTTTTCTATGGGTTGATCTTTTACTTGTTTTTCTTTGACCAATACCATTCCTTGAGGCTACTTATTATTATACCTATTAGGGGGTTAAGGGAGCCTTGCATGATCTTTTGGGGACTGCGATGCCCCGTACTAGTGGTGGTTAGTGGGCCAGGTGTTTACTCCAAACTACTTGGAAATGTGGAGGCATTGGAGGGTGCCTATGGAGCGGTAGTCGTGGAAGGGGTTAGACTTTCGAGGAGACCTAGATTTCCCGCCTCACATTCCTAGTGATGGGTGGGGACCCATGCATGAGTAACTCTGGTACTATAACATGTTCATACTTTAATTTCATGCATGTTTAGACTATTGTATGTATATGTTAGATACTCATAGTCTGATGTTTGTTTTTTGGTTGTAGATATGGGACATGCCCATCCCCCAACTAGAGTTGCATCGGTTATTGTTGGAGATGATTGTTGGCCACCATTTTTATGTTTATTTTGCCATAAAATTCCATGTTTTTCCTTCAAACGACCATCCATATCCTTCATATTTTATCCATACTTCCTTCAAACCTTATTATATGAGGTATAATTGTCACTTCTTTTCATGAATTGAATTTTTCAAATTTTAAAGCATTAAAATTAAATTTTAACAGAAATTACAGGATTTTGCAACTTCCCGTAATTGCTACAATCTTTGCATACTTGCAGGACAACTGGGCGTGATCTGAGACATGTGGAAGATTCCATGATGTCCAAGGATGGATGAATATCTATAAGCTTCACTAAATTATCCTTGCAGGTGTCTGGTCAACGTTGGTCAAATCATGCCATCTGTACAGGAAAAACCCTATTTTCTAGCATAAAATCCGTCAACTTTGAAATTTGGTGGGGATTTTCCCATTTTTGTGGATTTAAAAGATGAATTCGACCTTCTAAGAGGAAATTTAGGATCTCATCCTCATATCATGAGTACTTTTAGCATTTACAGTTATAAACATTTTGTGTAAATACCTCAAAGTATACATAGTTTGATAACTTGGAAAATTGGGAATTTGTATTTTGAAACTCATTTTCATTGCAAACCTTTGAATCATTATTCAATTGGTGTTTTGTTGTGATGTTGGAGTAATTGATCAGTAGTTAATAGAGTATATAAGATTTGATTTCAATCAAGTGTGCAAGTGAAGCATCAAAGGGCCCCCTTTGCCAAGCTTGTGCATTTATTCCCGTCCCATTGTTTTCTTTGGTATGAGTTGAATCATTCATTCATGTAGTTTACTATCGAATTCATGTTATGAGTTGAATTTTTATTCCATGTAATTTTCCATTAAATATATATTGTTACTATATTGTTTCAAATTAAATTTGAATCCTAGCATGTATTGATTTAGTGATTTTTCTAGGACTTACATCTTGTTGTTGCAGCACTAACATATATGTTGTGAGTGAATTTATTGTAAAAGAATTCAATATATATAATTTTGTATTCAACAACAGAATGTCATAGATCTCCATACTTCTTAAATATCTTAGACTTAGAATAGTTGATTAATGGAATACTAATTAATGTTAAAGAATCTAATGAAATCTTCTCCTGTAAGGGAGTTTAGTATTTATTAACATTACAAGTGTTTGATCCATCTCAGAATTACTTCTTAAAAACTAAGTTTAGATCTGAAACCATATATGCTGGATGTGCTTCTAAGTTTACAAATACCAGATTGATAGTTAAAATTACAAGCCCTAGTTTACATATGTAGATTAGGCCAACAATGATCATGGTCGAGCTCAAAATTGATGCCACCGTCAAGAGGAGGCATTCTCATAAGAGAGGGGGAGGTTGATGTATTGGTGTGAAATCCTCAATAGGGGGTGACCCCAATGGTGTTTACACCAAGCTTGAGTGGTGTTTTGTCATTTCCCTCAAGGTCATGGATGAGTGGATCTAGGATGATTTGGATGACCAATTGATGGAGACTTGTCTCCATATTCTAGAGGGTGTTATCCTTGGGTGACACTTTCTCTTGTGGAGAGCATGTGTTACGGGTGAGAGTCATCGTATGAGGATGGAATAGGGATTCAAAACAATAGCTAGTCCTGTAGGAGATGGAGTAGTACCCACACCCATAGCAGCGAGCCCAATAACCATGCCCCTACCGCCACTACCAGTAGCAGTACCTATAGAGACCATGGTGCACATAGCCTTGATGGATCATCCCCCTATTGAGGAGGGTGAGGATTAGATGTCAATGGGCCTTCGGCCCCAATTTTGTACCTTTAGTTTTGGTTATTGCCTATGGGAGGTTATGTTTGGTGTATCGCCCCATAAGGATATTTATTAATGTGGGTCTTGAGACATGCGATGTATATGGCATGTTTACACTCACAAATTGTTATGCAACCAAGTCCCATATATAGCATAAAAGAGCAAAAATAGATAATAAGAGAGTAATCCACGCCTAAAAAATGAATAGCAGAGATAAATATCAATTCTCTTTGAGGGAGGAACCTCCTTACACAATGTACTGAGTACACAAGATAAGATAAGATAAGATACTATGATGACTAAAATGAGAATGTCTCCTTCCTATATATAGGAGATAACGATGTACAATAACAACTAATAAACCCACTAATATACCCAAGCCTACACAAATAATATGTAATGCACCACAATATAGGGAGTAATGTGCCACACTATATGGTGTAATGTGTCATCATTAAGGGATTAATATGCCCCTCCCATTCAAAAAGTGTTGTCCTCAACAATGAAGTAATTCTGGATGCTGTTGTATAAAGGACTCATCTTCCCATGTTGAATCTTCCGTGGGTAAGTTCTTCCATTTAATGAGATACTGTGAAATTGATCGATTTCGAAGCTGTCTAGTTCGTATTGCAGTAATTTCTTCACGATCCAAGATGATATTTCCTTCCTCATCAAGTTCTAGTAATATCGTTTGAACTGGTAGCTTTTCACCAATTACCTTCTTTAAATAGGAAACATGGAAAACTAGGTGGACTTGTGAAGATGCAGGTAGTTCCAATTTGTAGGCCATACTACAGTTCTTTTGTAACACCTTGTAGGGATCGTAGTATTTAGGTGACAATTTATTATCCTTCTTGGTGTTCTTCAGGGACATCTATTTGTATGGTTGTAGTATTAAAAACACCCAATCCCCAAGATTAAAGCTTTGTTCACTACGGTGTTGATATGCTTGTTGTTTCATTGGATTTTGTGCTAGATCCAGGTTGTCCTTTAAGAGTTGAAGAACTTGTTGTTGATGATCCATGTGGTCTTCCACTGCTTGAACCTTAGATTCTCTTAGTGACGATGTGATGGATGGTGGATGGTATCCATACAGCTCCATAAATGGGGTCATTTTTGATGATGTACGGAAGGAAGTATTATACCACCATTCTGCCAAGGTTAACCACTTGGTCCATTCTGTTTGTTTATCAGCTGCAAAACATCTAAGATACCCTTCCAAACATTTGTTTACTATATTTGTTTGTCCATCATATTGAGGGTGATAAGATGAGCTATGATCCAGTTGAGTACCCAAACAAGAAAATAATTTGGTCCAAAAATTTCCAGTGAAAATGGGATCCATGCCACTTACTATAATATTTGGAGTACCATGTAGTTTTTGTACCGTCTTCATAAAAAAATTGGTGACCGTGCTTGATTTGAAGGGGTGATATAGTGCACAGAAGTGTACATATTTAGTAAGTCTATCAACAATCGCCATGATGACACTCTTTCCTTCAAAACTTGGTAAACCTGTGATAAAATCCATCGAAACCTCTTTCCACCTTTGGCTTGGAATGGAAAGTGGTTGTAGTAGACCAAGGGTCTTAATTGTTTCCACTTTATTTTGTTGGCAAACCAAACATTCCACAACAAATTTTTGAACGTCAGTTTTAAGACCATCCCCAAAAAATATTTCTTTATCCTGTGGTAGGTCTTTAAGAAACCCGAGTGCCCTCCTATTGGTGAAGAGTGGAATTCAGAAAGTACATTTTGCTTGAGATAGAAACTCTTACCAAGATGTAAGCGATCCTTGTACCATAACAAGTCATCTTTCCACCTAAACGTATTAGAGGCACTGGGATCCTGTTGCAACTTTTGAATAAATGTCCATATTTTTTTCGTCATTTTTCCATTCGTCCATTGCTTTGGCTATCCAATCTAGTTGGATGATCGAAATAGAATAGAGTAATGCTTCAACATCCTCATCTTTCCTAGAGAGTGCATCCGCGACAAAATTTTGCTCCCCTTTTTGTAGATGATTTCAAAGTCACATCCCAACATCTTTGTTACCTATTTTTGTTGCTCTTCTGAAGATAACCTTTGTTCCAAGAAGTATTTAAGGCTACCATGATCAACTTTAACCTTGAAATGTCTCCGTATAAGGTAGGGGTGCCATTGCTTCAAAGCATGTAGTATTGCCAACATTTCCTTCTCATAAATGGGATTTTTTCAGTTCTTTCCCTTGATTGGATGACTTGTAAAGGAAATATGGTGTTCTTCTTGCATTAGTACAACTCCAATTTCATTTCCTGAAGCATCACATTCAACAATAAAGGTTTTTGTGAAGTCTGGTGTCACCAAAACAGGAGCTTTACACATGGCATATTTGAGTTGTTGAAAGGCTTGAGTTGCCTTTGGAGTCCAAGAAAATGAATCTTTCTTCAGTAACGATGTTAGAGGAGCTACTATTCTTCCATGGTTTTGAACAAACTTGCGGTAGTACCCCGTCAGACCTAAGAATCCTCGAATATTCTTCAGGGTTTTGGGAATCGACCAGTCCATCATGGATTTAATTTTTTTAGGGTCTACCTTGACACCTTCATGAGATACAATATGACCCAAATACTCTACCTCCTTTATCCCAAAGAAACATTTTGAGGGTTTTGCATACATTTTTTTCTCCTTTAGTAGTTGTAGTACCCTGTCAACATGTTGAACATGTTCTTCCCAAGACTTGCTATAGATTAGTATATCATCCAAGAATACCAACACAAATTTTCTAAGGAAAGGATTGAAAATATAATTCATCAAACCTTGAAATGTGGAAGGTGCATTTGTTAGACCAAATGGCATGACAAGAAATTCACAGTGATCTTCATGAGTTCTAAATGTTGTTTTGGGGATGTTTTCATCCTTCATTCGAATATGATGATACTTGGAACAAAGATCCAACTTTGTGAAGACAACTGCTCCATGTAATTCCTCTAACAATTCATCAATGATAGGAATGGGAAACTTATCTTTAATGGTGATCTTGTTGAGCTCTCTATAATTAGGACACATACGCCATGATCCATCTGGCTTGGGTGCCATTACCACTGGTGCAGAGTAAGAACTTTGGCTAGGACTAATTATGCCAACCTCTAACATTTCAACCACCATATGCTCAATTTCACTCTTTTGGCTATAGGGATATCGGTAAGGTCTGATGTTAGGAGGAACACTGCCTGTAATTAAGTGGATAGCATGATTACAGTCACGAATAGGTGGAATACCTTTGGGAATATCTTTAAATACTTTGGAATGCTTATTAATGACCCTTTGGAGATCTGGGGAGATAGGGAACTTTGAGGTTTGAACATCTAATGAGAATAGTTACGAAACTATACCTTGAAGTCCCTTTTTTAACAACTTTGTCATACCATTAGAGCTTATCACCTTGCTTGGTTTTCCTGTGATACCATTTAACTCATATTCTTTACTTTCCCATGAAAATTTCATGATTTTTTTGAAATTTAAAAGCTATTGTTCCCAATGATTGTAACCATTGGACACCCAAGGAAACATCAACACCACCCATTGGGATAGCAATAATTGGACTATTCAATACATATTCCCCATAACCAGATTGATATTATGGAATTTCCCTGAGCAATTTATAGTTCCTCCATTTGCAATCATTACTTGAAATTCTGGTGCTGGATAAACAAATCAATTAAGAACTTTGGCTAATTCACAGTGAATGAAATTATGAGTACTACTAGAATGAATCTACACTGTTCCCTTCTTTTTTTATGTATCCTTCTATCTTGAGAGTTTGAGGAGTGCTAATTCCAGCCAATGCATGAAAATATATGATGGGAGTAATTTTTTTTTTCTTCTGAAGTAGCCTCTTCTATTTCTTCTGAAGTCGCCTCTTCTTGAGATGATTCCTCTTCACAATCTATGTAGAATAATTTCTTCTCATTGCACTTATGTCCCTTACTATACTTGTTGTCACAATTAAAGCACAATCCTTTTGCTCTTCTTTCATCTAGTTGTTGGGGTGTCAACCTTTGTGGCGGTTTAGAAGAAGGAACATCATTTTCTCTATATGTGGTGGAGAAGGCCTTTCTAGTAGTCATTGCCATATTTTTATTTTCAACCTTCCTTGCCATCATGAAAGCCATCTCTAGCGATGATGGTTCAAATAGACACACATCACGTTGAATGCTATATTTCAAGGTTCCAATAAAGAGATCTAACAGATTATCTTCTAAAATATTCTTCACTCTGAGACTTAGCTACTGAAATTGCTTGATGTGATATGTAACTGAACCTTTTTGCTTGCCAATTTACCAACTGACTGAAGAAGGTGTTTCTATTTATATCCCCATAATGTGCAATCAATTATTTTGTGAATTTAGACCAAGAGATAATAGAATCCTTTTTACGGTCAGAAATCCATTGGTACCATGCAAACTGATCAGGTTCTAAATACAAGGATGAAATAGTTACCTTTTTCATAGTGGGCACCTGGTGTAGATCAAAGAATTGCTCCATCTGAAAATCCACGTGATTAGATCCTTGCCATAAAACTTTCTCATTTCAATGTTGGGGATAAAGTAGTTTCTTGGACTTGAATTGAACCCATGATGTTGTAGTGAATCGTCAAATTTTTAGGCCTCCAACTTCCTACTCTCCAATTGTTTTTCAATTTTCTCCAGACGTGACTCGAATAAGTCACATTTTCCTCCTTGTCCTCTTCTTGAGTAAATAATTGAGGAATAAAGTTATGTTTGATATCCTTGATAAAATCCTTCAAGTATTGAAGATATTATTTACTATCCATCCCTTTTATATCCTCTTTAGTAGGCATCTTATTTTCCAATTTAGCAAAGTCATCAATTTTTACATTTCCCTTAATCATATCTTCCAACTTGGACACTCTAAAAGAAATGTCTTCCATTTCCTCATCTGTCGGGGATGAATCCTCTGGGGGTTTGAGTGGAGTGTGATTCTTTACACTTCCTTTTGGTGGCATTTTTAACAATATCACACCCTAGGGTTTACCACAAATATATCCTTTTACTAAAATCTATTCAAATGCAAAATAACGTACCTTTTTCAAACCCTATTTGGAAGACTATTTTAGGGCCAACTTGTAACTAAGGTAAAATTTGGATTGCGACTAATCTAAGTCTGAAACTTCGAATTGTAGTACCTTGATATTTCCTCTTTCCAATGCCACATGTATGAACTAATTTGGATGAGCCAACAAACATTTATTGCAACTATACTAAAGCTTCTTATTTTGTCCTATCCATAAGAGAGCATTTGTACTATAACCACGTGTCCACTATTTTGTTTATGTATCTAAAAATTATACCATAGATACCCTGCTCTGTATTCTTTTATATGCAACTGTTCTCACTCCATTTGGATCTCAGATTCCTCAAATATGACCTTTTTTCCAAGAACACTTGTTTTAGACTAGCTATAGGACTAGTAAAAAACCCTAGATTCCTCCACAATTATCTATTAAACTGTAATGGATCAGGATCTGAATTTCGGTATAGAGATATTTATGCCTGTTTTGGAAGTGGGTTTTTAATATCGATCTTTGAATCCTTTTAGAAAAATATTTGTATAGAAAGTTACAATATGACTCGTTTTGTAGAAGCCAGTCCCGAGGAAGGAGATTTGATACCAAATTTTATGCAACCAAGTCCTAGATATAGCATAAAAAGAGCAGAAATAGATAATAAGAGAGTAATCCATGCCTAAAAAATGAATAGCAGAGATAGATATCAATCCTCTTCAAGGGAGGAACCTCCTCACACAATGTACCGAGTACACAAGATAAGAAAAGATACTATGATGACTAAAATGAGAATATCTCCTTCCTATATATAGGAGATAAAGGTGTACAATAACAACCAATAGACCCAAGCCTACATAAATAATATGTAATGCACCACAATATAGGGAGTAATGCGCCACACTATAAGGTGTAATGTGTCATCATTAAGGGCTTAACACAAATGCTTATTTTCGATGTTTCCACAGTTAAGACTCAAATGTATGTGATGGTTTGTTTATGCATTTTGTTCATGCATATGCAAATTTGTTATGGTGATAAACATATAAATGTTTATTTCTTTTAGTGAGTAGTGTACTAATTAATGTAATAAATTCCATCCCAAAAATTTATTTGTGAAGTGGTCAACAAATGTATTTAAAATTCTAGGGACATGGATGAACGTAAGGGTTTCAAACTGTCGAGCCAAAAGTTGCACTTGTACGTACTTTCAGAAAAAGGCATGGATCATAGACATTTTTGAAATAGACAACAAGGAGTCGGGAATATAGGTGGATGTGGATATGGTGAAGATATAAATGAATGACATCAATCAATAATATGATGGCAACACCATATTCTTCTTGGTTGTTAGTGGCTTGAACGAGGCATGCACCACTAGTGAGGAAGAACATATGCGTCGGGGTGTAAATGGACCAAGTAGTGGATGCAAGATTCTTTGACCGAAGATTGTTTACATAAGCAAAGTGGACATAACAATCCATATTTCAAGTCATATGCAAAGGAAAAACTATCTTTTTTTAGAAACAATTAGTCTAAAAATAGTTAAAAGCAAAAACTAAAGAAAAAAATGAAAATTATGGTGTATCTACAATGTTTGGTGAAATACGATGGTATGGTTCATGGATATAATTTATTCAAGTACAACCTATTTACAAGGTTGTCAAGAATTCCTCCTTCTAGGAGTCCTATCACATACACAAACTGGGAAGGAATTGCTTGATGATAGAGGGTCCTTTCTAAAGTGGGGTGAACTTACATGGTCCTAGTTTAGTGTCCTTTTTTGTGTCAAACATGAGGACTACGTCACCTTCACTAAAAATGTGAAGGAATACTTGGTGATCATAATGAGTTTTGGATCATGCCTTCATAGCCTCATTTTGTTGTAATGATATGTGACGTTGCTTGTCAAGGTGTTCCAAAGTGAGTAGGTGTTTCTAAAGTGCAAGGGTATTAGAGATTAGTTAAACAACAATTTGGAGGGTGGACATATTGCACTCCATCGGTGAAATTTACTCTATGTCGTAAGCAAGGTGGTAGGGAGTCAATCTCATGGAATTTTTGAATTATGTTATGTATGCCCAAAGTACATAGAAGAGCACACGATTCCAATTTGTATTGCTCTTGCTAACTATTCTTTTGAGCATGGTTTTGAGGAATTTATTCACTACCTCAACTTGGCCATTTGCTTGTGAATAGTATGGGGTGGAAAAATCAAGGGTAAACCCCAACAAGAAAGATAGTTCTTGGAACATATCATTTTGGAAATGAGTGTTGTTGTTAGAGACCATCTATTTAGGAATGCTAAATCATGTAATGGATTTAAAAAAAGAAGAATTGAGGAGTAATGGTGCTTGTGTTATTAAGGGAGGAATTTCCTAGACTCCTTGGTAACATAATTGATAGAAATTATGATTTACTTGTGGCCATTGGTGGAGGTGGGTATACGTTCCATGAAATAAATTCCCCATATGAAGAAGGGGGTGACCATGATGATGGGGTCGGGAGGATCTCAGGTTTCGTAGGAAAATATTTGACATTTTTCACATTGTTTGATGATGAGAATATAATCTTTGAAGAGTGTTGGTCAAAAGGAACATGTGTAGATGATATTTTGGGTGCTGTCCAATTTAGACAAGTGGTCATCAGATGTGCCACTATGGAAATATTTAAGGAGATGCTCAAATTCCTTATGGGCAAGCATATCCTAAGAACAATGTTAGATTCTATTTGATAAAGAATGTCTATGTTGAGGATATAACAATGGGTTTGGTGACGAATACAAAAACAATCACCCCTTGATAGGTGTAAAGAAAGCTTATACGTGCAAATATATATGAGGATGTCTCCATACCATCGGTCTTCAATCGAAATTATGAACAAGTGTTCGTCAAACAATTGATCGTTTACTAGGGATCTTGTCGCAACAATTGATAGATTAGTTATAAACTTAGTGATGGTCAATGCCTTTTTACTTTTGGGCATCACAAAATCTAGGAAAAATTCTTGGACGACGACCATCAAAAAAGTGAACCTACCATTAATAATTCGTTGTCATGGAATGTACTACATAGGGTTGGAGTTTGGGACTACAATTGTTTTGGATTTGGAAAGCAAGATGTAATGGGGTAGTTTTTGCACTGAGAGGATGAAAACCAAGGCCAATTTATTATCATCATTAGTTTAATTTATTGGTGGTTCTGACAGTATTTTACTAATGTAGTAAATTATGTTTTCCTCATGGTTATCGCATCTTGAATTAATAGATTGGAAATTGAACAGGGGGATGCCAAAATGTACAAAATAAAATCTTAATCAAAGTTGGGTGGTTCTACCAAAGGAGCAGAGGTAAGCTCATTATTTAATGCTTCAAGGGAATATTGTGCTTGGTGGTCCCAATGGAAAGGGATATATTTTCAAAGGATATGTACAAATCCTTGTGCTTGCATGGCATAATTAGGGACAAAACAATGAAGGAAGTTGACTTTGTCTTGAAGGATTTGTAATTGATGCTGCGTCTTTGGTGGGGGGAGTTCAAGTATAGTTTGTAATTTCAATGGATCAACGATGATACATCTTTGAGACACAACAAACCAGAGAAATCATCCCGTTGTGACATAAAACAATCATTTTAGGGGATTAAAACATATGTTATATTGATGACATTGTAGAAAAATGATACATAGACCATTTAGATGGTCGACACATTTCTTGGATTCAGTCCTCAGGTGTGGATAACATGCTTCTAAGATCTATCAATGTTGGGTATAGATTGGTAGGGTGTCTATTTGTGTCGTACAAGGCACATGGTGGGGGAACTAATGTAGGTGGATTTACATATTTCATGGGAGGCTTGATGCTCCCAACAACTGATTTGGAGTGGACCATAGATTGTGTCATGGTTTGTACTATAGGGCATGGGATCTCATATGGAAATACATTGACCATAGTGATTGGCGTAAAATTTATATGCGTGTATGGTTTGGGGGTTATCTTGTTTGGAAATGGGGGTTTTAGAGACCAAACAAGGATTTTGATAATAAGCCTCGACAATGTGAGGGTGTCCATGACCGGCGTTTCTTGTATACCTGAGAGAGGGAAAAGGAATGATACTTCAATGTGTGGTGCCATCGATGGGTAAGGGGGATGGTCGCATTTTCAATGGTGGGTACTACCACAACATGAATCAAGGGGTAAGGTGGTACCCCATTCTTTGCTACCTGTGATATTTGGAGAAGACATAGAAATGGTAACGTAATATTGTGGTTCATATGGGGAGGAGAAGATGTACATATGATGAGGCGATCTATAATGAATGTTATGACTATGGAAGATCCAACAAATTCCCCAACAAGGAGGAGTCTTTGTATACTCATGGTCCTACCTCGTTAAGAGATGGGTGGTATTTGGTGCCAATGATAGGAAAAATGTTGTCTGAGTTGGATGAGGGGAATTTTTATTAGTATGTAAGTTGTTCTAGGGTGACGAATTTCTTGTTATGTGGGAACATCATGACCCAAAATACTGAATAAGCTACTTCCTTCGTGGCATACATCTAACTGCATCCTAGGAGGATATTGTAGTATAATTGTGCGTCATTGATTTTAACATGGAGTAGGACCATATTTATCCCTAGTTCAATAGGGACATTATGATAGATACCATGTAGTTGTGAAGGGCAACCTTCATAGGTTCGGAGGGTGATATAAGATGGGATGGGATCTAGAAATCCTAGTCACTTCCAAACATTTGTAAACATGATGCAAGTGGATGCGTCTTCATAAAAAATGCATTGATGAATGATGATGTTTTTAATGGTAATAGGTATCTAAAAGGTGAATGATGATGATAGTTAGGGTTCACCACTATCGAGGTTGAATTTCATAAGACATGAATATGAGGGATCGATGGTTCTTAATGCTATCACTAGAGCCTTATTTTGAGACATACAATATTACAAGACCTTTAATGTGGACATAATGGTGGGAGAATGGGATAAATGATCCACTATGCTATAATTATGTGTTGCTTTCATGATGGGATTTTGAGCATTATGTTGAAGAGGTTGTTTTGGTATCTTGGGATAGGGTCACAACTTGTGGAAGCTAGAGCATCCTCTTGCTTAGTGGGAGGGATTTCTAGGATGATGTAGGATTGATTGCATGTTTGGAAATGAATATCTACAACATTCATGTAGATGTTTTGATATGAACATTCTCCCATGGGAGAAGGGTTTTCCTGTGACTGATTTCCTTGTTGAGAAACAATTCCTTAGTTGGAAAAGGGGTGTTGTAACATAGCTTATTAGGGGGGTGCTACTATTTCCTTGGGTATGGTTTGTGCTTGGCTATTTTTTGGCCTCCAACATCCATTGACCCTCATGGATTATTGGGTTATTATGGTTATAATGAATATAGTCACCACACATAGAAAAAGCAAAGTTCTTCCAAATATTTTTGTTTTTGTCTTATGCTAGTGTGTTGTTAGTACCAACATTCTGGTTACCGATATTACAATACAAATGGTTAGAGTTCCCTTTCCTTGGAGTCTAGTTTTTCTATTTGTTATTTATTTTATTCTTGGCATGATTAGATGGATTAGGGGCATTGGCTATATTCATTTGTTCGAATTATTGAACTTGTTGAAAATGTGAAGATTGAACACAATTTACCCTTACTTAATCCATGGGCTGAGAACCAGGTGGTATGGAGAATGGGAAGTATGAGTTTTACAATGGCATGACTTCAAAATGAATAAATGTTCGATACAAATATGGTGTAGGTTGCTAAGGAGTCAAGGGTTTGGGTTACATAAAAACTAGATGTGCCACCATGTTCAGATAAATTGGACTGTATATCCCATATGTTGTTGGTCCAAATAGAGTATGAGGTCCATTTTGGGGGATGTTGATAGCCGAAGATGGAGGAGGACCACTCTGCGGTAAGCTAGGTGTAAGGGATCCATATGAAAGATGAATCAATCCTCAAATGGATCTTTAGTTTGTGGCATGCTTGTCATGATGTATTTCAAGGCAATCATGAGACAAAGGGACTTAATGAACCAATCCAATAAAAAAATTGGGTTGGATTTTGATTTTACACAATGTGCACCGCCGATGCCTTTCATGAATGTGATTGACGATATGCATAGATGTGCTCCATTGAAACTTCAAAATAATCTCAAAGCTAAGGTCATGGATAACTAGGAGCTGAAAGTAGGTTAAAATCATAGTGTAAATGGCCCCGAAGATGGTGCACGTGCTTGTTGGTAAGTTGACATACCATTTATTTGTTGTACTTGTGAGGGTTATTTTAAAGAGTTTAAGATGGATGGTGTCTTAGACAATGTTGTTATATGAGTGCTTAAGGTGAAATGACATCACATGGTTGGATGGGTTGCCCCCATATCTTCCTTCAATCTTTGGAATTTATGAGGGTAATTTAATTGAAATTTGGGGCTATATTGGGTCAGGTTCGATGATGTCATTAATGAGTTTAAATAAACCAGGGATATTTAAACTAGCCATAAATGGATTTTTTTTTTGAGAGGGCCTTTCCATTGTGTGTGCCAGTGGAGCTCCACTACTTGATGCGGGAGTACCAGAGATCAATGTGTTAGTCATGGTGTTGAGGAATCTATGTCCAAGCATAGCATATTCTATCACTATTGCAAGTGTGTTTAGGTTAAGTGGTGGCCTCCCTCGTCGAATATAGGGGGGATGTGTTGCATGGATTCCTCCTCTAATGCGGAGGGAGGTTTTGAAGCCTCAAATAATGAATGGAAGGTAGTAGGTCTAATATGGTTTTAGATGTGATGAAATAATGCGCAAAACTAAGAACTAACCAAAAGTCAGGACGTCCAATAATATGGTGGTCGTAGGTAACAAATGCAAAATATGGTGCAATAGTGTATGTAGAATGAGCATAAATGTGGATTTCCAACGCGTATTTTCTCAGTTACATAGGGTTATTTTTAATTTAGAGAAACAATAATGTGATTCTATCTTGACTTGTCATCCTTCCTCTAAAAAATAGTCACCGGTCCTTCCAATCACTCTCTTGTTGGATTGTGATGAACCCACCGAAAACGATTAGTGAAGGTATTAATGAATTGGTTATAATAAGGGGTGTTGGGGATCTATTATGGAAGGAATAACAACATTTACAACAGCCAACAAAATTTAATTCAAGTGCAAATGCATCCCACAAATGGCACTTGGTGAAAATACTAGTTTTTAGTCACTAAGATACCCATGTCAAGTGTGGATAAGAGGTTCGGCTTCGAACGATCAAGTTTTGCCTCCACAAAGATTTGGGTGGCTCAATATGGCGAACACAAACAATTCGACCTTGGATTTATTATCCTTGGAATCTAAGATTTCTTGTATGGGTTTGATCACACTTGTTTATAGAAGGATTTCAAAGTTTCCTAAAAGTAAACAACCACTATTGTTTGTATGCCTAGTCCAACAATCCTAATTCGAACTATAAATTTTTTTGTGACTTTTTGGTAGAGAAATTTATATTGGTTCAAGATGTGAGTTGATTTCACAGGGTCCAATTTGATTTAGGGGTAATAAGGGAGGTATTTCAAACCTCTCATTGTTTTTGTTTCATCAATATATTTTTATGGGTGCAACATGAATAACATACTTCAAGGAGAAGAGTCTTTAGGTCCCTTAGTGTGCGATTGAAGTGAACAAACACACATGTGATTGACAATGCTTGAAGTAAATAATAGCTTTCTTTATGAGAAGATGACAAAAGGAGATACTAACATATACAATTTAGTTACTCTCTTTAAATGTTTTTTTTGTAAAATTTAATTGTTTTTGAAAAATGAAAATAAACACAACTTAATGCGAAGATGGAGGTATTTTGATCTGGTGGTATTTTATGATCATTCCCCACAATAGATTTACGTGAGCAATTCAATGAGCATACTAGGATTGTAATATTTTTTAGATCCCTTGTTTGTGTGAAGAGTGGATTTGATCTAAATTGCTTTAAACATGAAAGAAATCTGCAAGCCGTTTAGAGTATAAACTAATACAGGCTAACTCATGTTCATAAACTAATCATTTCTTATAAATTGAAATCAATTGTAGTAATTAACTCTAGTGCAATCTAGGAGGTTGTTGGGGACCTCCTAATCTCAATTCCTAGGAAAAAATGAATGTTACAAAAGGTGACTTTGCCCCCTATTTAAACTAAGAATTTAAGTTCCTAAGGAAGTACAAATAAATTTAATTCTTAAGTAATGTGAATAGATATGTGGATTGCATTTGTGAATCACAGCAAGTTGAAAAACCACAAATTTGAATAATTGTGTGGGTTTGAGCTATCAATTGCATGAGAGAACTATTTACTGGCTAAATTAGCTTCATGGAACAAATTCTAATCTTGACTTATGTGGTAATGTAGGGGTTGTATCTAAAATTATTTTCGTTTGATTTTTTGGTGGCCCTCATCGATTTGTGGATTGCCTAATAAACCATAAGAAGTAACAATATCTACATGGGATGTCAGTGCAAATGTGAACACATAAGAGTTGCACAACAGTGTGATTGTTGAAGAAAAATCCACGCTATTTTGTGTGAAAGAAATGATGAGATCCGAGCGGTTGAGAAAATGCGAAAGCTTGGAATTTGTCCTACAAAATTCACTAGTTGAGGGTGAAAAAACAAGGTATTGTTTTGAAAGTTCCCAAATCAATTAATAAACAAGAAGACAACCTAAATACGTGAAAATTTAAAAAATTCAGTGAAGTTGCCAATATTGTTATGGAAAAAATGGCCCAAGTGTGGAAAATCCTCCATTCTCTTGTAGGTTGAAGGCAAGGCAATAATGTGGGTTGATGGTTAGTAAGTCCAATAAACAATGCTAAAGTTATTAAAGGAATAATACATATAATGACTAATTGGAAGATAAAACTTGCATAAATAAGATAAAAACACAACAAAGAGACGGGCTTCAACCAATTTTTTGCGTTCAATAGAAAAGATTGAATACAATGGTTTCACCTAGGAGAATGCTGCTTACAAATGGTATGCAACACTCCTTTTGGGAGTGTCCTATGATCTCTCTCTAATTTCTCACTAACTAACTTGGGATCATGAAGGAAAATACTTGCTTCTTGAGGAAGAATCTAAGTGAGCTTGAAATGCCAAAGATGATAAGAATGAGGTTGAAAGGTAATTCTCTCAAGTTGATTCTTGTAGCATAAATTTTCTCTTGATTTATCCTTATAAAATGCATGCTCATGGATTCCTTTTATAGCACAAATGGAGGTCCATAGACAACTAATTATTCATTGGAATTATACCTCTCATGAAGGTATACGTATGGGGATATTGAATCCCCGAGCATTGAAGGAGGCCAATTCCAATTCCTTGTAGAAAAAATTTGGTTCTGAATATTTGAATGTGCCACAAAATTAAATGGTCCATGTGATGGTACCGCCATGTGGGTTTTGAGATAATTTCCATGCAACGTTGTCTTCGGAAAACCCATGCTCTGTAGGATTTTTTTTGACAAATTGTGAGTTTGTCTTGAAGTATGATTAACCCATTCATTTCTTTGTTTCATAGCTTGATTTTTCTACTGAAAAAATCCCATGAGGTGCATGTTGTATGCCAATGATGTTTCTATGTAATAATCACTTAAATGTCACATGTGTGCGAAATTAAGGTGATAACACCCCATGTACACATTTCACTAGGATGGATAGATTCAAATGCTTAGTACCACTTGACTACATTGCTTAGTAGATCATATTACATGTCTTACACCCTTGTTTCGATGATGAAACATTTGAAGGAAGATGGAATGCAATGTATATAGGGAGGATAATATGGAGTACCTAGGGATGCACCCGAGAGGATAATGATTGTAATGTGGCCATAATAATGGAGTAGGCCTACTTGTTAGTTGGTGGGTTATAAAAAGGTCATTAGGTAATTAGAGGAAACAATATAATAATAAGATGTAGTTGGCATAAACACCTTGGAATGTTCATGAAAAAGTATAAATATACGTGCATATCATTTTATTGAGATGTGTTGGTTGCATTGTTTTGTAGCAAGTATGGCTTGTGGAACGATTCTTTACATAATGAGTATTTGATGTCCTTGCCATACCTTACGGGTTATTTCTCTATCTTGGTGTTATTCGTGTGTGGAAGAATTTTGACATTTTTGAAGTTAGGTGAAGGTTTTCTTTTTTTCTTTTATCTATTAAGGTTCATTACACTTGGAGAAAAAACTACTTAAAAGAAGGAGCATGAGCATATTGTAGGAGGAATTGGGTCTTAGATGGCACGGGGTTGCTTGGATTCTTGTATGGAGACTTTGAGTTGGATCGAGAATGCATAGGTTGCAATAATGTTTATGCAATGAGAATGGACCATGTTAGGGTCCCGTCTTGACCTCTTTAATTTAGCTTGCATATGATTTATTCAATTAATGGAGGAGATTGTCTTCTCTAAATAAGGTTGATTAGACAGTAGTGGATAATTAACTAAGGCATAAATCTGCTTTGGCCGAACACTCTCATGGCACAAAACACCCAATCAGGATAGAAGACATGAAAGTTCTTGCTCAGGTGGATAATTGGTCCTTAAGAAGAATTAGGGAGGCTATCGAAATCGTAAAAAACCCTAATTGCTTACACATGGATGACGGCCTCACCATCAACAGATCATGGCTTCCAAACCTCACTAAATTAAATTAAGCTAATTAATTAACATACATAAAGATAATAATGAATAACCCAAATTAATAAAACCTATAAAAACTAATATAAAACCTAAAAAATAAAAACTATAAACTTTATTAAATAATAATAAACATTAAAATTAAAACCTTTACTTAATACATATATTACCTAATTTAGTAAATAAAAATATAACATTAGAAAATTTGAAAACCAAAGAGAAATGTAACATAAGAAAATTAAAATGATAGAATATAAAATAATATAGCATAAGAAAATAATATATGATCAGGCTTAATAATATAATGATCCATCATAAATAAAAAAGTAATAAATAAAAGAAAGGTTTTAAAAATAATGGGATGATAAAACTAATAATAACTTACATTAATATATTAATTAAACTAAAAAATAATATCTCAATAACACATTTTGAAATTATATTTTAGACATAGGATAATAATATGCTAAAATTAAGAATAATATGAAATTAATAATAAAAAATTAAGAACATTATGAAACAATAAAAATCAACAACATTATGAAATCAATAAATAAATAACAAATTTATAAATAAACCGACAAACCTAATTTCTAACCCAAAAAAACTTAGATTCGGCTACCTACAGATTGTTCTATATTTATAAGAATTGGAGGCTTAATGATCTTCTTAGGCATCGGTATTGTCCTGAATATGAGCCAAGGATGGCTCGAAACGTAGACACTAATCTATATCATACCACATAATCTCCACAAGATGCCATAAACCTCTACTGTGAATTCTCAGCCAATAGCAATGATCTCTCTATTAATTAAGACCCATTAGGTAGTTGGTACTCATTAACTATGGCACCACAAGTAGTTTCTAACATTATAAATATTTGTATACTTGGATGTGTTATAAGATTAAGAGTTAAAGGGCACTGCAAACCTAGTGGAGTACATGGATTAGGAGAAGTGGCGGATTCCATGTGGGCTTGTGGTGGAAGAGTTTGGACACTCCTTATGTAACTACATCAACTTGGATCCCTTATTATGTACGACATCATCATGGAGCTTGACATGTGTACCCTTGGAAATGAGCATTTCACTTGTACGAGACTACATCTTTTTATTATAGGTTGCCCGAAGGACATTGACTCACATTGTATTGTTGGCCTCCCTTACCTCCCATTCACAAAAAGCAATGAAAGAGTTCTTCACTCATTCTTGTAATCATCATTGTACTCTTCTCTTTGTATATGCCTTCTTGGAGTGAGTTGTTAAAGTTCATGAGAAAACCCTAGGAGATTTTATGAAAGAAAATATGATGCATTTGTTAGAATCTTACTCTTGTGACTAGGGTTTTCTCTTATGGAGAAGACGTTGGAGATGATGATCATTCATATTCATTCATTCTTATTTATTCTNTCTCTCTCTCTCTCTCTCTCTCTCTCTCTCTCTCTCTTCGAGTCAATAGAGTTTCTTGTTTTTCTTGGAGCATATTGAAGTCTAGGGTTAGGCTTTTATCCCTTGGAGATTTCAAGATTAGAGTTTTGAGATGAAACCTTAGGTTGTATTTGATGATGAAGAAGAAGAGAAGTCTTTCCTTGTAGGACTAGCTTGAATGATCCATGTTTGTTAGACCTCCTTGGCTAAGCTAGGGTTTTTCATTGCTTTTCTTCATTAGGGTTTGGAGAGTAGTGGATTGTACTAGCCTTACAATAAAGCTACGATATGTATAACAACTTCATCTTATGTATATTAATGGAGTTTCAAGCTGTCCAATACCTTGTAATTACAGGCTTGATTTTCTGCCATCTGTTTCTTCACGATTTTATAATTTCTAGCTATACATGTCTTGTTGATTTGACATAAATAGGGGGAATTATGTTAAGTGATTTAGCATTGTAATTAAAGAAGATAAGGGTTATTTGATTGATGTATTTACTATTGTAAATACTAGTTTTTGGATTTGGTTTATGCATGATAAGATTTCCCTAGAGAGTTGAAACTTATCAAAGCACTTTGGTATATTTTGTCTTGGATTGCCTAGAAGTTTGGGGTTGTCAAGGAATACAAAATTGTCCATTTCTGCCACTTTTTTGTATGATATTTCATAGCAACTCTAATGCTGAAAATTCACAAGGCTAAGATTTTGGAAACATCTAGTTAAGAGGTGAAATTTCTGTTTTTCTTTAAAACTCTTGAACGTATAAATTTTAGAATGCTATCAAATTTTATGTGGCCAATTAAAGATTACTTGGGAGATGAATTATATCTTGTTTGAGGTTGTTGGGTGTAATACCCGACGTTGATTGAGATGAACACTAGAACTTGCGGAAGGTTTTGATGGGTTTTTATCGTGACAAGAGGTGATGGTTCTACTGCATTGATGGCTATTATGTATGTATTTTCAACATGTGTGATGAATATGAGGGCATATGCTAGGAAAGTGGTTGATTTGTTCTAGCGGTTTTGGTGATAGGTAATATATCTTTGTGATTATCTAATTGTATGGTTTTATTTTTGATGGGTGGGATCCTCAAGGAGCTGCAATTTGTTTCCAATGCATTTTTCACCCTTGATGGGCAGAGGATCTCTATATGGTAGATTTTCCAGGATGGATATGGCTTTGTTCTCTTGCTTGTCTTCTAACACCACATCTAGTGTTGGATGGTATGTATAAAGTGGAGGTTCGAGACATATGACATATGCCATGTCTTTATTCAATAAGATTTAGGATCAAGAGGGAGACATATGTGTGGAGATAAGTGATGATGCTACTTATCCCATGAGAGGAGTTGGACACATTTCCTTCTAGACATCTTCATGTGATGTTATTGAGTTAGATACTATCTTGTTTGTTCCTGGTTTGAAGAAGAATATTCTTTTGTTTCTTGT
This sequence comes from Pseudotsuga menziesii, assembly GCA_001517045.1. NCBI lineage: Eukaryota > Viridiplantae > Streptophyta > Pinopsida > Pinales > Pinaceae > Pseudotsuga > Pseudotsuga menziesii. The sequence goes on along the minus strand of LPNX010809751.1, from coordinate 251,673 downwards.
ATGGATATCATACAATGGACATTTGCTTTTGAGGGACATGAATGTACCATCAATGATTGTAGTTTACTTATTCATAGGAATTTGGGTAGATGGGTGAGAGACGATCGCCTTTTTAGGTTACATGCTGATCCAACGACACTTGTACATTCCAATGGGAGGATGGATGTTGGGTATGTGTTATATAATTTCAAGTGGGTATGGTGTATCTCCTTATGATCCCTCTTACAAGGGGGTGAAGAGTGCACCGGGGCGAGGGGGAGGGGGGTCCATTTTGATACCCCCCTGCTCTAGGAAGCATACTTTGGTGAGGTTCACAGTTTTTTTGGAAAATATGTGATTAGTCACGGTCAAGGGAAGAGGGTCTCATTCTAATTCAAGATAATGGATTAGGGTTTTAGATGCTGCAAAATACATAAATATTGTGTTGTTAATGGTTAAGAAACACAATGAAAAAGATAGAGGCGTGACTCTATAAGTTTTTTTGGTTTTTTTGCAGTTAAAGGTATCCAGGGTAAATCTCTATGTATTGTGTGTGTTCCATTGTTAATCTCTAGGTTTCTTAAGAATATGTATGCATTGTTTCACTTCATAGGTTTAAAACTTGCAATGGAAGAGACTTCTAGCTTTGAGGAGGCACATGCATGGTGGGATGCATGGAGAGAGATTCGTAACCTATATTGGATGCTCTGATTACATCTTGTGTTCATGGATACAATGATACTTACACAACTTACAAGATTAATATTCCAACATAGTGGGAGGCAATGATTTTCCTTTTGTTAGTGAAGAAAATGTGGATATTGTTGTTCTAAAGACTTTAGATGAGTCAGATTAAGAGAGAGATGTGGTTAGATTGGGTGTGGACATGTTTTCACCTTCTACCCCAACACACAGGAGGCCAAGATAGATTACTTAGACAATATAAGATGCACATGAGCACATAGGAGTGCCCATATATTTAGTGAGGGTGAGCCTACCTTATAGGATATATGTTAGTCATAGTGCACTGTTTTCTTCTATCCATGACCCTTCTAGTTGTCCAAAGGAGATGTTTAATTCCTTGATGGAGGAGGATGATGATATTGATTCCAAGTTTACATTTGATGGGATTATTGTAGAGTATAGGGACATGGTCGATGGATTCTCTTAGATATAAGGAGTTGAACATTCTCTCTGGCCGAAGGAGTTGACCTAGTTCAAGATGTTTTAGTTGTTGGAGGATTTGACACACATGAGAGATATTCTCACGTTTATGGATTTTTGACAGCCTTGCATAGATTGTTAACTAAATAATGAACTTGCTATTCTAGGTTCATTAAGGAGTTGACTTGTGTAGATTTCTAATATTTGTGACCTTGATAGATGTGATCTGCATGTCTTAATCTTGTATACAAATATGCATATATTCATAGGATGTCTTGGACAGCTCATGTTGAGGAGTCCATTGATTTTGGCTTGTGATATAAACTTGGAGTATGTTTAGTGTGGCATGTTGCTTACGTTTTAGGGTTATTTTTCTACATATTCTTAGGTGGTTAGTGTTCTTTGGAATATCAAGATGTCGAGATAACATGGATTTTAGTTTCTTTATAAGAGATACTAGTTGATTCCATTACTATTGTGCTTTCATATTTGTAGGTCATAGGTTTGGTGGAGTTGTAGAGGGAGTCAACATGGGTTGGTGTAAATACTTTCCTCATAAAGATGGAGTGTTAGTTGTTGGGTTACTTTGAAAGTGTTTAGACCATGTTTGGGGGTACTTCATGAGATTTGGCATACATGGTGTATGTTTAGCACCAAAATGGTCCGAGATGGATTTTCAATGGGGAGATGGTTTGTGATGGGTTAACACATTTGAGATAGCTTCCTTAGTGTTTTTTGACCTCAATTGGGTGATTTTTTAGCATTCTTCTATAGGGTGTTAAATTTCTCTTGAAAACTTGGGGAGTATCCTTCATGACTTTATCATTCACTTTCATAACTTGAGCCTACATGTGTTTATTGTAGGTTTCTTGTTAGGGTGTTGGAGTCATTATCCAACCCACACACCTTTATTTGGTCAATTTGGCCTAATTACCCACTATCCTAAGTTAATTGATTTGAATTACTGACATCAACATCAACACACTAGCACACTCCTGACATCAACATCGGTACCACCACACTCCTTCAATCAGGAAGGCCAACTAAACCTTCTCCTTCAATCATGGAGGCTGACTATGTTTCCTCCTTTAATTAGGGAGCAAATCTGGGGTGATCTGCTTGTCATAAGTGCACCAATTAGTTAACTGAATGTTGTTTCACCAAAAAATCAGTTAAGCTGAGTTGGAAAAGTGTCTTCCTCATCGGTTTGTCTATTTTGGGATGATTTGGGTTAACTGGAGTGATTTAAGGCACCTCTAACAACTTCTGGTGACTAGTTTCAGTTCAGTTCACTTCATCGGAGTTGACTTGAGTTAGAGATGCGCCCCCACATACTGATTGACAAGCAGTTGAGTTCTATTCAATTAGACTTAGTCATTACTGCCCTCTGATTCAATTAGGACTCATTTAGAGTTAATTTTGGCATGATTAGTGGTCAACTGGTGTGTTTAGTGTGGCTAACTGATAGCTAAGCCACTCTCATGTTTCCAATTTGAATGACCTCCTTTGGATTCGAATTTTCTTGCTATTCATGCAAGTGTATGACATTGTATCACTATCTGATTATTGATTATTGATAATATGCAGCTACAACCTCTAATTGCAGCACTGTTATGTCATTTTGTGTGTAAATTGTCTTGAATCTTCTGTAAGATTATGCTTTAGTCTCAAGATTGTTGTGACTGGATTTCATAGTATTGACCCACATTATATTGTTGGTTTCCCTCACCTCCCATATCTATAGAGGAAGGAGAGGGCCCTTCTCTCATTTATATCATCATCTTATACTCTTCTTTGTACTTGTCTTCTTGAAGTGAGTCACTAGGGTTCATAAGGAAACTTAGGGGAAGTTATGAAAGTGAACGATAATGTATTTATTGAGAGATTTCTCTTATGAATAGGGTTTACTCTTGTGAATAAGACACTAGAGATGATGATCATTTATATTAATTAATTCTTGTGTAGATATGTGACTAGGTGGAATGAACTACTCACTCTCTCTCTCTCTCTTATATCTTCATTTGTACTAGACCTCTCTCTCTCTCTTAATAGTCACTATGGTTTCTTGATATTCTTGGAGCATCTTGAACCTTAGGGTAATCCCTTGAAGTTTTGGAGATTAGGGTTTTGAGATGAAACACTTATTTGGTGAAGAAGAAGAGGAGCCTATATGTTTCCTTCGAGGACTAACTTGAGTTATTCATGCATGTTTGATCTCCTTGAATGAGCTACGAGTTTTCATTGTTTTCCCTAACTAAGGTTTTGGAGAGTTAGTGGCTTGTACTAGTCTTGTAATAAGTCTATTGTATGCACACCAACTTCATGTTATGCATGTTAATGAAGTTTCAATCTATACAATACTTGTGTAAACACATTTGATTTTCAATGATCTATTTCTTCCTGGTTTTGTAATTTCAAAGTATATATGTCCTGTTGATTATACATAAGTTAAGGGAAATCGTGTTAATTGATTTAACATTGTAATTGGAGAAGATAAGTGTTGTTTTACTACTGTTGAACTTTAGTGTTGTCATTGATGTAAAACAAGAAATGATGTCAAACAGAAAACAAGCTTGGTGTCAAACACACAAGATGGATGCTTAATATCAAACAAGAAACAAGCTTGATGTCAAGCAAGAAAATGCTAATGAAGCATAGGGGCTTGAAGTTTGTTGTTACAATTGACAATGCTGAGTAAAAATCCAGTTTGAAGAAATATATAAAAGTATATGCAAGCTTCAACAATATCATATTGTGATGAGTCTATATGTGCAAAACCAATTTGAAGAAGTACATAGAGAAGAAATGTGGAAGTCCAAGAAGTGCGTAAATCCCACCAAGTCATGGGACACATATACGCATATACCACCAATTTAATGAACGCAAGTGCGCAAAACCACAAGGATGAATTATAAATAAGGTTTACGCCGACAAAATATGGAATGAGGTGGTTAGCTTAACCAAGAAGTAAGAGAGTTAGGGCATCTTCAAGTGAAAGGAATCCCAACTTATGGACACATATCTTGAGCAAGAAGAGTATAAATAAGCAAGAGATGGAAGTATTGACGTAAGATTGAAGACAGAGAAGATATAATATTGACTTGGAAAGCTTCTAATTTTGGGGTATCGATAGCTCGTTGATCTATGAGAGGTTTATACAACATATAAGTGATTGCACAAAATAATGAAGAAGAACAACAAACAATGCACAAATTTGAAGGATGCCCTATACCAGGATGTGTGAAGAAAATACACAATGAATGATGTAGATTGCAGAATTGTTAAAGAGATGCTAATGATGGATATCACAGATCTTAGAAGAGGTTGATCACAGATTTCAGAAGGCAACGTGTTGATAGTGTATATTATCAGAAGACACAAATGCAAATATCAGAAGATGCATATGCAAACATCAAAATACATAAACACGAATATCAGAAGACACATGCATCAAAAGACATAGAGGCAAATATCAGAAGACAGAGATGCAAATTAAAAAAATGTAGAACGCAGTTGTCATATTTTGTTCATTTCAAGGTGCAGGAAGGGGCAAGGAAAAGGGAGTCAATGATTCCTTCTAGTAGGTGTTGGAGAATACAAGGAAAGGGGGTTGGTGCTTCCTTCCAGCTAGTGCTAGAGAATAGAGACAAGATTTGGTGTTGGAAAAATATAAATGGGAGTTGGTGCTTCCATCCAGTTGGTGCTGGAGAATTCAACCAATGCTGAAAAACAAATAGAGGAGATTGCAGTCTTCAATCAAGTTGGTCCCTAAACATTGCGAGTCTTAGGTTCGGTGCTAACATCAACAAGTTGGTGCTTGCGTAGTTGATAGATTCCTTACAGGTTGGTGTATGTAATCTGTGAGTTGGTGCTTGCAATCAGGTTGTTTCCTGAGTGAGTTGGTGCTCACGTTTTGGAGATTGGTGTCTCCTATTCATGTTACTGTTTTTGGCTGAAAAAGTTTTGAAGTATATAATTTGTTAAGTGGAAAATTGTATAATCAACGCTTGATAATTCACCCCCAATATAAATAAGAATCTAACTACTGCAAATAAGAGTTTTAAAATTTGGCTTATGTATGATTGAAACTTATTAGAAACCTTTAGTATTTGTTCTTACTGGTTACTTAGAATGTTGGGGTTTGTTCTTACTGGTTACTAAAATATTGTCCACTTCCTTTGTTGTTTTTGTATTATATTTCTAGGAACATTTTTCTTTGTATTATTTGCATCTTCACATTTCCTTGCTATTTGTGTTTTTTAAACTCAGTGATGTGGTGTGGTAGCTCCATATTATTTCATTAGAAAACATATTCTTTTGCAAGTGCAACATGCAAAAATAATGCCTTTGATTTTATCACCAATGTAATGCTGAAGTTTAAATATCCATGCTATGAATTTTCCATCCTTTTTGACATCCATTATAATGAGTCTACATAATTAGTTGAAAGTTACTAGACACTTATACTTGAGAAAAATTTCCAATGTCCAACACCCTCTCTTTCCTTCCATCCAAACCTTAGACCATATCCCTACATCCATGAAATTCATGTCATTGCGCCTCCTATGCATAATGCCAACTTTGCTTGATAATTTGATCCACTACCTCCAAACTATTGGTATGATGGATGTGAACCCTAAAATATCCCACTCCTCAAATATTTAATTGGGGCGAATCCACCGAGATATTACAACATTACACCCCCATCGGTAAAATCTATTTTTATGCCACTACTTCCTCATGAAATCTATTTTTATGCCACTACTTCCTCATAAAATTGTCATTTATGAAATTATGCTTCCAACATTACACCCCCATCGGTAAAATCTATTTTTATGCCACTACTTCCTCATAAAATTGTCATTTATGAAATTAAATATATAAAATTGTCATTTATGAAATTAAATATGTAAATGAAGAAAATCACTGAAGAATACCCACCCATAACTCAAGGTCATTTATAGGCTCTCTTGTTGTAAATGCATGTGAAGGATTTTGATGAAAATGAGAGAAGTGTTTTGGTTGTAATTTATCCTACTAGTATAATTACATACTCAAAGAATTTTATAGTTATCATTTATAACTATATGAATTTTGTAATTAATATATATAGTTTGAAGAATATATATATATATATATAAATATATAGTTTAAACCCTAAATGATCTTTCTACCATATTCATAATATTTTCTTTGAAAAAAGAGAAAAAAATTAAAAAGAACTTAAATAGACTCTTAATATTGTCAATTTTGAGTTATTGTTTATTTTAGTTTTGTAATTTGAATATATATATTCTTCAAACTCTAAATTATGTTTAGAGTGATAGGTTTTTTAAGTGTTTTTATTTCAGATTTGGGGTGGACAAAAATAACCGTGATTCCAAATTCAAAAGAAACAATTATGCGTAATTTCTTAATTCACTTGATATTTATAATGATTCTTAAAAAAAATAATATTGAAAAGTACCATCTTCAAGTATTCTGGGAGCAATCTCAATTTATCCAACAAAAGACTAGTATATACTTTAAACATAAAATATTCCAAAGACTAGTATATACTTTAAACATAAAATATTCCAAATTTCTTATTGAATTTTTTTTTCAACTAAGATAAAATATTCCAAATTCCTTATTGAACTTTTTCTCCTATTATTTAACTTCTTAGACGCATTATATGTCGCATCAAATCAAAGTTTTCGTATATGTCGAATGGTTATGATGCCTAAAATTTTGAAAAATAAAATGACAACAAAAGAAGTCCAGTCTCAGAGGAGAAAATCGCTGAAGGTCTCTGGGGCATTGCATCCGGAAAAGGGCTCAAGGACCCGATGGATTCCTACTAAATCTATAAAGTAGCTTGGAATATAATTAAAAAGATTCATAGGAGGATGGTGGAAGGCGCCAATAAATACCCCCGAACTCGGAACTCCACATTTATCATCCTCATACGGTATACCCAGCGCAAAATCCCAACTCCTTCAAAAGATTTGGGCCGATATCGTTGTGCAACGATTCTTACAGAATCCCCTTACTGAGTTCGACCCTAGCAGGTGAGATTTGGTGAAATATAGTTGATGAGAAAGGCATGATTGTAAAGCTAGACAGGGCAAATGCTGGCAAAATGTTGTCTTGGAAGTAATGGCACGCTTTGGGCTTGTCAAACGAATTTACTGAATGGGTTGGGTGCCTCAGAGGCCTCTTGGTTCATGCCTTTGGTAAATCCTAACAGATTTCTTCAAGGATTTCCGTGGAGTTTCCCTGGCCTTGTGTATATTCTTATGGCAAAAACTTTAGAAATATCATTACAATAAGCAAGGATGAAGGTCCCAACATCATTGCCAGATGGTTCAATCATTCTTAAGGGGCTTCGGGAGTAGCGGCAATAGGGGAGCACGGTGGTTTAATCAAATGTCATCTCAGCTTTACCAATTTAATTGTGCTCTGCCCTCTTCGCTCCTTTGGTAAATCGTAACAGATTTCTTCAAGGATTTCCGTGGAGTTTCCCTGGCCTTGTATATTGTTATGGCAAAAACTTTGGAAATATCATTACAATAAGCAAGGATGAAGGTCCCAACATCATTGCCAGATGGTTCAATCATTCTTAAGGGGCTTCGGGAGTAGCGGCAATAGGGAAGCACGGTGGTTTAATCAAATGTCAGCTCAGCTTTATCAATTTACTTGTGCTCTGCCCTCTTCGCTCCTAAGATACCCTTTCATTTGCTTCTCCTTACGAAAAGGCGGAAGATATTGCAACAAAAATAAAATGTTTCGTCTTGTAAAATTGGACCAGTCTGAAGCAATTTTGGCAAAGGCGGCCTTAGTCAGTAGAGAACCAGCTTTCACGAGCCGAGTTCTAGGGGTTAAAAGCTCGTGTGGAATCAAGTCTCAGAGCCAACACATCATGTTGGAAGGAAGTAATAGCACAGAAATATCTCCCTAGCAGGCAGAGATGTTCAAACGCTCCTCTTAAAAGCCTCTACGGACCTTTTGTTATCCAATCTCTCGTGAAACTGGAAACCAAGACACGGCAAGGACATTCTCCTTTAGAAAGATGAGATAAATAGCAAAATTCCCCTGAATCAAATCTTGGAAGTGTCCAAGCCCAAACCATGGCTGACAACAAAAGGAGTAACTCGCCTAATTGGACAAATGTGAAGCCTAACAACTCCTTCGTAAACATTGCGCGAACAGTTATAAAAAGGTGTTGCTCCCACGGTGTTGTATGAAAAGGATGAATTATATTTAGGTCCTCGATGGTGGGAACTGCACTCTCAAAAAGGATATCTTAATCAGGTCACCAAACTAAGGACCCCACAATGGAGTATGAAAAGGATAAATTAGGTTCAAGGCCAACAAATATACCCCTCGTAAGGCGCAAACCTGAAAAAACCTATTGAGCTCATGACCTACAACTCCTTGCTGCCGACAGTCTCTAGTCTCTGCAAAAGAGGCATAATAATAGGACCCTCCAAATGTGTAATTCGCTAAGCAGAAAAATAAGCGACATCAAAACAGCTCAAGGCACATAATTAATTGGAAAAACAACAATCCAACATCTTTGAAGCCAAACGATTAATCTTATCCAAATTCATTAGAACCTCGATTGAACAAGATGAATTTAAACAGAAATTTCATGTATAACTATGCAACATATGAAATGAGTCATGACTAAGAAAACGGCTGCAATTGTTCCATTAATGCATAGAAAATCATTCCCACGATCTGTCTTGGGAACACAAGGAAGAATTTTTGTGCAACAAAAATACAAAAATGCTTGTGAGTAATGCTTGTGAGTACACAATGGATTTGACAAAAGGTCCAAATGTTTTGGACCTTTCAAACAATACATTCAAAAGCAGTGCTGTGGGTATAGTTTCCCCCTTGCTCTGGGGTAGCATATTTCAAAGAATTGAAACTACAAAATTACATAATACCAGAAGAAGGGTACCTGGATAGCACACAATCTTCTTCAATCTTGGTACATTTGAATAATAAATAAGTACCATCTCAAGTCCGAAGCATTGATATGACTTTTCCACCCATATTCTATCTTTCCAGTCCTTGGGAAAGCAAGCGATTGCTCCATAAAGAGTAGGATTGAAAGAAAAATCCAACCTTCCAGCCCTTGAAAGCAAGCAATTGCTCCATAAAGAGTAGGATTGAAAGAAAAATCCAACCGGCAGAATTTAGAAATTGCTTCAGTGAAATACTGTACATAATTTACATAGCCCCCGAGTTCTAATTGCAATTTGATTGAATATGCTAATTAAAACTAATAATTTAATTTAATTGATGGGAATTCGGTCAATTTATAGTTGTAAGTGGGCTTCTGGTATCCCGCACAGATGTTATGTCAGGTGATGAATAGAGCAGCTGCTTTACCTCTCCATTTCCATGTTTTGATCGCTTTTCAGATTTTGTATCCCAAAACGTTTGCAATAGCTCTTCAAAGCAAGGAGTTTGTAAATTTTGAATGCATTCAAGATTTGGGACATTGATAGGCCGCCTCTTTGGTGTTGTACAGTTTGGCTGATCTTCCTGGTTATCATATATTAGATGTTTTGGGTGTCAGATAACAATCCAGAATATATTGACCTACTGTAATATAGTGTTGTCAAATAAAATCATGCTCACCATATATTCTTCATGAAGATATTTATTTGCTTGCTTGGTTATGTCTACCACCTTGCTTTGGTGGCTAGTTTGTAGTTCTGCTATAGCATCGGTGCTGAGGGCAATAGTGGGTTGTAGACTTTGGTGAGCCTCATGGTCCATTTTCAATGAATCTGCAGAACATTCGGTCTTAGATAATGAGCAAATAAAACATCTAACAAAAGCTAAATACACAAGTGACAGAACTTACCATTGACTGTTGACAACAAACTTCCCATCCCATTCTCAATTTCTGTCTCAGCTGAAGAGGTGGCCTGTGCTAAGTCAGCAATAAGAACTTGATTTGCCTCCATGGCGCTCCTGTAAATTGAAATTGGTATACTCAATTTAATGCACATAGATAAAATTAGATAAATAATCGTATATACTTGAACATTCAATATGTCACATACTTGACAACATTATCCACTTCTTCAACATTGCTCTTCTCAAGCTGCTGTAGACCGACTTGTGTATTTTTCCAGTGCGTCCCCAAAGTGCTTGTTTTATTGGTGCTACACACACAATTGGTTGAACTGAGAAATGAAAGATGCAATAAGCACAAGCATTCAAATTGATCATAACTACTGGCGAGCTCCTTTCTACTGGTGTGATCACTGAGAACAATGAATTTTGAAGGAATGTTTTTTAAGTGAATTTTAAATAAAAAAAACTTTTGTAACAGACATCGAATCCTTTCTATTCATAATAATGAGTACTAACCAATAATTGATAATTTGTCCTATATTATGGTGGCCTGACTTTGCTGAGGCTGTATCCTCAGCATAGTTATCTTCAGCTTGCTGCAAATACGTCTTCCACTTATTTTGGGCAGTGGATGTGAGATGCTGCATATTTACCATTCCTTGTTGCAACTCATGTGCTTTATTAACTGCTGTTTCACTCATGTTACGAACAGCTGTGCGCATCTGAAAAAAAGAGGAATGAATGTTCTTCAAAAGATAAGATAACTTTTTAAGATAACCTTCACATTAACAATGTTCTTCAAAAGCTGACTACAGCCCTTCTACAGCCCCTGAAGGCCATGAAATGTAACTAGGGTGAAGGTACATACTAGTTCAGTTTTTCTAGCCGTGGAAGTTGCCAACATTTCAGATATTTTCTCTAAGGTTTGCTTCTCCTCATATGCTGCACAGTCCTGAAAGAATACAATTGCAGAGACAAAATCCAGAATAAATTAATATAACAGCAAGGTAAGCAGAAGAATCTGTCTAATGCAAGATTAGTAAGTTTTTTCCAGACAGATCAACCTCATAGGATTTCTCAAGCTCCGTCAAATCCTTGACATGGACTGTTCGAGTTTCTTCGACAAACTGACTAAGAGAAGATGCATGCTTGTCAAGGCTCTCAAAGAAATCAACAATCATCTTTGAAATTTCTCTTGTAGACTCCATAGTTCTTCGAAGTCCCTGCATTGATACAAAGTCAAAACGGTAAGAGTTTGATGCATCAGAAGTGCGAGACATTAAAAAAGCTCAAGGCACATAATTATTAGTTTATTTGGACCTCTTGTTGTAGATTGACATAAGAAGTCATTTGCTCTTCCTGTTTTGCAAGTGCACTTTGCATTTCACAGAGAATTGCATCAGCTTCTGAAACAGCAATGGTCAAAACCTGCACAAAAGACAAGGAGCGGACAAGTAAAATATATATAAACCCACTCTTCACTTCACTACTTTCTGAATTGCGACCAGGCAGATTCTTACATCATCTAGAGCTGAAGTCTGTTTAGATACTGTTAAGTTGAGCTTCTCAAAAGTCAACAGAGACTTTTCGTCAACTGCATTGGCTAAATTATGCAAATCTTTGATGCCAGAACTGTATGTTGTCTTCAATTTCTCCACCCTATCTGTTAGTCCTACTGTAACCTGTGGCAGTATGTTATCAAATAACATTGGAAATGAAACCGAAACAAAAAGTTGAATTTAACAAAAGGACTAACAAATGTACATTCTTGTTTGTACCTGCTTTTTAGTAGAAATAAAGGACCGCAGTTGTTCTTCCATATTTCTTAGCTGCTGTTGCTGTTGTGAGACTGAATCTGAAACCGATTTATGTAAGACATCCAGATGTTGTGACAGCTGAGACTGAAATGATTGAACCAAATTCTGGTTTCCACTTTCCATCTTATTTTTCCGTTCTGCACAGTTGGGCAGTGGTGAGCATTTTGTAGCAGAATGAAAGTAAAACACAAAACCCAGGGTAAACAACGTTCAAAGAATAAGTACCAATTTTTTCAAATAGACCATTTACATCCTGTGCTACACTTTCTAGCTCTGATCGGAGATCTGCTGCCTGCTCAACAAGGGATTTCTCTGTTCACCAAAAGAAAATATGATATTAGCCCATAATCTGAGCAAATAGGAATTTTTAAGAAGAGACACCATATCTAAACAAAGAGAGCACTTGCAATATTAATATTAGCACCCAACCTGATTGTAACATATTCGAGATAATGAACTCCTTTTCCTTAATTGTGCAGTTAGCTTGTCTGTGTTTCTCTTGAAAATCTTTCAAGACTTCCTCAGTGTCATTAAGCTTTTTCTGTGAAAGCAAAATAGCAAGTGTTTTAATTATTCTAGGTAACACAAAAACATCTAAAAAAGTTCACAAATAGTTATTGAGATGCTAGCATTAGGAATCTTCATTCATACCTGTGTAATCTCAAGATTTTCTTTCAAGTCTATACTTGTTTGCTGCTGAGAAGTATTCAACTCCCCCAACTCATCAATTTGCTGCATCCATGCAGGATATCAGAAAGACACGAAACATATAAAAAGAAGCAATACAAGAATACAATTAAAAACAAGGTATACGAGTGCTTCTCAAACAAAACCTTGTTCTTTGAATCGAGTTCAAATTCCATGCGGTTAATCTTCTCAGCCATAGCCTGAACAAAACAAAATATTGATCCATTAAAAACAACAGCTCAAATTACTTAAATTACTGAAATAAAAACACAATTGTTATGATAATAGGTCAAGACATAAATCAACCTTTTTTTCAGCTTCTTCCTGTATGAAGCGATCATGTGGAAGATAAACACCATTCTTCTCCCTTGCAGCACGCACCTCTGCTCAACCACAGTAGATATAAGACATTAAAAGTTATAAATAAATCAACAGAATCATAAGTGTCTGCAGAAAAGATGAAACAGACGAAACCTTGTTTCAGTCGTTCAATGTCAGCATAAAGATCCTTAATGAGGGCAGACTTCATCATTTTCTGATTCAGCTGAAACAAAGAAATACTCGAATAGTAAATGATTGTAATTTATTTTAATCCAAAGACAGACAACACATGACAAAGAAATACATTGTTAATTCGGATTCAGACACACCTCTGGTTTGTTCCTGATGTTTTTTGCGCGATGAGCATAATCCAGTGTGCTCAGAGTTTCATCCAGAGAATGGATTGATGGGGATACAGTAGCAATTATGCAAGTCTTTGTTTTTCCACCAAGAGAATCTCTCAATAGTCTTGTCAATTTGCTATCTCTGTTGAAAGATGAAAAATATGTAATTTCAAAAGTTGAAAAGTATATTCTATTAGTTATGACAGAAACATATTTTGAAGGTTATTTCTTACCTATAAGGTACATGACCTAAATGCTCTACAAGTGCAGTAATCACACGTCCAAGTGTAAGCAGGCTCTTATTGATCTCACCTGCTTCCCTTGCTCGACCCTGTAATCTTAATGTCAGTGGGAGATCAACACCTTGTAGTGACAACATGAATTCATGAGAACATCAGCAACCTAGAAAATCAAGCTTAGAAATAGATTCTTGTTTGTACAAAGGGCCTGGTTTCCTGGATATGATCCATAGGAATTTGATCTACTGCTTACTCAGGCTAAATACAGAGGGACTGCCATCTAGATGATCAATGCTCATTAAGTTGTGACCCAGTATCAAAGATGCAAAAATATAATATCCCTCTTACTTACCTCTCTGGCACCCGAACGTGAAATATTTTCTGAGCCAGCCAGATCTACAAGATTAAGCTTTCCACATTTAACGAGCTCCTCACCCTCTGGAGTGGTTTCTTTACTGTGAATTGTGATAGAGAATATGGAGTGTGAGCGGCTGCAATACCAAGGTAGCAGAGATTAGGCCATTTTAGGTACATAGAAATTAATTGTATAACAAACATGTAGCACACAAGAAAAAAAATAAGAAGTATAAAGAATTTGTATGTAGAGCTTACCTGCTCTGCTTATTTAACAAAGTTTCTGCAGTATGCCTCTTGGAAGATCCCCTTTCAATCAGATTGTATATCTCGCTTGCACTGTATACGATCTCTTCTTCAAGGCCTCTAACTAGGACACCACCTTTTCCATCTTCCATAAGTGCAATTGGTCTTTTTGATTTATCTTCAGAGCTTCTAGAAGATTCCTCATTTGCCAATAAATCTGTGATCTCTTCATTGTAAAGCTCCAAGAATGTTACTTTCATACTGTAATCAGCATTTTGGTTTTCCAATGTGTCAATTATTTGGCGGACTGCTCTAGGAATGACTCCAGCATCAGTTGGAAGTTCTCCATTCTAAATACCATTGCCAAATTAGAGAAGCTTTCAGACAACGATTGTGAATTTTCTTGCAAGAAACTAGAGTAAATACATCTAATGGAACAAATGAACTTGAACAGTTCCAGAAAATGATATCGATTGAGGTATACAACTCTGTTTGTATTTGTATATTTAAAAGACAGAAAAATTGATTAACTAGCATTTTCTCAATAGACTGCACATACCTTACTTATCCTTCCTTCACCTTCCATAGTGTATGTTTTTCCTGTACCCGTTTGACCATAGGCAAAAATAGTGCAGTTAAATCCTTCAAGCACTTCATGAACAATAGGTGCAATAGCCTGATCGTATAAACTTCTCTGCTGGGACTTGGGACCAAAAACCTATGGGACATTAGAAACAAGGTCCACATCACTGTTCCATTTGATTTTAGATCCTGTGATAAATTTTAAAAACTAAGGCCTATAAAAAGGGGCCAGCTGCATGCTGCCTAATGTGTTAAACCATTAATAAGTGTTGCCAACCTTGTCAAATGTGAAGGTCCGATCTATTTGCTTGCTAGCTACATTTTGCAAAACAGTAACTTCTCGTCTCTGCTCATTACAGGATATCACCTGGGGAACATTAGCCCTCAACTCATCTTCATTTAACGGCCTGAAATTTGGCAAGTATAAGTATCATAATTGTTGTGTTTAAAAAAGTTACATGCTTAGTTTAGAGCCTTGAAGTGGATTTTTCTTATGCATAATATCAATTAAAATGTGTAGTCATGATCCATACCACTGAACAGAGCAAATTAAATAATACTCTTAGCACATCATCCTATTAAATATGAAGTATGAACAATACAGACCAGAAGCAAGTGAAAAGTCTAAACAAGAGAGGGAATTGAGCTATTGCTATTTATGAAAATATCTTAGAAAACTAGTGCAGCCTAAACACACACAAGGAGTACACATGATTTCCTATACTAACAGTAGATAGCCTCTTGTACAGGGAGCTCCACCATAACGGTTACAATTAAATTTCAAAAATTAAAATCTCTTTTCATGTAATCTAAATGTGTAACTGTAAACTATAGCTCAATAGAGTCCTGAACTCTGGGAATAACCAAAACCAGACATGATGCAATGTCTATAGATTTGTACATGAACTTGACTATAATGAAATATCTACATGACTGAACATCAAACCAAAACAGAATGATAATGACCATTGTTGAGAATGAAGATATAAAAGACCAAACTAAAGATAATCGAAGTCACCCACCTGCATCTTAAGAGCACTTGCACATTCACTCCTCTGTCCTTGTCATAGTGGTTGGACATGTTGTCACTTAATCTGAATGGACCTCTTCCTCTGTCCGATCGAGGAGTAGAATGGAATGCTGATGGAGATGTGAACCCTACTCTCCTATGCTGTGGAGGAGTTGGAGGCAGATTGTCCTGGTAGGAAGACATGATGAATACTTGAGATTGGAAAATACAAGAGGATTACAGACAACTCTCCCAATTCACAAGCAGAAGCAGCAAATATCGCCTTAGCTTGTTAAACCTCTGGGAAACTATCTAGAGTTTGGGCTTGTAAGCCTCAAACCCCACCAAGATCTCTAAGGAAATAGCTGTAGTAACATACTAAGGCTGATAGCGAGCTCAGAATGGTAATCCTGCAGGCAAAGTGTAAATTGCTGCTAGAATTCAAGATTGCTGATGCTGCCAGAAGGCCAAGAGGCAATAAGAATGATAAATTGCCGAGGCAGCACCAGCTTCTCGGTTTCCCCTCTCTACTCCTGCCAAATCACAAACAAAGAAATTGATGTCAAATGCAAAAGAAAATAAGAACATCAGGAGCATGACGAAAACTATACTAGAAGAACTATTATTCAAGAAGAAAATTAGGTTTGCAAAATACTATTATTCAAGGAGAAATAAAACGAAGATGAAGTTCTGTTAATACAGAACATACTCTGAGAGCAAATGATTCAAAGCTGTGCAACATCAACATGACCAAAAATAGCAAAATACAGAAATATGATAAAACCATGAGCAGAGTAATATGAAATGGACTAACAGAAGAGCTAAATGAGGTCAAACATTACCAAAACAAAGGTACAAAAGGAACTTTAATCTGAAATCATGGTAACACTGGAACTTCCCCTTTGATTTGCAAACAGAATCAGACCATCAAAAAGCAAAGCAGAAAAAAGCCTAAACAATGAAACAACTCCTTATCACTAAAAGCGAAATGCTTCAGACACTTAAAGACCAATTCGAAAAAATTTCATCCAAACACGAAGCAGAAAGCAAACACTTGACAGCTAAATAAGGTCAAATATCATAAAAACGAAGGCATTCTGACGAGATAAAAGAAATTTAATCTAAAATCCTCGCAATACTGGAAGCTTCCCGTTGATTTTTATATCTAAAGAATCACACCATGAAATGACCGGAAAGCAAAGAAGAAAAAGCCTAAACAAATGAAACAACTCCTTATCATTGAAGGCGAAATGCTTCAGACACTGAAAGACCAATCGGAGAAAATTTCACCAAAAACCGAAAAGCAGAGAGAACCGTTTAATTTACTCTGCAGCGTTGAGGAGTCGAAGAAGACTCCAAAACCCCTACAACTAAATATTTATAACTCCTCCGTCATTTCTCCAAATTTCAGCCCCAAAGACCTCACCAAAGCTCAAACAAAACCAAAAGGAAATCTGTTAGGTACTTACCGCACGCGATTTCCTGAATCCCTACAAATTGAAGCCCGCAGCCAAGATATTCCCAATAACTCGTTTAGAGTTTTACTGGATTAGAACAGAATAACAAAAATTTACCCCAAACAGAGCAAATTTTACCAAATAGACGCATACCGGACCAGAATTCACTAATTTTAGCAGCCAAAAGCAAACCATCACAGCAAAAGAAACCAATGGATAAACTCACAATCTCTCTACAATCCCCAGACAAAACAAAAATCCTGGACGGCAAACGAAGAAAGTTGAGCTACCGCTCAATTTAAGCCATTTCCCACCAAAATAAAGAAGAGTAGTTACCGAACTCACCGATATTTTTGCAGCGAAAGCGGATCCGCGGTGTCAAGATCAAAGTTAAGGCTCCAAAGATTTATCAATCTTGAAGCTATATTTGTCCGTGGAGCTTTGATGCATATTTTGTTTGCCAGAGCAGAAACATATGTTCAGTCTTAAAGCATTATCCTTGTTCCGGACCCTGGTTTTTCTGGGGTGCATGCGATTACTCTGTCTTACTTTCACTCTGCTCTTTAACTTAAGACAACACGTGTTTTCACTTGTTCCAACGGTCTTAAATATTACGATTTATGACCGTTAGAGAGCCCCTGGTCTCCAACGTCTAATTTTGAACAAAACGACTATAAAACTTAAATATCAAAAAATGTTGGTTAGGGTAAAGTTTGATGGTCATATGGCATTAAATTTGACCATGTCGTGTTTTCTCACTTTGGTAATATAACATTTTTAGTGGTATGTGTGCCATCTCATTTTTGGCGGAGGTTAAATAGTGATAATAGTAGGTGGCGTATGGTATTCTTTATTCTTATTCAAGTTATACCTTCCGATGGTCTAAATAGTTTTATCTCTTATTTACTCAAGTTGTTAATTTTACCAATCATTTTTATTTTTATCTTTTATCTTTACTAAAAAGAAATATATATATACCAATTATTTTTATTTTTATTTTTATCTTTACTAAAAAGAAATATATATACGCCCATAGATTGGAGGGTTGGGAGGTAAAGAAGGCTGAAAAGGAGAACTAAAAAGGAGTTGGTGTGGACCTAGTGTTATACCTTGAGGAAATCAACTACCAGTTGTTACAGGGAAGGGAATGAAGGCCCAACTATAAAAATGGCTTTCCCTATAACACTAATAGTTACATGAATTATCATATCACAAATAAGCAAATCTAAGTCAAATTTAATTTACCATATCATAATCAAATTCCTTGAAAACCCATGCATGCAATGGCAAATTACTTGCTTACACATTGTATGAATTTAATGACTTGTACAAAATGAACTTTAGATGAAGAGTTGACAATTCAAATTCATTATCTTTGAAAAACATATGATGATTGGATATATAATCGATACTTCAAGGATTAACTTTTAATTATATTATTCCTCACATTGGGTTCCATGTACTTGTGTTTATCAACAACTCAACAAATTTTTTTGTAGCTTTATTTGGGTGAATACAAAGAGAAACAAGGGCTTCCATTGATTAACTATAACAACTATTACACTCCCAAAGACTAGGGATGATGGGAAATAATCAAACCCATGAGATGACCATAAAGATGATGGTTTATAGAGGCTCCAAACAAGGATTTACATAAAACCAGTGAATGAGATTCATTTTTGTCCATAATATGCACATGCCACAAATATGACCATAGTCTTGTGTCTACACTAAAAAGGTAAGATGGTTGCATAAAACTAATGAATGAGATTGAATTTTGTCCATAATACACACACGCCACAAAGAGGCCCACAATTTTGTGTCTACACTAAAAAGGTAGTCTACACCAAAAAGGTAAGATGGCATGCCACAAATGCGTAATAAAAATTTTGAAAAAAATGCAAATGAGACAGAAATGTTTTCATTTCCTTTCCAAGTTGGGAGGAAAGTAACTACAATGTACTCAGCTAGCATAGCCAGACTTCACCTAACATCCTTTCATTTGTGCAGGCGAATTTAACCAACATAGTGTGCTTGTTCTTTAACCATCAAATTGATTAAAACTTTTTATTTTGTGATATTTAGAGACCCCTCATAAATAGAATATGACCCATCAAATATTTAGACTTGAGAAAACCATTTATGGTCAGTTCATAAATGATGAACACATGACCAGAGAGGTATTGCCACAATTTTATCCAACTTGAATTGGGCAATCCTCTGATATTTCCCAATATGCCTTTGAATTTGGTACATCAAGGAATGGTAATGATACTTGCTACGTCGCATCTCCAAAGGATTATGTCATAGCATGGATACATTGCATATAAAATAATTCAATAGATTAATATTACAATATGTAGCAAGGATATACAGATATTAGCATTCCTTTTAGTCCCAAGGTTGCCTAACTATCATAATCATATCTAATTATAATTTCTTACATTATCGTTAAGTATATAACAAATCTCCTCTTTTTAATTGCTTCAACTATTGAGATATTTTGATATTCACAGTAAATGTGCTCTTCTCCATTTTAGGAGTATTACGATGGAATATAATTGATTTATAATACTTAAAAAAATTGTTTTTACTAAGATATCACACATGGGGATATCTATTCTACCAAAGTTACCCATGACTTGCAGTTAGTTCCTCCCACATGGAATGACCCTTTTGTAAAAGGGAGACAACCCAAGATGAGAAAACATGGTTCTTAGAGATGTGAACCTATGTGGGGTGTATGAAACACTTAACAATATTGTTTAACCCTTGCAATCAAATTAAAATGAGTCCACATAGCATACATGAACCTACAAATGTGCATGTCATGTATATTGCTCCATGTTGTGATTGAGTAATAAAGTGGGCGTACCATGACAAAGTGCAAACAAGCTCTCGATGGAGAGTTCATTTCCAAAACTGTTGCATCCTGGGAATAAAAAAACTCCACATTGATTGTACCCTACATTGTTGGGCATTTGGCTAGTGCCATGCCAACACGTGCCTAGTTAAAATCCCCTTGGGTGAGGTACACAAGCCTTTGCTGAAAAATTTATTAGGGATGTCATCCATGAATGTGGGGAAGCATCCTTACGGTTTCCTCGTGAGGTTTTCCTTGGGACAAAATTTTTCCAAAGGGTACGAAAAGATGATACTAAATAGTTGACATGGCATTCATAGATAAGCAAACGCTTTTTCAGTTGGGTCTGCCCCGGATGGTTGGGCAGTGTAATGTTATCCTCCACCCAGGTTCAATTCCCACAAGTGACATGCTAAGCCCTTAACGAGTATATTGTTGCATCGGAGTTCCCTAAATAATCTGGTTTACCCTAGGTGCCATCCTCAATATGAGGGGAAGTGCCCAACAATTTTCCCAATATATGTATTTCACTAGAAATCGAAAAGAAAAAAGAAAAGAATGGGAAGCACTTTATCAATTAAATAATTTTTTCTACAAAGTTCACAAGGCATAGTTGAATGGTCATCACATGTCCATTTGTAAAGACAAATTACAATTGAAAAAGAAGTCAATACAACTATTTTGAAATGACATATTGCAAGTCATGAACAAATCACACAATAAATGCCAATAAAAGCACATGATTCTTTCTCTAATTGTAAAGGGAAATACTTAAAGCTTTTTGATAATTAAGATTTAGAATCATGTACCTTTGTTGCTATGAATAATTGCAAGATCCAAAATATTTATGGATTCTGTCGAAAAAATATTCTCATCATGCACCTATGCTGGCAAGCATAATCACACAATACAAATACAAATATAGTTTAGCTGCAAAAATACTCATGTAGTGAAATTATCTGGAATTGAACTGTGTTTGGACTCACTACATTATGAATAACTATAGAAACCTTCAGACACGAATACTCATCATATTGACAAGTCCAAAAAATATTCCATAGAGCAGTCGATCATCCCTTCAATAAGTCTGTAGGTTAACTGAAATTAACCATTGATCATTACCTAATCTGCTGCACTGATTTGCTACATATATTTTTTTATGTTTATTTCTATCCAAGTATTCCCAGTCACTCACTAAATAGGAATCAATGGATGTTTTTCATGTCTGCACTTAGATCCACTGTTAATGAGTTTCTTCTGCACACTAAGACAAACCCTGGATGGAAACTGAAACTAATGACGAATCTATTTTGCAACCAAAGGGAAAAGAGGTTTGTGTGTGCAATTTATTTTAATATTACACATTAAAAAAAAGAAATAGATGCCACATATAAAAGCTTAAAAACACTTAATAGAATAGGGGACATCAATGACAGGACGATGTATGGAGATAGAAGGTGATGTTGTTTTGATGATCATTATGGAGTTCCAGTATCATGCAATTGTTGCAAACCATTGACTAAGAGCTACATACCAAATATCTTAGGAATTCAAATTCTCAATTTGGAATAAAGTTGCTCATCAACCAAAGATATATTTTTAGCTACAAATAGATTTGTGACACCAAAATGAATGCATTCAACATATATCAGGGTTTTGTATATAAAACACAAGTTCAAGAATTAAAGTTTAAACAACGTAACATGTAACCTCACATTGGAATCTGGTAGTCTATAGGTTTAATAAGAGCAATATATTATAGGTGTGCATTAATGGAATACCATATGCAGAAAGGTTTCTTCATCTCTATGTTTTTCTGGAATTGTTAATATAATCATATGCATGCATATATATTTGTAAATATATCATGATCTGTGACTGCCAGTGAAATCCCATATCCAGAAAACAAATGTAAGCTAACCATTTCAATTCAATACCTTTTAAATATAAAGAAGCAACATGTACGACCTTGCCACAAAAATGAAACTACTACAATACCTTCAATCTCCTATCTGAAAGGGCCATTCAAAATAGATAATTCACCCCCATTCAAACCATGTGTTTCCACTGCAAGATTTCTATTTTATTCAAATAATTTTTCCCTTGATTTATCATTCCACAGAGGACCTGACACTTATATAATTTCCATAATTCATGCCAATTATTTAAGGCCATCAATTTCCAAATCAATCCACAATATTAATGCAAACGGATTTCAAATGTTTGGCATCATCATTGATGCTACTCCTAATGGAGAAAACAACAAAGTTCCCATTTCAAGTAATGTTAAACTTCTGTAGTCACTTATTTCAGAGGATTCAACCTTCGGTATACTTTATCATAATAAGTGATGAAAGTTGAAGAAAAAAAATGACAAAAGGAAAGTATCCCTAGCACAATTAAAGAACTATCCAGGCACATGCATCAAAGCAAAAGCATCTTATACGTTTCTGAAGACATACGAGCTCTATCATTTAAAAACTACCTTTTGAAACTTGGAATTTCCAGTCTTGGAAACATAAAAGGAACAAGCTAGCATCAACAAAGGACAAAGCTGTGCCATCATACCATTATCAAGGTATGCTGCATCTGCCAGGTGTGGCACTATAAATATATCCCATAGACACCCCATAGATTCCTAGTATCCCTAGAACAATTAAAGAACTATCCAGGAACATGCATAACAGAAAAAGCATCTTACAATTTTCTGAAGACATAAGACCTCTATCATTGAAACACTAGCTTCTGCAACTTGGAATTTCCAGTCTTGACAACATAAAAGGAACAAGCTAGCATCAACAGAGAACAAAGCTGTGCCATCATACCATTATCAAGGTTTGCTGCATCTGCCACTGTGCCACTATAAATCTATCCCATAGATTCCAGTAAGGTTCTCTTTATATCCTGATCAACCTTCAAATATTGGTGAGTTACCTTATCAGGGAAACATAACATGCAATTATCAATACCATACAATTATTTTATAACAAGAATCAAAATCAGCTCATTGTGAAAAACAAGAGTTCCTCTCTATCATCATGATGCCATGCCATTATTTCATAAAGAATCAAAATCCGCTCACTGTGCAAAACAAGAGTTTCCCTTCATCATCGTCATGCCCTTAAACATAACCACATCTTTAAATACATGTTTTCCATCATATATTCAAATTGGCTAAGCAAATAAGCCAACAACTTGTGCCTCTATTCCCAAATTTTCATTAGTCAATCTAATCTTGTAGTTGTAAACAAAACAGATTAGATAGAGCCAGTGACAAACCCCCCTCTTGTCATTCTAACTCAACTTCCCCCTAGTAGCATTGTTACTCTTTGGATTTCTGAGGTTTTTTAGCTACATAATTAAATTCAATTCCTTAAGTTGGAACAAAGTTTATTCAGTACCCAAATAAAGAATTTTAGCTACATATTGATTTGTGACATCAAAATAAATGCATACAACATGATACCCAGGATTTGTACCAATAAAAGTTCATGTATTAATCAAAGTGAACCACAATCTTACATGAGAATATGATGGAAGCAGATTCAACAAGAGCAATATAATATAGGTGTGAATGGATGGAATATGCTATGCACATAGGTTTCTTAATCTCCTGTGCTTTTCTGTAAGTGTTACTATACATAACTGGCACATAACTGCATGCAGACATATGTGTAAGGCTCTCATGAACTGTGACCACCACTAAAATTTCATATTCAGACCACAAGCTAACCAATTCAAATATACAAAAACTGTTTAAATATTTAGAAGCAATATGTACAACTTTGCCACAAAAATAAAACAACCTTAATACTTACAATGACCAAGCTAAAAGGATCATTCAAAAATAGATAATTTCCATGTATTAAAACATGAGTTCCTAGTGCAGGATATCTAATTTATTCACATGATTTTCCCACTAGATTAGCATTAAGCGCATGATATGACACTAGAAATCAACTTTATGGTTCACATTCTTTTACTCAAGGCCATCAATTTCCAAATTAATCCATAATATTGATGCAAATGGATTTAAAATGTTTGGTATTATCATTAATGCTGCTCCTAAATGTAGAATAGAAAAAAGTTTTCTTTTTATGTAATATTAGACTTCTGTAGTCGCTTATTTAAGAGGTCTTAACTGACCTTCAATATTCCTATCAAGGCCAACAATCGATAAATCTGATGCCCAATATAGGGCAATAAAAATATATTCACAATCTAAGTAAAAACTTCAATAGCCCAAAATATCCAAGAAATCAGGCTATATCCAGTTACCCCATTGAATAAAACTCAATCTCTAACATTAGACACTCAATTTTCCTATCAAGGGAAACAATCCATGAACCCAAATCAATGATTGATATAGAGAAATCATGTCATATTCACTGTCTAAGAAAACTTCAATAGCCTAAAATCTCCTAGTAATCAAACTAAATCCAATTACCCAGTTGGAAACCAGTCTTTACTACTGGATACTCAAAATTCTTATAAACACCAATAACGCAATGTCTAATACAGAGCAATCAAAACACATTCTATAATTCTTAATCTAAGTCAACTGCAATAGTGCAATAGCACTCTTGAGGAAACCTGATAAGCGATAACTGATTCAAGGTAATCAAAACTTACACCCACACTCTATGAAAAATCATCCAAATTTTAACTGAAATCCAATACCCCACTGGAAAAAAACCACTATCTAATACAAGGCAATCTAACTTTCCTATAAGCAAAATTAAACAACCCAGTTCATAAAATTTCTTCATTCTAGGAGAAACCCAATACCCAGATATGGAAAGTAAAGTCTCCTGCTGAATCTGTATAAGATCGATAGATCATAACCCAATTGCAGTGGTATACATTTATAAATGAAAATATAAGAAGAAAACAAAAAATGAAACCAACCTAAAAAGATGAGGCTTCTACTAGAAGACCAGACTTCAATAGCAAACTGCCACTCTTAGACTTGACTATAAAGTAGCAGCCTTTGTCACCCTAAGACTTGACTGTTCGGTAGCAGCCTTTGTCACTCACACTATTTAGACTGCTCAGAGATCAATAGCAGGCTTCAAATACATTGTATGAGAGCAAACGATGGCTTAGTATCTAAAAAGTTTGTATCATTTAGGTTTATAATTGTTTTTTTCTTTATTGTTTCTTTTGTGCAATTCTCAATTTATTTGGAAAATTGTAGGCGGTAACAATGGACTATTTCTGGAGAGATGGACCATGTTTCTTGTGTTATGTACATTATTTCTCCTGGGGGTTCAACAAAAATACGGTGGGTTTGTTCAACAACACGTTAACCACCCAGAAACAAGAAAAAGACGATGGAAATGGAAATGGCGTTTCTAATGTATTTTCTGTTTCTAATGGGTTTCACCTAGAAACGGTTTCAAACATAACATTTTTAGAAATGTTGATCGAACCAATACCAGTGGATTCCATTATGGCAGCAGTTATATATACTTAGATATTTTTGCCACATAAATAATGGTCTTTACAAAAACACACAAAAAAAACTACATATCATAGTCGTCACTGTCCATCAAACAAACTCTGCTTCTAATAACTTATCATAACCTACCCACACGACAATAACATACTTCAATCCATGTAATGCAACAGTTAAATAAGAAAACCCTAATTATAATGTCGAACAATAATCTCTTCCAACAAATTCTTTCAGCATTCATCGGATCGGCAAGTACATATATTATGTAAATACCGCAAGTTTTCAAAAAAGTGCAAAAAGTCTCAAAACCTCCATAGCCTGAAATCAAACTCTTAGGCCCCTAAATGTCTCAAAATCCATGGAACAAATTAACAGGACAACGTTTTCTAGTTTTTGACCTTCTCAAACATTAAAAACCCTAAACAAACTAACAAACGCCCAATAACATAAATAATAGAAGGATTTCATTTCAATTACCAAATTAAAATCCTTTCTTCATTCTTCGGGGATCTCGACCTCTCCTTCGTCAATCTCAGTCTAGAGATCCTTGGGATCCTTTCCATCCACGGTGCAACCAACGAAAAGGCATGTGCCTAGAATCTCCTTCATCGTCTCAACCAATTCCTTCGCTATGGACCTCGACTTCATAACCCTAGTGATCTCAATGACATCGTTGAGGGCAATGTTTCCATTGTGCTTGATGTTCTTCGTCTCCTTCCTGTCTCTCTCGGGCTTCTTGAGAGATTTGATGACCAGGGCAGCTGCGCTTGGAACCACAACAACCTTGGCCTGCCTGTTTTGAACGGTGAGCTTTACCGTCACTTGCAAACCTTTCCAAGGACGGGAATATCTCAGTTGGAACAACCACAATGGTGTTGTTGGGACCGAAATTGGAGAAGAAGAAGGTGAAGGCATAGAGTGCTATGAAGGCTATATGGTTTTTGTTTTTCTAGTGGTTTTATGAAATCATTGTGGCGAACATGAAGCCTATCATCATGAAGAATCCCATGAGATGAATGGTAAAATGCACGATGTGATCTATGGTGAAGACCCTGAACCAATGTCCCGAAATAGTCAAGAGGAGGGCGGTCAACTACTACGCTTTTGCAATTTTGTAAACTTCATCTATGGCGTTAATTGTTTTTTCTCTAGGAAGGAAATTTATGGCAGTGAAGATATCGTTGCCTGAATAAAAACTGAATATACTAAGATTTCAAATCCTTCATCAACGTACTGGGGTTTCGAGACTCCTAAACCACACTTGCAATTAATACACCGAAGCTTCCCAAAACAATATACATACTGGGACTTCACTCTCTTCAAACCCTAAGCCCGATAAATTCTGTTGCGCCACTTCAAGGACATGGAAAACACATACTATGTAATAACTGGATAACTGAGAAAAATACAGACTCCATCCTCTGACCATCTGACCAACTTCAGAGCCACTTCACTGCTCTAGACCCCTCTCTACGACGAGCATAAATCACCAGACTATAGCAGAAACCAAGGGGCAAAAATTTGAAATATGGTGGTTTTAAGTTCATAACGCATTGTAGGTTTCTATTCGCCTGAGGGACAACCATGCTACAATGTTTTAAAACCCAACTTTAGAGAGAAAAACACTTTATGGCGTAAAAATCAAAAAGTGGTTTTGTAATAAGCAAGCCTACCCATAGTGAGCCTCTTCCACTGGGGCTAATCCAACGAAAGCGCTAGGTCCTTCTCCTCCAATACCTCAAAGCCGACACAATTTGCAATATCGACAACCTGCTTGTAGGTTCGGATCTCGGGAATCACATTGCCATGTTCAATACCGTGAATGACCTCGACATGTTCACTAAACAACCATTGAACCGTGAGTACATTAGAAATCATAATATTGTCCCCAATTCTCCCCCTGATATGACCATAGTTTTGTGAGAATGGACAAAACCCTAAACATGAACAGTCGAAAGCGAATGAGGCTTGCAAAGAAAACCCTAACTCAACAAAGTTAAAACCCTAACCCTAAAGTCTTAATATTCTAAAACATAGCCCAAAACCTTGAAACTCGAATAACTCATGAACGACACCCAACTTAAAATACTATTATCTTCCATTAATTGATCATTTTTGTGATATATACAACCCCGAACAATTACTATCTTCCTAGAACATCCTTGAAACATCCAAATTCACCTAACACTGGAACAAAAATTAATGAGATAATACTATTGGATCATTTTACAACTTCAAGGAGGTATTTTCTTATTTCAAAACCTATAATGTTGGCCTCTCAATAACAGTAAACTACAAGATGTCCAGTAAGTCAATATCCATGCTTCTTTTCTACCCAAAAGAAAATCAAGGATGTAACATTTGGGGATTGTTTTACAACAAGAATACCTTATAGCCAAACCCTATAAAGGTCACCTACATACACAATGCAGGTTATGATTCTCTTGAGTTCCATGTGATCACATCAAAATATGTACGAGGAATCTATAAAAACTTAAGGTTTTAATCCAACTGAACCCCTTTAGTAAAAATCCAAAGTATCCATGAATAAGTAAGATTCCAATGAAAAAAATATATGAGTTCAATCCTATCACTATCCTAGTTGCACATATGTTTACAAAACAAACATAATTCCCAGATTCAAGCCATAATTTTATATGACCATGCCATAACCAATCAATGAATATGAAGCCGCCATAGTCATTGATCAAAGTAAAACCAAATTAACTTCCATATCCCATGTAAAATCCAAGGAAAATGACCAAACATATGAAAATCAAGATAGCAGTGACTTCAATATCAGCTAAAACACTATCCAATAGATAACTCCCTTTACAACAAATCGCATGTAAAGCTCAATCTCGAATCACTTACAGTTTCTTCATCGAGCTCCTCATCATCATCTAGAACTTATGGTGGACTAAAGAAATTAAAGAAGCTTTCACATTGTTCCATTTTTGTCATAGGCTTGGCATTTTTTGGATCCCTTATTTGGCTTCTTCTTCATAATCTTTTGTGTCACATTTTTTCCCGGATACTAATCAATCTTTGTCCTACAGAGTGAGTAGATCTTAGTAGTTAGCTATTGTCGCACTAAAAAACAAAATGAAAATAATCATGTTCAAAAGAATGGCTAGTTAATCTTACCCTACTTCCCACTCCAAAATGGGTTCGTTATCATCAATCATGTGGTAAGTCTTTGTCAACTACAAGAGTTATTTGCAAGTCAAAAATAGATCCATTGCCAAACGTCTTGTGGAAGGACAAAACATTGAGTATAATATTGATTAAAAAAATTCAGGTGTCTCTTTACTTAGATTCTTACCACATAATTCTTAAAAAAAGAATTTATGTCAAAATAAAAATCAATCTTGAAACCCTTGGCGCTATCAATTCTACACAACTTAATATCCTTTAGATACTTGAGAGAACCTTCATCACGGCCTGTTATCTGAAAACCAATTACAAGAAGCAAAAACATAACAATTTATTTATTTATTTGAAAACAATGTTCTTTGGCTATATTGCAAAAGTTTGAATTAGAAAAAGGCCCAGGTTCTTTCAGTATTTTCTACATTAACCATAACATGAAAAATCAAATCAGGACAGACAAAAGGTCAAAATTATCACCTGTTTAGAAAGCACTTCATTAGTTTTCATTGTAGCGAGCCAAAACTATGGAACTCCTTTCTCTGGAAAAAGTAAGCATGTCAAAATGCAGGAATGATCTAAACAACAAGCTATAGCATTCATATTGCACTACAAATATCTTCAGATGTTACATTACCCAAGCTTCATCGTAGGATTGAATAACTATTGGAATGACTATGAAAAATACATCATTTCTAGTATATGTTTACCTTCTTCATTGTTCTCATCAGTTGATGCATCATTATGAGGCTCATCCTTACTTTCAACATTAGTTATACCGTTCACAATATCAAATCGTTGTAGAACCAAATCAATAAGGTATAAAAGGCTTGCACCATTTGAAAACATAACCCTAGAGAACTAAAAAAAACTAGCAATCACAGTACCACAAGAGATTATGATGCATTATGCTGACATTTCAAACAATAGCCATGCAATGATAAGAGAGTACCTTCGAATATAATGGTTCATACAACTTATGATATTTAGCTTCCAATGCTGTTCTTTCCTCAAAGAATTTTGCTTCAAGTTCATCATGATTGCTCTGCAATAGTATAATCTTTCAGAAATGAACACATCATAACTTTTCTCCAGAAAAATCAAGCAATATTCCACCATATGTTGCAGCCATAACTACTTTGCAAGACTCTACCAGAGAGTGGGAAAATACCACCTGTATGTATGGTCTGAGTGTCTTAAAACCTATACCTCAAGGCCTGAACTGTTTGGCCCGTAAGCTGCCCTAATTTACAATATTACAAAAGGTTATTAGCAGAGGGTATAAATTGTATCAGATATTGGGATTAGCTATCATTTCAATGTCATTAATGAAGAATCCTACAAAAAAGCCTTATTAGGGTTTTCTCATAATAACACTTGATTTCCTTGCAATAAAAGAACAAAACTTTCACAAACATTATTTCTATATTGGATATCCCGAGCATGCCACCTAGTAATGTCATGTTAACTATTTAGTGTTTAAATGCACTATCCTGGAAAGTTCACAAAATCCAAATCAATAAGGCCAAACTCCCAAAACTATTTGTGCTAGCCAAAATATCAGAGATGTGAATAGTGTTGTCACTCTTTAGAAATACATCAAAGAAAAAATGTCCCAATTCAAAGGGGAAGTTATTTCAATGTAACGATGGATTTTACATCCATTTTAGCAATATCACAATCAGTCTTTTAATGAGAAAGAAAAAATGTCCCAATTCAAAGGGTTAGGCAATAATCTAAAAAAATACACAACACCCAAATTCTAAAAATTGCAACTAAATTGCACCATGGCTTTGTTTCTAGATTTTGATGAATAAAGTACATGGTTATATACAAATGGGTCTGGAAGTAGCTAAATGGATGACGAGAAGACATCTACAACTTCTGTTAAGATTGCAAGAATGGTGGAAACTAATAAAAAGAAGTAGGAAAAGAAGTAGACAAAAGGATTGCAATTTCTTGGGATTGAAGATGTGTTCACCTCCTCACGAGGGTTGACCAAGACTCTTAAAAACTTTGTCAAGATTGCATTAAAATATCTTGTATTGATTGCTGCCATGTTTTCTTATATATATTGGCAATATATGAGGCTAAGTAGATTTCAGATTTAACAAAGAATAATATATTTCTTGATAATGCTGCAAGAGTTTATTCTCTTAAGAATGTCATAGATATATTCCTCTTAAAAACATAAATACTGGGTTTCCCTCGAGTCACACATACATGTAAGGGTGACAATACATAAGCTCTATGTCTAGAACAGAGCCATCTAAAACAATCTTCGAATTGCAAAGCGTGCAACCCTCTTAAGGTACTTGCGACTCAAGAATGGCGATGCAGCAAAAAATCCATGATCAATGTACCTTGTTTGAAGGACATGGGTTGCCTCAATATTTGGATTGATAAGGACGGTACTACTGGGAACACTTCCAATCGTTTTACCATTGTAATATGTAAGACTACCACCCTTTATTGCAAGGACAGGTGGTGGGTCGGAGGAGTATAATGAAGCAAGATGAGAACCCTCAGTGTGGCAATGATGACCCCAAAGCGTGACATGGATGCTAAAACAAGATGTGTCTCTAAGGCAAATGGTTCTCCTACTTATTTCAGAACTGTCTTTTTTTGAATCGTAGATGCAGGCGAGACAGAGCTGACCAGGCTAATTAGGTCAACCATGGAATTTGAAGGTAAACTTTGAAGGTCATTGATTGTTTTAAAGTGGAAGGTAACCACTCTACCTTGAAAATGAGTTGTGCTCGCAATTACCAATTTCTTATTTTAAGTACCTTTGAATCATATGTAGCCTCAAAAAGTTGTATTTACTGTTAAACCAATTAAAATGTAGTGGATTTATTTTATCGGAATCAATCGGCCAAAAATTATGTGTTTTAAATAACACATAAAAAAAACATAGATAAACCAATATGTGTTTTAAATATCACATCAAAAACACACATAAACCAACCTGTTGACTTGATTAATTCAACAAACAATCGTTTAGGTTGGAGCTCCACTTGGCAAGGAGGTCACATGATTAATTCAACAAACAATATTCTATTTTGAACAAACTCCTCCCCTATTCTTCAAAGTGTAAAAGGTTTGTCTTTTATATCATTTTAACTCAAAATATTTGTCCTTTATGTACAACTTGCAAACATTAGATTAAATATGCTTTTCTTTTACCTAAAAGATAGTGTCTACTAATATATGAATTTTTATGTATTATGTGTAATACACTATCCATATAACACATTTCATAAAATTAGAATGATGAACAAGTTTGTGAACAAATAACTATTATGTTGGTAAAATACTATTCATTTTCCGTTTTTACAAGGATCATAGTATGTTAGGACTTCAATGTTGTCATGAACACTTTCACAATTAAAATGGGATAACACACAAAAATAGAAGATTGTAGAATCACATAAGTTCTTACGAAGGGTGAGGAGATAGGTGCCACACCACATAACACATCTTACATAAGAGGAAAAGGTCAAGAAAGAAAACATACTCACCTTTCAACCAATTAACTCAGTAAATTAGTGAAAGCCATAAATTCTCTCATTAAATTAATAAAAGTCATAAATTCTTTGGATAGAGATCCGTTTACAAAATCTAAAATAAGCTAAAAGGCTATGAATAAAAGTTCTATCTAAAAGTATTTACAACATATTAATAAACAACACAAGATTTAAGAGCTAATTGAAACTCATAAAATTTTGTTAAAATGGGAAGTGAATAATTGAAACCACAATTAAAGATTTCAATCAAATCAACTTAATCACCCTTGGAGAATCAAGTTGGTTGTTTGTTTGTTAGTGTAAATATAAAATATTGAAATTTGTATTTTATTTTTTCAATATATATATTGTGTTCATGGGGTGTAGCTTTGGTGATTGGGAGATTTGGTTATTGTGCTTTCAACTCGGGTTTTAATATGGAAAGGTGTAAACTAGGCTTCCAAGGTGAACCACCTTAGATGACAGAAACTGTTGTGTTGCACTGCATTCATTGTTGGGTTGCTTAGAATGAAATATTTTGTGGCCATATTTGGCAAAGTGATCTAATTTGATCGAAAATGGCTTGGGCCTTTTGGACTTGAATGCTCTTTTACTTCCAATTTCTCAATCATATTTTAATGAGCGCCACTAAGTCAAAGTCTTGGTTCACTTTTGTGCATGGCTTTGACTTTAATTGAAACAAATATTTGTTGTTTAAATAACGCATAAAAAATTATGGGAATTTGTTTAATATTTTTTTTTTGTTAGAAGAGATATGCACCAATATCTAGAAGAGATTTTGAGATTTATGGTGTTTTCCTTTTTCATAAAATCGCATTGAACCATTTATTACAAATACACATGTGGCTTAAAAATTCCATCATTTTGGCAAATATTTTCAAGTTCTATCTCAATTTACCCACTTTTGATAATTCATATATCAACATTGCATGTGATCACCTCATGAGCATGATTTTTTGCTACACACAATTTGATAATTCATTGATAAAAATTGCATGTGACCACCTCCTGAGCATGCCTTTTTGTTATGTACAATCTCAATTTGATAATTCATTGATCAACATTGCATGTGACCACCACATGCGCATGCCTCTTTACTATGTACAATCTCATAAAGCAAACTCTTAACAATTCGAATCATTTGCTCTTTCAACTACCTATTTAACAACATATGCAATAGTGTATCATACAAGATACCTATCTAACATCTACCCAGCATCCCTTTTTCACCATTGATCCAAAGGCATCTCATCCTTGTACAATTCCTTTTGGGAGTGTTCTCATAGCTAAATAATTTTCTTCCCCTCACATCTCGTTTTGGTTTGTTCAAGAATAAAATTTCCACACTTCATAAACTTGATACTCAAAGTACTTCAGGTAAATTCTGTTCTTAGCCATCATTATGAAAATTCCATATCATATAAATTGTACTCACATTTTATACTACTAAATAATTCCTAAAATGTTTACTAAATCACCTACCACTCGCCACTTATGAGCCTTATACATAATTTAATACTGTTTACAGAAAATTGGTGGGTTATAAAAAACCTATAGTGTTTGAATGGACCCTAATTACTATACTACATTGATATATGCCCTCTTCATATCATTACATGTCAACCTCTACAAATAGAAACAGAGGGATCCTAATATGAAATGTGGATAAGAGTGGTTATTGGCATTCAAGGGGTTGTATTTTGCTCACCTTTGTTATATATTTACTCTCACCCTCAAATGATAAATGCATCTTTCATTATTATTCCTCCATTCATAATTATTTGTGGAAAGGTGAAATTGAATGAGTAGAGATGAGACTATACTCACGTTAACATGTTTCCAACATTACTCCATTCATGACCCCAATGAAATATCGAACCATAAACATAGTTATAGAGCGTACTGGCTCAGATTTATTCTTTACAAATATTTGATTAGCATTACTAATGCATATTACTTAGATATTTTTGGGATTTCCAAGCCACCAATCAGTAACTTCACTTGCAACGAAATATCTGTCTTGATGATTGCAAATCCTATGCTCCGTATTTTGTAATTCGTACTTAAGGTATGATGTTTTGGTATATAAATTATTCTTTAAATCGTATGACTCCCTTTGAGAGATTGCATGCCTTATTTGCTTCTATATCTGCCTCATTATTAAGAGTTGTCAAGACATGAAAGAACCCTTTCCCATCGAATTACTCTTATCTTCAAGATTAGTTTTTAAGATTATATACATTATTATGAACATATAATTTCTTACAACCAAGAGATTTTGGGCCTACCACAATGCCATTGTTGAACCGCTTATTTGTTTGACATTTATCTCAAAGCCCATACATATGTTTTCTCAATATTGCCTTCGATCAAGCACTCTACGTGCTTGCCAGCTCTGAAGGATGGAATTTTTATCATTAAGCAAAAAATTACTTATAATTTGCACAAATGAGGACGATTTTTTTTTTCTTTTATGAAGTTATCAACCAGGTTTGTTCGTCTTTTATTCATGGATTAAAAGAGGTCATAATTTGGTATTCATAAATAGGTTATACTTTGTTTTTCTTGGTTTTAGAAAGAGGTAGTATCTGTTTTTAACTTTTATAAAGGAGACAACCAAACTTAATAGTCTATTTTTTTTTGTTTTTTTTGTGACATGCAGGAACTTTTTTACACAAAAAAATGTATTTCCTTAATTATATTTCTTTTCTTGGAAGAGGGGCATTTGAAGGTCTCTTAAATATTTATTTTCATGGTGTTTTAAGAAATTCTTATTACGAAATTAAATATAACTACATAAATTTATTTGTACATCTAAAAAACAATTAAAATAAAATATCTATGTTTTTTAAATATTTTTTTAACATAAATTAACTAGAAGATGTAGCAATGAGATTACTTTTAGTGATTAATTATCCATTTATTTAGTCTACATTAACTTAAAATAATTAAGTTTTATAAAAACAAAGTTAGTCTTACAAGGTTATTGTATTTAGTTGTCATGTAATTATACTATGCAACTCCTTTATTTATCTATTTTAGATATTTAAAGTAAAACAATTAAAACATAAGTATAAAGTAGATCAATTAAAGCATAGGTATATACATGTTGGAAATAACTTTTAATTATGCAAGTATACTTCCATAATGCAAATATAGGTTAATCTTGCAAAATTATTGTATTTATTTATCTTGTAATTATATTCTGAAAGTCCTTTGTATTTAGTTACCTCCGCCTAACCCTTAGGCGCATTGTCAAGGAACAGAGGATCACACCATCAGTTTGGATATTCTCCTTATATAGTGATGATAAAAATATATGTATATACCTTGAAAGAGAGAACATATTAAATTCCTTTGTTGAATCGTAACTATGCTTCTATCTTCCTTTTGCTGGGCCATTAACTTATCTTGAACTGAAACACGTTGGATGTAGTCTTTTTTGTGGCTCTTTCCTATCTGGATACTACATACATAGACTAGGATTTGTTTTGTATTCCTTTGGGCCTGAACATGACTAAGGTAAATGTATTTCCTACTCGTATTTCTATGGTGATACTCGTTTACCATAATACTAGAGTTATGTTCTGATACACCTTTAAATGCTTGGTATAGCTCATAAACAAGTATAGATGCACTTCAAGGGATTACTACTTTTATTCAAAATGATATATATCCCAAATAGACGTAAGTAAAAAAATTCAAATCTAATGTAGTTACATATTGTTTACACTTTTTTTAGCTTCCCATTCTATGCAGAGAACCTCAAAACCTCTGGGGTATGGAGGAACTACTGGGGTACAAAAGAACTACGTGAAGGTGTTTATGTGAGAGATGGACAATTGAATTGTTGAATCTATGTGTGTTTCACTGTCTCTCCATCGAATAGAAATTTTCCATGATCTCACCACTTTATGAAATAAGAATCCACCACATCTTCTCTGCTTAACTTTCTGCCTACGAAACCCTAAACTCTTTTGTCTCGATACTACTAGACAAAACCACCATTGTTTCCATGTCCATGAAGTCCCTCTGCTTCGTTTTCTATGAGGCGCTTTATTATGGCCATCGTCTATAGAAACTTACAAGATTCATTATGCTACCTTCCACTAGAAAATTGAGAGGTGTCTACGTTGTAGTTAGGTTTCAACCCATCACATCATTACATCATTGGCTGTTATTTCTGTGTTGTATTTACGAAGTTTCTATCAATTGCTTTTTGCATTTAAAGAGCTACAAAGACACACAAATAACATGCACAAATCAAACTTGTTTCCTT
The DNA here is from genome assembly GCA_001517045.1 of Pseudotsuga menziesii. Classification (NCBI taxonomy): domain Eukaryota; kingdom Viridiplantae; phylum Streptophyta; class Pinopsida; order Pinales; family Pinaceae; genus Pseudotsuga; species Pseudotsuga menziesii. The sequence goes on along the minus strand of LPNX010809751.1, from coordinate 215,338 downwards.
TCATTACCCAATTGTAGCAAATTGGATTACATTTAGCCTGTTCCTTTGTACCAAGCCCTTTCTGAAGAAAAACATCTAGGTTGCAACATGAATGTATACTAAATTTTTGAACTTAATACTCAATTTCAATATTTAAGCATCGTCATACCAGATACTTTGCCGATGCTTTTGGAAAGTTTCAGTGGCAATCAAATATTCATACAAATCCATCTACATTGCATGGAGTTATTTGTTGCATGGAAAATCATTTGTATATTCTATGTGCAAAAGGAAGCAAAGCCCATGTAAACTAGAAAGTTTTCATTGTTGATTGGTATGTGGAAATATATTATGTATCATATTTGCAAAATTTTAATGATAGACTTGTTTTATCCTTAGATTGCACTCACATAACATTTTTATGAGGAATATTAAGACGCTATCAAGGCATTTGGTGACAACCTTCATCATTTTATTTGATTTTAACATATACGATATATTCTTAATAAACACAAATATATATTATTTTAAGCATTATTGTATTGTTAGCTTGAAGGACCATCCATGGTAAAAAAAGAGGTTAAAGGAAAATGACATTTATTTATATAACATTGATATGTAATACAGAGTAAAAATCATATCTTTTTAATATATAAGAATAAAATAGTATATGTATAACTTTAATATAAACCAATATACTTTAAACTTTAACAATATTTTAAGGTATTAATTATTAATTAAAATGAAATGAATTATTGAATAATAATAAATAATAGGATGTGAGAAAGAGATAATCAAACTTCTTTTTTAAGATGAAGTTAAATTCATTAACTTTTAGATCGATAGGATATTGATTATTGCATGGAATTATGTAAATGTATTGTTATCATTTAGGGTTAAAAGACCATTATTTGTGGGCATGATAGCTTTACTTGTTTTGAGGGAAAACCATATTTACATGGAAATTGTAGATGTATTCGAAACATTAGACAATGATGAGGCTAAGAGTGTGATTTATGCACACAATTCTCATGCAAATATTTTTTCTCAGTGCCTAATACCCACCCATTTCATTGACAACATATTGGCTACCAAATGAACTTATGTCAAAATGGTATCTCCATTTAGGGTTAAAAATCCATTACATGGGGGCTATGGTTAGATTTTACTTGCTCTAGGGAATACCTTTAGTTACATGGGAATCATGAACATATCAAAGAGGTTTGACAAACATGGGGCTAAGAGCATGAGCCATGTACACAACTCTTATCTAGATCCACTATATTAATAATTGATACCAATAGAACTATTTGGACTCTCTGTCCATTAATTCTGTTTCTCGATGACTATAAACACCCCACCAAATTAAAAGAACTCAATCAATTGAACCATCTACCAAAGGCATATTGTTGATAGGTATGCCATAGTTCAGAGGTCCAACTTCAATTGGCTCCCTCAAAGATACTAATCCCTATTGTGGTGGGTTGTTGAGTGACCCTCCATCTAAATATTTTAGGGAATACATGGGGATCCCATGATATTTTCCTTAGAAAAGAAGGAGATCGTCAAACTAACAGACTAAGTGTGATTGAATATCTCATTCTTATATGAGATATACACATAAGATAAGGTAAGAAAGACATTATCAAATCAGCGGGCCAATGGCAATCAAATATCTTGTCCTTTGTCCCGTATGATATCCTTAGACTTAGATCAAGAAAATATATTTTCTGTTTCAATTAACAATTCCAAGAAACAACACATTCACTAGGATGCTTATTGAAAAGATTGAAGACTTCATATCATGTGTTCTTGTTAATCTAACACCAATTTATAGAAGCTCATATTTGGATATTCTTGTTTTGGTCATCGTAACTACCTTTTCTAGGAATATTCTATGATAACAATAGGATGGTAGAGAAATACAATAAAACAATAAGAGAACAGTACAAAAGAGACACCCACATGTGTGATTCACTCAATATGGGATACATCCACAAAGAAACAACCAATCCTTTTTTTTCCAACAAAATGAAGAGATACAACTTTCAACACATATGTTGCAACCTCCTCTTCAATAGCTAAAAAGTCTCTCTCAAGCTCCACTCAGCCTTAATATAACTCCTTCTCTAAAAGACGGTCACCTTCTAGGGAAAAAAGGCATGAACATAATCTCTACCATTAGATATGTAACCTACTGATGAACGATCCATATTGACTATGACTATATTTACATGGAAATCACAAATTCCTTTGAAATGTTCAATAATGATGGGGGTAAGAGTGTGAGTTATGTACACAATTCTCATGCAAATCTATTGTCTCAGTGCCTAACACACACCCATTTATTAGGAACATATTGGATACCAAATTAACTTATGTCAATACGTTAGAGTCCATTTAGGGTTAAAAGGGAATTATATATGGGCTATGGTTAGCTTTGACTTTCTATAGGGAAGAACTTTATTTACATAGAAATCATATATATGTCAAAGAAATTTCACAAGGATGGGGCTAAGAGCATGAGTAATGTACACAACTCTTATCCAGATCCACTATCTTAGTAATTGATACCAATATAACTATTTGGACTCCCTGTCCACTGAGTGTGCTTCTTCATGGCTATAAACACCCCCCCAAATTAAAAGAACATGTAATGACCCTTTGTTAATTTTTTACCAAAATGCCCAATTTTCCAATTTTTTCACAATTTTGGCTCTTGACTAGCCATCGTGATGGCTAGTCAAGATAATCATATGCTTTTCCCTTTTGATGTGGCCAACCATAGTTTCCCGACAAGTAAAAAATAGTTGTATACCAAAGACATCTACAGTTAGAAGAAACTTTGATAGTCAACCCTCACACTCAGAAGAAGACAATCTATGTCTTTGTAAATTATGTAAATATAGTGCTTATGCTAGTTTACTGGAAGCCTGTAACTCATGTACAACATATTCAAATGCCAAATCCAAAGATAAGCAAGATATGTGAATCATATAAGGGACGTGGAGCTAACTGAAGGGGTGGTGAATTGATGTAAAGGATGTCCACGTAGATAATGGGGCTTGGTGGAGGAGGGATAATCTAATCTTGGGAGGTGATACGATGATCATGTTCTACCTACAATGATTGAGGTGAGTCGACGGTGTTTTCATCAAGTGATAATAAAGATCCTCTGTTGCTGGGGGAAAGAAAGAAAAATGGAATGTATTCCTCCTCATTATCATCGATAAAGCTGGTCTCTTCTTCGAATATTGTGGGAAGGGTTACTCCCAACGAATGATGTTATAAATTTTTTAATGATGTATGAATACAAAAAACATAAACATAAAAATGATATGTGGAGTATTTTCCTACTTAGCCATTTTTTATCTTCCATACATGACATACTGAATCCATTACAACTTTGCAAGTATAATATTGTATAGAGACGTATTACAAGCTATATGTAACAAAAAAAGTTAGTGTTTGCAAAATGTTGCTTCTTGCAAGATACTCCAAAAAATGAAGATAGATCTCAACGCAGTCATTACTCAAGATGCTCACTTTTCCATTCAAATGTGTTCAACCATTAGTAAATGCAGTCCACTTTGTAATTTGTATATAATGCCCACAATAATCCAAGGCATCTCCTATACTTTTATTTTCAATTTTCACTTAGCTACATCTAAATAAGAAAACTGCTTAGATTTTACACATAAAAGAAACATATTTGATTTAAACAAAAGTGTATAACACAGAGAACACGATTAGTAAATTGACCATCCAGGGAGATTGCATACATACCATTGACATCCAATTTTTTTTTGTTAATTGTGTCTCTATCTTCACCAAATGAAATTTCCAATTACGAAAGCAATTGTACACAACAAAACAAGACTCAAGAAAGAGGTTCCAATCCAAGTTAATTCTCCTTTTATTTGTACAATCTCATGTTGGTTTCATCTAGGTTCAGGAGGTTTTGAAAATGTTTACAAGGGATGCCTACAAGATGGCACTCTTCTAGCTATAAAGAGATTGAAAGATGTTAATGCCACAGGGGAGAAGTCCAATTTTAGACAATAGGAGATGCAAATGAACCTTGCCCCCCAAATAACGAACATTTTGGGTTGGAGGAAGGGAGAAGATAACCACAGGAATGTTCAATCCAAATGGAAGACAAGAAAGAAGGCTACTCTAGGTATGTAGTATCAATGAGAAATGACCTTGCTAGAAGGATACAACCATTGTGTTGCACTTCAAGTTAAGGGAATCGATTAATAAAAGGAAGAAAAGAGAATAGCTACGGGTCAACAAAGGGATTGACTATGTTGTCTCTCTCAATGTATGTATTTTTTTTCTTGTGTGTCATCACTGTATAACAAGCAAATCAAAACTGGAGATGTCATATGTTTGTACTTGCATAAGTAAAAGCTATTTCCAAGATGTATAAACTTATGCACTAAATGATCTACTGCATACTTATGTTTTCATTTTTTACTTGAAACAACAAATATTAACACACTTGAAGCAATGTGTTTGAAAAAATAGTGTCAATCCAAAGCAATAGCACCAGTCTGGATCTGGAACCACTTTTTTCCTCATGGAATGTTGTTGGTGATGCACTCCCACGTGTGCGATTGGAAGGGATTTTTATGGGAAACTTTACAGATCAGTTTAGGAGGGTGAAGGGGAGGCATGGTTATAATAATTAGAATCAAGAAAAGGATTGGGATTCATTGGAATTAGGCTAGGATTTGATTTTCTCCTCTAGATGTCCCTGCCTCTATTGCCAATGCATCCTTTTCATGCTGCAGAGTTTCTATTTGAGTTTCCATTGTTTCCAATTTTCTGATTTTTTCACAATTTCCCAAGTAAAGGAGTATGGACTTTGTTTAGCCATCGATAAATCCTTCATATTTATGTATTGCATTTCTATTTAAAGTTATTATATTTTTCTATCCAAATAAAGTTTTAATGGACTCTTCGTTTTAGAGAATCTATTGTGGAGGTCACGGATAATAAGAGGACTTCCGTCTCAAGAGTTCCCTAGAAGCTGCTGTGGAGGCCACAGATAATCCGCAAGCAAATGAGGTCGTTATCTTCATTGTTTGTCGTCAAAACGTGCATTGCAACCCTCAAACTATTGATAAACCTTCAGAGATTCATAACTTTTGACACATACAGGAGGTTCTTGCATATCATTGGATTCCTGTGAACGTAGTCGGAGTTTGATAGGTTTAAATTAAACTACTTGTTTCTAATATTTAAAAAATATATACATAAAATCAAAATCATGAACTTTTAAACTACTTCATATTTGTTCATTGATCGAACAAGAAAAATCGTGCACATGCATAATTATGCACATTGTAAACATGATTTGTATGACAACTGTGATATTGATAGATGATGGCTTGGTTCATGGAACTTTAAATTAATTCTTGACATGGACAATGCTGGTCCAAGGCCGCTATGAAATGCATATCTTCCGTACCCAATTCTGAATGTTGCATTCATTCATATCAGCTTGCGTATAACCTAACATTATAGAATTTTATCATATAATATATCATTTACAAGTATGTACTATCTTAGTCATCTTCTTTTTAATTACGTCGATAAGCATTTTTTCCTTGAGGTCTTTATTTTTTATATTGTAGTACTCGTCATCCCTTCCGCCAATCCTCCTTCTGCACGTGTCCTCCTGCACTCCTCCTGCTTTGTTGGTGCGCTCCCTTTGGGTTCTCGTGCATTCAAGCTAGACATGGACTCTGTTTTAGGGCTCCACTTGCATCTCATTCAAAGCAGACAACCAGCTAATCAAATGGTACAGTGAAAGATGAGACTACAAGACAAAAAATGAAGTGGTTCTGATGGGTAGCATAGGAAACCCTCACTATGGAAGCGAAACAAATGATACAGTGAAGGAACTGAGTGGGAACTAGAGTGGTCGAGACTACAAGACCAAAGACAAAATGGTTTTGATGGGTAGTGCAGGAAACCCTCACTATGGAAGAGAAACAAATTGTATAGTGAAGGAACCAAGTGGTTACTATTATTAGTGCATGCATTAATAGTAACCATTAATGCATGCAATGATAATAGTAACCTTTGACTTGTAACCTCTGGGATGTGCCATAGCCATTGCCATTTTCTTATTTTGGTAATCGATTTTGTTATATTTACATGATCAAAATAGATAGCTCCACCTCCAAGAAATTTTTTTTTTTTATGTACTGGAGTACATGAAATTGAGAGGAGATGAAAGATTATTAGTAGGCAATCACTTTTTCCTCCTATTTTTAGGATGTTTATACATGAATTTTCCTGGGCCTGCTAAACTTGATTTGTGGCCTCTTGGTGATTGGCCAGTGACTATGTATGCCTTATAGGGCTGGGCCCTGACCTATCTTAGCCCTCCAAGGGCTGAGATGTGGCTGCCATGACCTTCATTTGTTGGCAGGGGGCCGAGGTTGTGGCCTCCTTTAGCTTCCCATACAGAGTTGTTACCTCTTATTGGTTTCCAAACTTGAAACATGGCCTTCTTTCCCTGTTCGAACTTGACGTTTTCATTTATTGAGTTTGGTCATGCCACGCCCCAACCCTAGAGGGCATACACAACCACTCTCCAGTCTAGGGAGGTCAGAACATTAATAAGTTGCGCGTCAGTCCTTTCAACATTTATTGACCTTTGCTTGAACTTATAAAGGTTGAATGTAGTTTATTTGGGGGTTGCTTCCTATTTGGATGGGACAAACCTAGACTATGATTCCCATGTAAATACTCTATGTACTTTGAAATTACTTTTTCTGAATTTGCATACTTAATAACATAGCTACAACTATGAGCTTGCTCAATGTCTACAAAACATCTGTTGAACAAATAGAGTGCCCAACTTCCAACATTATTGGACACTAATATTGTTTTCTATGGATTTTTCTATAATGACTTGAACTTTCTCTACCTCAAAATTTATACCATGACATGGAATCTAGATGCAAATTACTTTTTATGAATTTGCATACTTAATAACAATTAGGTTATTATTATTTTAAATTAATTAAAGTCGAGAAACCATTAATTCATGCACTAATAATAGTCATAGCCTACCGAAGTTGAGATCAGTTAACCACTAGTAGAAAGACTTGTAACCTTTGGGATGCGCCATAGCCATTGCCATTTTTTATTTTTGCAATCAATTTCGTTATATTCACATGACCAAAATAGATAGCTCCACCTCCAAGAAAATATTTTTTTATGTAGTGGATTACATGAAAATGAGAGGAGATAAAAGATGATTAGTAGGCAATCACTTTTGCCTCCTGTTTGTAGGATGCTTATACATGACTTTTCTTGGGTTTGCTAAAATTGATTTGTGGCCTCTTCATGACTAGCTAGTGACTGTGTATTCCCTGTAGGGTTGGGCCCTGACCTATGTCATCCATCCAAGGGATGAGACGTGGCTTATATGACCTTCATTTACTGGCCGGGGGTTGAGGTTTTGGCCTCCTTTAGCTTTGCATACAAATTTGTTACCTCTTGTTGGTTGTCGGACTTGAAACATGGCCTTCTTGGCCTGTTCGAACTTGATGTTTTCACTTGTTGAGCTTGGTCATGCCACACCCCAATCCCAGAGGGCATACACAACCACTCTCTAGTATAGGGAGGTCATAACATTCATAAGTTGCGTGTCACTCCTTTCAACATTTCTTGACCTTTGCTTGGACTGATACAGGTTGAATGTAGTTTGTTTGGGGGTTGATTCCTATTTGGATGGGACAAACCTAGACTATGATTCCCATGTAAATACTCTATGTAATTTTGAATTACTTTTTCTAAATTTGCATACTTAATAACATAGCTACAACTATGAGCCTGCTCAATGTCTACAAAACATCGACTGACCAAATAGAGTGCCCAACTTCCAACATTATTGGACAATAATATTGTTTTCTATGGACACTTCTATAATGACTTAAACATTCTCTACTTCCAAATTTCTACCATGACATGGAATTTAGATGCAAATTACTTTTTATGAATTTTCATACTTAACAACAATTAGGTTATTAATATTTATAAATTAATTAAAGTTGAGAAACCATTAATGCATGCACTAATAATAGTCACAGCCTATTGAAGTTGGGCTCGGTTAGCCACTCGTAGAAAGACTTGTAATCCCTGGGATGCGCCATAGCCATAGCCATTTTTTATTTTGGCAATCAATTTCGTTATATTTACATGACCAAAATAGATAGCTCCACCTCCAAGAAAAGATTTTTTTTATTTTTATGTAGTGGAGTACATGAAATTGGGAGGAGATAAAAGAAGATTAATAGGCAATCGCTTTTGCCTCTTGTTTGTAGGATGCTTATACATGACTTTTCCTGGGCCTGCTAAATTTGTGGCCTCTTCGTGACTGGCCAATGACTGTGTTTGCCTTGTAGGGCTGGGCCCTGACCTATGTCACCCATCCAAGGGCTAAGACGTGGCTGCTATGACCTTCATTTGTTGGTCGGGGGCTGAGGTTGTGGTCTCCTTTAGCTGCCCATACAAAGTTGTTACCTCTTGTTGGTTTCCAGACTTGAAACGTGGCCTTCTTTCCTTGTTCGAATTTGATGTTTTCACTTGTTGAGCTTGGTCATACCATGCCCCAACCCTAGAGGGAATACATGACCACTCTCCATTCTAGGGAGGTCAGAACATTCATAAGCTGTGTGTCACTCCTTTCAACATTTCTTGACCTTTGCTTGAATTGATAAAGGTTGGATGTAGTCTGTTTGGGGATGCTTCCTATTTGGATAAGACAAACCTAGACTATGATTCCCATGTAAATACTCTATGTTCTTTGAAATTACTTTTTTACTTAATAACATAGCTACAACTATGAGCCTGCTCAATGTCTACAAAACATTTGATGACCAAATAGAGTGCCCAACTTCCAACATTATTGGACAATAATATTGTTTTCTATGGAATTTTCTATAATGACTTGAACATTATCTACTTCCAAATTTCTACCATGACATGGAATCTAGAAGCTACATAACTTGATCAAGGAACTATTATGAGTACTACAAATAGTTTTTCCCATTTTTTGCTGAAACTTTTCCCTAAATTTCACATGAATCGATATCCAGACACAATGTGGTTTAAGTGTTCGACTACATGACATGAAATGGAAAAAAAATATGTTGTTTACTATGCTTGTTACGCCTACATGTGTTTTTCCCCTGGAGTATTTGTTGAGAACATTGTAGCACTCGCTGTCCCTTCCACCAATCCACCTTCTACATGTGTCCTCCTGCACTCCTCCTGCTTTGTTGACACGTGTCCTTTGTGTCCTTCGCCTGCTTCGATTGAATTTTGGAAGCCATGGGATGCTTTTAAGTTTGTTTTTTTCCTCATGTTTGTAGGCTGCTTATACATGGCTTTGTCTAAGCCTCCTTACCTTCTGCTTGCTCCCATTTTAAGGTTGGATTTGAATCCTCCTTGTATGCTTCTTATACATCCCTTTACATAGGCCTACTAAACTTCTTTTGTGGCCTCTTTGTGACTGCCAAGTGACATACTTGAAATGTGCCCTTCTTGGACTGTTTGAACTTGATGCATGAATGTTTTTGAGCTTTATCATGCCACACCATAGCCCTAGAGGGAATTCCCTTTCTCCTTGTATTCTGCATACACAATACACACAAGTCTCCTCTAAAATGGCTAAGATGCCCCATTTTTTCTGAACATTCCTACTGCCGCAGAAAACAATGTGTAGAAAACAATTTTCATCTCACGACCCCACTACTCTGAATCCGTCATGTTCACTCTATTTCCCACTCGAATTAACCCAAAAAATATATATTCACAATAAAGGAAGATTTATTAAAATATATTGCGTTGCACTATGAAAATAGTGAGGGTTTCCTACGCTACCCATCAGAACTACTTCATCTTTGATCTTGTAGTCTCGTCCACTCCGGTTCCCACTCGGTCCCTTCACTATACCATTTGTTTCACTTCCATCTTGATGGTTTCCTACACTACCCTTTAGAACCAATTCGTCTTTGGTCTTGTAGTCTCGTCCATTCTGGTTCCCACTCGATTCTTTCACTGTATCGTTTGATTCGCTGGCTCTCTCCCTTTAATGCGACGCAATAGTCATAACCTTCATGCCACTCCCTTCAACACTTTGGATAATCCATTCATCAACATTGCATGTGACCACCTCATGAGCATGCATCTTTGCTATGTTGAAATTGATAATTCATTGATACACATTGCATGTGACCACCTCATCAGCACTCTCTATGCCTCCCAACCCTGAAAGATGGATTTTTTTTATCATTAAGCAAAAAAAATGCCCAAATGAGGATGAAAAAATCGTTCTCTTCTCTAAAGCTATCAACCAACCTTGTTAGTATTTTACTCATGGAGTAAAAAAATTGTCATAACTTGTTTTTCATAAATAGGTTATAGTTTTCTTTTCTTGGTTTGAGAAAGAGGTAGTCCATGTTTTCTACTTTTCTAAAGGAGACATCCAAACATAATAGTCATTTTTTCTTGTTGGTTTGGCATGAACCTTTTTACACATAAATTGTATTGCCTTAAATAGCTTTCATTTGTTGGAAGAGGATAATTTGAAGGCCTCTTAAACATTTATTTTCATGGTATCTTAAGAAAGACTTATTGTCAAATTAAATATAATTACATGTAAACAATTATTTTCACATCTAAAAAACAACTAACACAAAAGATCTATGCTCTTCTTATTATTTTTAGCATACGTTTACTATAATATGTAGTAATGAAATTACTTTTAATGATTAATTATCCAATGCGCATTTATTATTTTTGCATTGACTTAAAGTAATTAACCTTTAAAATAAAATATGCCAAGGTTTTGGTATTTGTTTTTCATGTAACTATACTATTAAAGCTGTTTATTTATCTATTTTAGATATTTCAAGTAAAATTATTAAAACATAAATATGAAGTAGATCAATTAATGCATAAATATATACATTTTGGAAATAACTTCCACTTATGCAAGTACCAACGAATCACATCTTCAATTTGGATTTTGTTGTTATACAATGATGACACAAAAACAATGTCTACATACCTTGAGAGAGAGAACATAGTAAAGCCCTTTGCTGACCCGTAACTATTCTTCTGTCTTCCTTCTGTTAGTCAATGCCCTTAACTTGAAGTAAAACACACTGGTTGTAGTCTATTTGGGGGGTGCTTCCTCATGGATACTACATACCTAGAGTAGCCTTTCTTTTGTCTTCCTTTTTGCTTGAACATGCCTATGGTTATCTTCTCTTGACAGGATTTTCCTGTTTGAATCCTTTTTCCTTTGGGTTGTCTTTCTTATGCCTTGCCCATGTCTATACATAAATGTATTAAACCTTGGGTCGTACGTCAAAATTAGTGTTAGGCCTAACCATATGACCTTTAGTACCCTATTCTAAATCAACCTAATCTTTATTTTATTTTATTAGTAACTATCCTACAACTTAGGGATTACCCAAGGGGATTTTATAGAAGGGTTTTAAATATTTTACATTTAGATTTCACTCCTCCATTTGTATGTGGCACTTGGGAAAGAGAGAAAAATGGATCTACTTCTCTGTCTATTGTAGACTTGTCTGCTTCTCTTTTGTTTTATGATATTTCTTCTGCTTAACACCCAAGGTTACTTCTGCTTTGACTTGATGCCTAGGTTTCTTTATGATCTTGGAGTGGGCCATGACTGGCGTTTTTAACCTTGGGGTGTTTTTTGAGACCACTGTAGAATTCGTGCTCCCTTCCTCCAACCCAAATTCCACATGTGTCCTCCTGCTTTGTTGACTCATGTCCTTTAGGCTCTTCGGCTGCTCCATTTGGGATTCTTTAAACCTGCCATTTTCTTTCGCTACTCCAGCCGCTTCTACCCCACACCTCGATGGTTTATTCTACTTCTCTGGTGGGTTTTTTTTCGAACCATGGTTTCTTCTACTCCTTCGGTAGTTTACCCTCACTTCAGATGGTTCTTCTCTTGATCCAATGGAATCTCCTTGGCGTGCTTCTTATTGTCTTGTTCACAATAGAGTTGAACCTATTAAAGCCCAAAATGTAGGTGATAGATAGCTTGCTTTGATTTTTTTTGTTGACCGCACTAACGTGTTTTGTAACAAATACTAATGCCTCAACCATCTAATCACCCTTCAATACTTTCAATGGGTAGGGGTTTTTGTAACAAATACTTTGTATCGATTTAAGAGGCTGTAAATTCTATTAGTTATTTTCCAAGACCTTTGAGGTATTAGAATACTTCTCGAATCCCCATTTCACATTAGATATCTGTTGAGAGGAAAGTGTCTTTGTTGAGAGGAAAGTGGTTGTGATGGAGAGGGTCATTTGAATGATAAGTTTTTTAGATTCAAGGCAGGTTGATGGATTAGAAGTTGCTGCAATTCATCCAAGATTGCAAATGGCCCAATATGTTTGGAACACCATGTTTGAATACATGTGTTCTTATCAAACATGTTTTTCCTTCTTTATAGTTATATCAACACATTGGAGTCTTTTCTTCATTAGATATATTTCTCCCATGTCATCGCATGTTCGTTGTATAATGTGATTTTAATTGGCCCAGACCTATTTGCTTGTGTAAAACTGTTAAGTTCAATAAACTTGTTATCTATCCTGAGTTGGACTATTCTCTATCTTTTGATAAATTCAAGTGTTCCATTTTGGTGTGGTATTAATTGCAGTACTGCACTACCTCATTTTAATGTTACATTTTCTATCTTATTTTACCCTCTAACAACCACCTTATCGGCGTATTATTGTGCCTACTTGGGGAAATGGAAAAACATGTGGCAAGGTTTTATTTGTTAGATAGACAATGAAGACGAACAATGTAAACAAACAAATATTCATATAGAAAAGTGGCGTATGATGTAAATATATATATAAGTGTTAAATTTAGGTTGTTCATCCTTATGGTATAAGAAAAATTTGGTCTCACAACATCGCGTGACCTCTAAACATGTGCGCATGCTCCTTCTGACTGAGAGCTCACCTTCAACCATGGTCCAAGGAGGGGTCTCTGAGGAACGTCCTTCTCCTTCTCTGCTTGAGATCATAGCTTTCTGAAACTTGGTAGCATCTAGTAGTAAGAGGAAATCGAGCGAATCAACTTAGATATTTTTCAGGAAGTTAGACATTATCCCCATAGTCACATTACCAGAGGAAGAATCATGTCACTCGGCTTTGAATGTAGCAGAGAGGGGTTTAATAGGATAGTTCACAGGTTTATGGCCCTCTCCTAAGGTCGTGGAGGCATGGGTGCAGCGAAACTAGAGACCACTAACCATGGAAGGAATCACAAGTTATCTGGTATGTAAAGGATTTTTCTTTTTGTCTTTTATAGTGTAGAAGACATGCATCTAATTTTTAGGAATGATAGGTATTTTATGGGCACTCAGGGCTTTTATCTGAACAAGAGGAATCCTAACTTCAACCCATCACAAGATGTTCTGTCGGCTGTACTTGTTTGGGTGCGCCTCCCTCACCTTCCTATGCATTGTTGGAACCCAAAGTCCTTAGAATCAATAGGCAATACCTTGGTAAAATACATTGATTGGGATGAGCGGAAGGATCAGTAATCCTACACAAGAATATGCGCAAAGGTTGATTTGGAAATCGGCCTCCCGGAAGCCATCAAGTTAACGGTCATCGACTAGTCACATATCCAAGAATTGGACTATGAATAACTTCCCTTCAAATGCAGTTTCTGCCATGGTTATGGCCACTTTGATCGGTATTGTAAAAAAAGGACTAAAGAGGAGGTGGAAAAAATGAAAGGTGAGTAATGGACTCAAGTGAAAAAAACAACCATGACAAAGCAAAACAACATGACACAAGGGAAAGGGACAAAGGTGGGACCTAGCGCACCCTCTGTGGGGTAGAACCAAGGTAAAGGAAACACAACCCCAACAAACCCAGAGGCCAATAAAAACCCCTTCGAAATCCTCAGTACACCGGAAGACACCCCAAATTCAGTAGTAGTGGAGATAAAACAACAAAATTCGTCACCTAAAGTGGAAAAGGAAAAGATCTAGAAAAACCCCCTTCGCCCCTTGGATCCCTAGCAGGAGGATCCTCCTTCCCCTCCTATGCAGAAATGACAAGGAGGAAACCTACAGAGAACTCAAGTTCTTCGAAAGATGAGTTGTTCGTGAGGCCCTAAAAAAAGTAGGGAGAAAATCTCACAAGGAAACAAAAGAGGAAGAAGTGGAGAGGCAAAAAATGCAAGGCAACCAATATACAATTGAAATGTCCATAGGAAAATACTAGAACTAGGCCCCTAAAGGGTGGTCCTACCCCCTCCATCCCTGGTAAATAATGTGTTTAGTCTCTTGTAATTATGGAGGCTTGGGAAATCCCTCGAAGGCCGAAGTAGTTAAAGACCTTCTGAAGATAGAAACTCCCAAGATTCTCATGCTCCAAGAGACTAAAATCGAAGGGGAAACCCTTCTTTAACTCTTCAAGTAGAAATGGAAGAAAAATGCAGGGAATACCTTAGGTGCTAGGGGCACTTTAGGAGGGCTTCCAACCCTTTGGTCGGAAGATAAGTTTCACCTGGAAAGTTCCTTTGAGACCTAGCATTGGATCTTCATCGAACTTCATCATTCATCAAGTAAGCTCACCTTTGCACTATTTAATCTATATGTGCATGTCCTCTATTCTGAGAATAAAGAATGTTGGCATTCTTTATCTAACTTTCTATAAATTTATTCACCTTCAAACATTATAGTAGTTGGAGACTTAAACCTAGTCCTTGATCCGAAGGAAAAAAGAGGTGGCAATAGTGGTAGGGATCCAGTGCAACCCCTTGTAGAGGAATTAATACATTAGTGGGATATGCTTGATTTTAAATCAAAGAAAGGCATTTACACCTGGAAAAATAATAGACTCAGGACAAATCACATCTCAGCTCGCTTGGATAGTTTTTTAGTGTAGAGCTCGCTTCTTTTAGAAAAGAAACTTATTTCCTCCAAAATTCTCCCAAAGCTTACCTCAAATCACAAAGCCATCCTCCTTCAGTTGGAAGAAGAAGAATATTTGGGACCCATCCCCTTTAGATTCAACCCTCACTTGATTGAAAATGATG
The DNA here is from genome assembly GCA_001517045.1 of Pseudotsuga menziesii. Classification (NCBI taxonomy): domain Eukaryota; kingdom Viridiplantae; phylum Streptophyta; class Pinopsida; order Pinales; family Pinaceae; genus Pseudotsuga; species Pseudotsuga menziesii. The sequence goes on along the minus strand of LPNX010809751.1, from coordinate 200,220 downwards.
GTTTTATTGAGATATTTTCTCCGCTTGGTCCTCCCCCATCACAGGGTCACCCAACCTTGTATGGGAACATAAACTTAAAGCAACCAAAAATGCATTGAAGGATTGGATCAAAAATACCAATAATAACCCTTCCAACCATAGAAAATAAACAATAAAACAATTATTAGATCTACAAATGGAAATGGAGAGGAGGGTCATCAACACTTTAGACCTTGAGAAAGAACAAGTTGCCCAATACACCTCGTTTCACTCCTTCCGAAAGGAAGAAGAGTATTGGAGACTTAGGTCCCGAAGCTTGTGGCTGAAAGTGGGGGACATAAATACTTCCTATTTTCACCGGTAATTCATATCTCACCTCTCTCAGAACCACATCTCCAAAATAGCCTCAGTAGAAGGAACTGTTTATAAAGGACATGAGCAGATTAAAGGGGCAACATAACTTCACTTTCAGAATTTATTTAGTGATGAAGGGATAGGTAGTGAGTAAGTCACCTCTGATTTTATTTCTCATGTCTCCTGCCTCATCAGTAGAGAGGAAAACCATAGCCTCATGAAGCCTTATACAGAGGAAGAAATCAACAAGGTAATCTGGTCCATGGATCTAAACAAAGCTCCTGGGCTCGATGGCTTCTCAATTCACTTTTGTAGAATCTACTGGACAATCATCAAGCTAGATATACTGAGAATGATTAAAGCCTTTCAGAAAAAGGAAAAAGTGGGAGGTAGTATACATTCCACCTTTCTCGCTTTAATCCCCAAAGAGGTGAATCCAGGATCCTTTGACCTCTTCAGGCCTATCTCTCTGTGCAATGCTTCATACAAAATCATCTCAAAACTATTGGAAAATAAGATCAAGCCGTTGCTTGAGAAACTCATATCTCCCTCTCAAAGTGGTTTTTTCAAAGGGAGGCACATCTTGGACAATGTAATCATGGTCTAGAAAGCTTTGCACTCCAGTCATCAGCGGAAGGAGAAAGGGATTCTCATCAAGCTAGACATGGCAAATGCCTTTGATCGGGTAAATCTCTCCTTCCCATTCAAAGTTCTCTTTGATTTTGGTTTTAGCTTCGAATTTGTTAATTTGATCAAAGCTTGTACATAAAATCCTTGGATAGCTCTGTTAGTCAATGGCAGGATGACTAATTACTTCCAAGCCACAAGGGGACTAAGGCAAGGCTTCCCACTTTCCCCTTTCATGTATAAACTCGTGGATGATTCTCTAAGCAGAAAAATGATTGTTGAAAAGTATGTTGGGATTTCCCTGAGCATCCGGTCAATGAAGGATCTGGACCCCATCAATCATTCCCTTTTCGTGAATGATTCTTTACTGCTGGGAGGAGCCTCCATCAAAATATCAAAGGTTTTTAAATAAATTTTGCAAAACTTCTGCAATATCTCTGGAGCACTGGTAAACAAAAGAAAAAGTGTCGTGTTTGGTTGGAACATTGACCAACACTTAGTCCATCGAATTTCTCAATTCTTGGGGTTCTCGGGCTCGACTACCTGGGAAAATATCACTTACCTCTGCCTTCCTCTCAAACTGGGAGCCAACAAGGCCTCCCTCTGGCTTGGAATTCTCAACAAGATAAAGTCTAAAATAGTTGCATGGGGAGGACAATGGCTTACCAACAAAGGGAAACTCAGCCTGATAAAATCTGTCATTTCCTCCTATTCAGTTTATCAGGCCTCCTTCCTCTTGGAAAAAAAATCGATCACATATTAGATCTCTAAATTGATTTGGGACTTTCTGTGGAGAGGAGGTAAAGGCAACGAAATAAAATTCCACTTAGTCAATTGTGATATTGTCAAGCGCCCTATGATGGAAGGCGGACTGCAGATAATGGATCCAGGATCGTCCAACCTGGTGTTAGGAGGAAAAATAATCTAGAAAATATTCTCAAACCGTAAGAATCCAGTCAGCCAAATTATGAGGAAAAAATACATCAATGGTGTCTCTTTAAGGAATCTGCAGGTCAAAAACACTCCTAAAGGCACAAGGATCTAGAACCTATTTCGTCAAGGGTTGGATTTTTTTCGTTCTCAGTTATATCACGTCCTTGGAAATGAGACCAAAATGCCCCTCTAGGATGATAGCATCCTGGGACACGATCCTCTTGCCTCCTATGCAGAAATCAAAGAGATTTGGATGTGGATTACCCAAAGCAGCATCGTCAAGCTTGCAAACATCTCAGCATGGGAGAATTCTGGGATTTGACAGGCGTGTGATCTTCCTAGTATCCCCGAGCATCTTTAGGCACAAAAGAATCTCCTCCTGGAGACGTTGTTGGGATTGACACTGATTCATCAACAAATACCCAACAAATGGGGTTGGGGCAGGTCAGGTATTTACAATACTGCTCAAGGCTATGTAATCCTCCAACCTGATCACGAGCTGATCCTTCCTACCTCCTTCTAGAAATAAGTGTGGGACACCTTTGTATTTTTACAAAATAATTGTTTTCACTTAGGTTTTAGCTCATAGAAAAGTTCTAATTGGCGAAAATTTGCTAAAGAGAGTAATTACAGGCCCTCATTGATGCCCTCTATGTTGGATGGTGCTTGAAACTTCATATCACCTATTCATTAATTTTCCATTTGCAGAAAAAGTATGGTCTCTTTCCTTGCTCGACCTCAATGCAACTCTTCCTTCACAAATAATAGTAACTACCCTCTTCTCCACCTGGAAGGAAAGATACCCTCTCACACTAAAAAGCAATTCTGCATGGACCAGAATTTGGCAAGCCTTACCAAAATATGTTTTTTGGAAAATTTGGTTGGTTAGAAAAAAGCGTATATTCAACAACTCCATTCATTCTCCTCATATCGTGGCAGAAAAGGAAAAGGCACTTCTCTAGGAGGCATTAGTTAATCAATTTTCCTTCACTGACAAATCCATACTCCTTGAGGAAAAGAAATGGTTGGGCACTTATTTTTTTAGGGATAGAAAGAAGAACCCATCCTGCCCCTTCAACAACCCAGGGTTGAGAATCTGAGACCCGAATGCAGTTTTTCAAGAATGGTGGAGGAATCAGGGTAAAGCTTCGGTATTTTTTTATGGTGCTTCAAAAGGAAATCCTGGGATTGCAGGAGTTGGTGGTGTGATCTATTCTTCAGACAAACAAAGAAAATACAAATTCAGCTGGGGATTAGGAAAGCGATCAAACAACTACACCGAAATTCTCAGGATGCTAAAATTCTGTCAGATTTCCCAAGAAAATGGCTTCAAAGAAATACAAGTTTTTGGAGATTTTGAAATCTTAATGAAGATCATAAACTCGGATGATCACTTTAGCGACCCGTTGCTCAACAAGACCCTGCAAAGGCTACATTATTTCATGCAAGACTTCACGTTGTCCTCCTTCTTCCATGTCATGCAAGGCTCAAATAAAGAAGCAGATGAAAAATAAAACAAGGGTTGTCTATTGCCTCAAGGATCATATAGCAAGAATGATGACACTCCCTTTTGGATTTTGATTTTGTAGCTAAGGACTTGTCATGCTTTTTTGTTTTGTAGAAACCAAGTATGATGTAAAAAAATTAAGTGGTCTCTTGAATATATGTAATCTAGGTTGATTGGCCACGACCCAACTATTACTTAATAAATAAGTATAACCGTTTCAGTTAAAAAAAAATTAGGTTGTTCATAAAATCAGGGGTGTGTGAAGTAGGTTGAGATTTTAGAAGAGGTGTGTGGAGTAGGTTGAGATTTTAGAAGAGAAGTCTCCCATAATATTAAACAAATTTATAATTGATTTTTGATAAATTATAGGGTTATTTTGATTTAGGTTGGTTTGAGTTTATGTAGGGACGACATGTGCATGGAGGTTATTTTGACCTAGAGGAATTCAGATAAATATTTTTGCATGGGGATTGAGAAACATGAAAAACAACTAGAAGCATAATGGGCGACACTAATGCAAGGAATATAAAATATGGTAGATTTAAACATTAGGACCTTCTAAATTCTCAAGGACTTCTGGATAACTATTCAAAAAATGAGGGATAAGGAAAAAGCAACCGAAAGAGTCCAAAAAGGAATTATAGCTCTCATATATATTTCAAAGGTTCATTTCTTCCCCATCAAGTGCAGGAATAACCAAGAAGCAGATAGAAAAGCAAATAAAGGCTCTCACCTTAAGTAAGGTGAGATATTGATCAACAATCAATGCCTCTAGACCAAGTGGTCTTCTTGTTTTCATGTATAAGTGAACATTCTCTAAACATAAAGCTTGGGGTAACTATTGGATCAACCCTTGGGATAACCCTAAGAACGTGATGGCTCGACTTCTCCTTTGCAAAAACATACTTTGATTTTCCCACCCGCCAACACATAGATAGGTGGAAGGTGGATGAATCCGGCAGTGAGAGCATTACCTCCTGCCACCCTTTCGTGCTATGATGATGAAGTGAGCCATGTGATTTCATTTATGGTGGTCCTTCAATCTAATCGCTCAGACTATTTGTTGTATCCCATCTCCAGAAGAATCAATAAGGAAGATAACATTTAGATTTTACATGAAACTCGGCATGCGATCACTAGTACAAAACGAGAAATTAGTAACTAAAAATGACTAAAATTTGCATATAAACAACTATTTTTGAGTTGATGACTAATAGCAACTAATTTGCAGTATCTATAGCTTGACTAATTTAGTCGTATTTATTTTAGTCATTAATAGTTGTCTTATTTAGTCATATACTTGGTATTGATTTAGTCATTAATTTCCACAATTAATGACCAAATATATGGCTAAATAAGACAACTATTAATGACTAAAATAAATACGACTAATTTAGTCGAGCTATAAGATACTGCAAATTAGCCACTAATAGTTGCGTATATGTGAATTTTAGTCATTTTTTAGTCACAAATTCATCATTTGTAGTAGTCATTTATCTCTATTTAATAGTTTTATATTCATTATATAATGTCTAATTTAATAGTTTTATATTATTTCATTTCCTTCTATTATTAATCATTATAAATGACCAATTTAGTCATTTATTCATTTTATTTGTGTTCATTATTAATCAATATAAACTAATTAGTATGATATTGTGACTAAATTAAAAAAAAGTCATTACAATATTTATGGTAATCTAATATGAATACACATGTGAATCATACAAATTTCATTAGTAATTACAACACTAAATACTATCAAATATAAACATATATAATTTCAACCATATAGATTATATTATATTAGATGTCAAGTACTACAATTTATATATGAGTTTCCAACCGAATACCCACTAATGGACTAATACTGGTCCATGAAAAAAAATGTTTCCATGCTTTACATGAAAATCATATACATCGTTGACTTTTCAAAATATTACAATGGCCACTAAGTGAAACCTTGGAAATTCCCATAGAAATCCAATGATTCCCTTATTGTCATTTAATCAACACCCACTACACTCTCACACATCTTGTTTCCCACCATGTGTCGTATGTTTTCCTTGAAGTCCTTGCCTCTGCCTATGTAAAAGCCATAGTTTGACTTTATGATTTGAGACTTGAAATTTTCCATCCTTTAGAATTTCAACGTTGAAAAGGTGAAGAGATAAGGTATCGGTTAATACTAAATTAAAAATGTTGAAAAACACCTATGAAGTGAATAGACAAGGTGTCAACTAAAACTGAATTAAAGAATGCTGAAGAACACACTACTAACAATACCAAAACTTTGTCATGAAGGAGTTGCACGAAAATGGTTTATTCCCAATACAACAACATTAAAAAAATACTATAAAAAATTATCATTCTCAATACTAACAACATTAAATTAGTATTTCATTCCCAATACAAACAAAATTATGCATTATTTCCCATATAATGTGGTAATATTGAATAAATTACTAATGTGATCAAACACATCACAAATCCCAATTATCCATATGTTTTAAGGAGTTTTTAACAGATAAATAAAACAAAATACTAAACTGTTGCTCTCATATTTTTGTGGCTATTGGTAATCCTGGTCACTATTAGTAGATATTATTAGAGTTTTCAACTACCAAAACAAAGGCATATACTAGCTTACAAAGACACACTCTATTGTAATTTGCACAATGAATAGAGGACAACAATAACTTACCTTTTTACTAGTGGAAGTGCTTTAGATTAATTTACCTGTTGCTGATAATTTCCATCTGCACATAAGGAGCATAATTGTACATATTTGGATATTTGGGTTGTGGTGCATAACCATAACTTGCATTGTATCCTTGTCCACAACATAATAAACCCCATTCCATCCCATTCCATTGATTTGGATATGGTGTTTGTGGTTAAACCCACCTTGCAGTTTGCACCAACAAAATAGATACTTAATATGAATTGACATCATGATTAAGAATTTCCTTTACAACACCTCATAATCTTTGTTCATACAAGTATGATTCATATCCATCTAATTAAGCTAATGGAACCAGTATGAATCTCGAGTATACGAATCATTGATGTTAGTGTGATTGTCATGTTAGTATAGTTTAACATGTTACAATTTTACCATAATATATCACTATATTGGTATCCCTATGTATAAATAAGAGTAATATATGTGTGCTTATCTGTAAAGGTTATGATATAGATACATTATTACAACTAGCTTACCTCATTGAACTCAATCAGAGCTAATAGCATGGTTAACCTTTAGGGATGATTTTACGGAACCATACTTATTTAAAAGTGTATAAATGTTGGCGAATATTACCAATTCTTAAAATGCCAAATATAAAATGATTGGGGATATTTTTCAAAAAATATTTTAATTTCCAAGAATTTTACATCGTTTATATAATAATTTGGTGAGTTTTAGGTTGAAAATATCTTACCCCATCAAAATTGGGCAAAACAGGGCTTCAAAAAATGCAAAATGGCGAATCTTTTTTGGGAGAAAAACAAGGAAAAATAGCCCACTGGGCTAAAATTCACCCCTAAAATTATCCCTGTTAACCTTTCACTAATATGAAAACACTAATACCCTAATCAAAATCATAGTAGGGTCAATATAAGGGTAATGATTCACTTCAAGTGTGTTAGTAGATTGCATTACTTGAGTTTACTACTTAGTCATGATGTATAAGCATGTTGTAATAAAATCATACATATCAAGGCTATATACAATAACAACATGTGAGTAATCACATGATCAGAGAACAATACTGCTTTGTTTTAATGTAATGAGTACCACAATATTCCTATAATTAATGATTCCAGTATAAGCTTCAACATTTCAATCCATATGAGCCTTGTATATCATGTAAACACTGACGATACTCTATTTACACAAGGATTGTAATAGATACCTTAATCAATGGGATTAAAGCATGTATGTGTTATATGTAAACATGAAAAGGTGAACAGAAACCTATGTAAAACATGTACTAGTAATCACATATCATAAGGTGAGACATCAAGCTTAACATTCTTATTTATATTACTTAGCTTATACGTGAAACAAGCTTGTATAGGTAATGTAATATCCTATACTATTGGATATGGGTTTACCGTGATTAGAATCCTTACATCAAATGAATCAGCTTAGGTATAGTACTATATAACTCACAACATATCTTATGCGAAGCTTGGTATGGTAGTATTCATTTAGAGATTCAATATAGGACTACACCAGAATTGGCATGGTTACAAGAGGCAAAAATACATAACAAAGTTTGATCTAAACTTTTGCATGAGAACTAATCACTTGCAATATAAAATTGAATTCCATGTTGTTGTTCTGTCAGCTCATCTACCTTGGAGGGATTTGTTTGGGACTCCCTTTTACCAACATTAACTAAAACAAAAAAGAAGAGGAAAATAATGTAACGATTAAGTTGCACTAATCACAAAAGAGAAAAAACAACTACATGTTAGAAGGTACTCAAAAATGGAAGTTACACATTAGACATGCCACCAACATTTTGGATTAAAGAGCATAAATATTTAACTTACAAATTTGAAAGAAAACCATACCTTTTATCGACACATATTTTCCTCTTCTTCAACAAGAAGAAAAAAGCAGTTTGCAGTGAGGACCTTGCAAGTTGATCCTTAAATTTCATTTCTATAAACTATTTTACCAAATAAAAGACTTAATCACAACACAAGAAAGATCAGTTGGATTATTTTACTATGTGAAAATTGAAAGTCAGAATCTTAGTGTAAATTCATATAATAAATCTCTTAAAAAAATCAAAATAGATCATGGGGGGATGAAATTACGACCAATAGTTTTTATTTTTGAACTCTAAAGCACTACCAAACAATAACCTACCAACTTCCCAGTCTACCAGAATAAGATTAGACATAAGAAATGATTTATCATTTAAGCAAAAACACTAAGAGAAGGGTTGCATCAAATTTCATTTGGATTTAGATTCTACCGTATTGACAATAAAGGGTAATGGTTTAATCACAAAAAAGTGGTTTCTTCCATTGAAGTTTAAAGATATATTAGACCCTTCATTAATGTTGTGACCGTTGTTTCCCAATTAGGAGAAATAATATTAGCTCTATCTGAACTGATCCAATTAGTGTTGCAAGAAAAAGAAAAAGCAAAGTTTAGTATGACTAGTACCAACCTCATTTTATAACAAAACTCAAAAGGAATGTTTGAATCATCAACTACCAATGGAGACTTGTATGTATGTAGATGATATTCTTCCCTTCAAAGCTCATTAATTAGTTGGAAAATCCTAAATAGAGGGAAAATGTACAATAAAATAACAAATGTCTTTAATCGCTCACATTTGAAGTAAGGCTTTTGTAAATTGGGTAAGCAAAATATATAAATGAGGTGCCAATGTCAAAAAGAACTTGAAATTTTGTTTTGACAAGAGAATTTCCCATGTAAATTTTCTTCACACCTAAAGAATATATGAGGATGCAATCTAATAAAATCCTTATCAACAACTGCCAACTCATGTTGCAAGTGACTACAGAAAACTATGAATCAGGATATGATATAAGAACCCAGATAATTAGCTCATGGTTACTCTAAAACACTTTTAAATTATTTTTATGACTTATTAACTATCACGGTTTGAGTGCATCGAGAATAGATGACACTTACTGTATTTGATCAATAATAAATGGAGTTTTCTGTTGGTCTAAACTCCTTTTATCTCCAAAGATAAACCTTTCAAATGTTGAATTCTGTGGGAAGCACACAGAGAAAGAATTTGATACAAGACATGACTTGAATAAAATGTTAGGGACAAAGATACATTCAATGCCAATCCTAAGTAGACCATATGGAGCTACACTTTGTAATTATCTTGTTTGTACCTTTCCATGCCTATCAAATGCAACAAGAAAAGACTAACTCAACGAGTGTTCATTCATTTTCTGGTCATGCATCATAGTCAAATTCTGTATGACTTCAAAATTATATCTAGAGGCATAAAACTCATTTTAAGAATTCTAGTCATGGAGAGAGAAGGAGCAGTTTGAATTGTCTTAAAAAGGAATAAAAAAATTGAAAAATTACCTCATTGTCAATCGTCCTAACCGATATGATTACAATGAAAGCATATTCACTTACAACAACAAGAAATAAATCATACCCGGACATGATAGGTTCCTTCTCCACCATTCCATTTTGGGACCCATTTGCAAGAACTAGATAAAGAATATCTTCCCCTAAAGCTTGTGAGATGGAAGTATTTACAGAGACATATGCAATGTTGTATCGGTATTTATCACTAGATTTGAAACATTTATTTTGTAAGTCATAGAGATTATTGTTGCGATTAACTAGTTTACTTGTCATTGAGGTTGATGGACTGTAATTCTGTAAATTGGTATCCTATTTAAATTAGAGTTAAACACGAGTGAAAAAAAGTCCGATTCAAAATTTAGGCATACAAACTGTCAGAACCCAAAATTTCAAGAAAATTTAATTTTTTTTAAAATACATATAATTTCAATAAATGCAGTCACTAAATGTTTGATTAGTTAACTGTCATTGAAAATCAATGATTGCTAATTAATATTAGATGTAGAACAGTTCTTTTCAGCTTTACTGATTTTGTTCTTTTTGCGACCATAAGGGAATTGTCATGCAGAAACTGGGCTTACTTAGCTTTCGAGCTAATGCAGGAAGTTTCTTCTTTCCTTACAGATTACATGTAAAGAGATTGGCTACCGCAAGTAATATTCTAAAGTCTTAAGTACCAGTTCATTTGCAATTCAAAGTTCAGTAGAGCAATAAAGGCTAAACACATACCCAAAAATTTATTGAGGTATAAACCATTATCTGTTCTTCATTATAGTAAGAGTAGAATTATAGCTCTTTGAGATTCTAAACTGTCTGATATTTATCATAGTAATAAGTATCAAAATATCTTAAAACAAGACTGTTTTCAATTAGGAAAAGAAATGTAAAAGTTTATGTCTAAGAAACACAATTACTTTTACATGTAAGGTGTATGATTGAGGGATTTATAACTCACCTCTTCTAAACCCAAACTATCCACTGAAAAGGATAAAGTCAAGCTAATGCTTCAGTTTTTCATTTACAATTCTGCTGGTTCAATATATTTTTAAACTCATCTTAGATTTGAAAGATATCTTGCTGTAGACTAGTTATCATTCTATTCACTAAAAGACTGTGTAACATAAAGGTTCAAGGTCTAACCATTAAGTTAGTAAATTTTCTCTTGAATGACTTCACCTTCTTACGTGATAAACTTATAAATTTAAGAGCCTTAAATCTAGATGAGGCACTCATCAAATATCTAGTTGTCGAAATCCCCTTGTAAGCTTTTATACACCTTAGTTAACTATAGCAGAATTATAATGATTAGCATTATAACATCATAGTTATTGTGGTTGATTCTACAACCTCTTTTAAGTGTACCTATAGTATACTCTATAATTTCAAAATAAACGTTGATGGAATACTTTGTAAATAACCTTCTTACTTAATCAAAAGTAATAAACTTCCATTCTAGAAATTATTTTACAAATCTCTTTTTATTAGGACTCTAAATTAAAAGAAATCAAAGGTTTATCAAATACAAAACATATTACAAAGTTCAAGTCTATGGATTATCTTTGAATTTACCTTCTATCCTTTTCGACCATCATAGTCTCCTTAAGTCTTTTGCATGAACCATATACTTGGTTAACAAGTAAATCTACTATGAATGCTTAAATACTAGGATAACCAAGTAAATATTTGTATTAAGAGAAATAATCGTTCTCCTTTGTCTCTTGAGTTATACTTTAGAAGGCCTTTGTCATTTTTATGAAAATAATACATCATGAAAACCTCATACTATGTAAAGGACATATGTATGCAAAGAGTACAAGTTATAAATTAAGGGTGAAGATTATACTTTGTAATCTATTCATAGGCAAATCACGAGGTCATAAGGTTTCTCATGCCTTCGATGATTACTAACATGAGTTTGTTGTGATTAAAAATTAACGTAGGTTTCATGCTACGAACTATGGAGAAGTTAAATGATTGGGAATCATTTGGAAAGCTGGTAATCCTGGACTATACAAAAATACCTATAATGCAGCAAAGATTTACGTGGTAACGTGGCTATTTCTCATCCATGCATTGGTTTGTTAAAAGGCTAAGGTCAAACCCTAACTCGCCATTTTTCCCGTCGCCTTCGGGCTTTCCTTCTCCTCCGCTGCAACAGCTCCCAAGCAGCGCCGTTACCCTGCTCTGTAGCAGCCTCCATAGATGCTGTTTCTCCTTGCATAAGCGTTCTTACCTGTTAAGAGGTGTTTTGGCCACTCTATCTGGCGTATATGAGAGTATTGAAATGCCCTCAGGGTTTATTCCTTCGGTGATTTACAGTCTGAACTCTTTGACTGTAACTACCTTCCTCTTCGTGAGTACTGAGGTGTTGTTTCCTCGGGTTAGCATTGGAACAAATGCTGCGCTGCTAACTCCTTCTTCCTTCTGCAGATGGTGTTCCTGCTTGCCTTCGAGGTTGATACACAGTTTGCTGATAGTCACGTTTTATTTCAAAATTTTGGTAATGTGACTGCTAAATCTAAATACATTTCGTTGATTTAGTTTTAGATTAATGAAATTCCTTTCTAACAGAGTTTGAAAGCACTCTTTTGATTGCAGGTCGACCCCTTCCTTTGTTTGGCTGCGTGTGGGTTCAATGACTGTTCGTGGTTACGGGTAAGCCTGGTTTTCAACCATGGCCGTTCCTCTTTACTTGGTTCATGCGGAACAAAAAGAGTTATGCTGTTGTGAACTGCTTCCTTTAGGGTTTTTGTTTAATTATTATCTTGTACTATGGCTTATTCTCCTAGTTACAAAGGACCCTTGAGCTGCTTGCATGCGCTCTAGCTCTGTTCGCCGTTGTATTAAAATTGTGTTTTTAAACACCATGTAGAAGCCGTGGCTTCAGTAATCTTTTACTTAGCTTTTACTGTGTAAAACTGAGGTTGAAAGATAACTTGGAATATGGGCTTGGAAACCTTCGATTCCATTTTCAGTTGATGTTAAAATACTTACAGGGTTTTTAACCTTAACTTAATGTATATGAATTGTTAACAGTCTCTTTTGTTTTGGGTGTTTACAATGTTTTACTGCAAGTTATTTAATTCTTTGTTTATTTGCGTTAATATAACCATACTTTGTGAGCTTGGCTGTGAAAAAAGTAATTCTTTGATTTTGGGAAATTTTTATTAATTTAATATTATAATTGTCAATTTATTCAGATAATTTGTGTTAAATAGATTACTTGATAAGATGAGCAGACTGTGGCTCTAATTTCTTGATTTAAACTTATAGTGAAGTACTTTGTGTAACTGAAGGTTACTCCCTTTTTAAGTACAGAATTTTTATAAGTAACCTAGTAGTACTTAAAAATTATCTAAATTATCCCTTCATATTGTTCCTGTACTTAGTATTTTAATCACATAATATGTCTATCTAGTACATAGATATACATAATATTATTGTTCTGGTACTCCTAGATACTTAGTTACTTTTAATTGAAAATATTAGTATTGTTATTGTATAACTGTTAGCTTGCAATTTATATTAATTTGTATTTCCTTTACAGAAAAATATTGTATCTATTAAGCACAGTTCTTTCACATAAATTCCACTTACTGGTGTTATTATAATATATTATCTTGTTTGTATTTAATAATAATTTATAGATCTGTACTATAAATACTGTAATTATCAACTATAATTTTGATTAGTTATGAAGCACAAGATTAATTATTATGTATATACTGTGTGCTTACATCCTCTATATTCTATAATAATTCCTTTTATGAATAACCATTTAACAATTATAAAGAAATATATTCATAAAAGAATTAAATATTTTTACTACATAGCTTGTATTTTTACTCAGCAATATTATTAAAAATTATAATCTACAGTTACATAATCTGTTTAGGAACACTGGATAAAACAGGTTACAAGTGGATAACCTAAGTACACTTATATATATTCTTTTGTACATGAATCCTACTCAAAACTAAAATACCTGTAGAATAAATTTGAAGTCTAACTATTTTGTCCTTTCATTAAATTTTGAAATAAAACAGTCATTAAGATTTGAAAAGGAATAGACTGTAAATCTATAAAACTCTTAGGTTACTGGGAGTAACTAAAAATCCAGAACTGTACAGATAATACTATTCTCATTCCACGATAATTCCTCTGCAAAATAACACAGTAAAACTACTCTGTAATCTTACCATCATTCTTTCTTTTATTACTATCATATTATCCCTTTTTTTTATACTACCCCTGTGCTGGAGTACGGTCTGGTGAACCTAGATGTGGAAAAACACAGCGGGTCTTATTCTTCATCAACAGATTCAAGCACTGATATACTGAAACATTTACACTGTTAAACTAACTAACTCCTCTGTCATCTAATATAAACATAACATTCATTCATTCATACTCATTAAAACAACATATTTAAGTGATAGAACCTGTTTAAACTGGGACAATAACAGCAATGGGAGGCCGTTCCTCCCTACCAACTCCTGGAGAGCGCTCAGACAACGACTTCTCAGGACCCCCGAGCTTGCTCTGTCTCCCTGACTGGAACTAGGTGCAGCAAGGTCAGCTACCAGTCTTCAAACTCAGTAAAGCTCTCCCAGCTAACAAGCTGTAATAACACAAGTTACTGCACCAATCCTCTCAGACAACTTCCTTACTATTTTTCCCTCTTTCCTCAAAGAATTTCCTGAATAACATTCACCTGAATGAATTCTCTCTGGAAAAATATCTGAGCCCTCAGCTCTCTTCCTTGAGTATTTTTAAAAGATTGCCTAGGTCTTTTTTGGGTTAACTGTCATTTAATGAGCCACCTACTCTGAACCCACTTTCTTGGGGGATCATGACCCCAAATGTAGGGAAGTTGCCACCTGCAACTTAGGAAGTGTTTGAGGATGCTGCCACTTGTCTTTTTCCTTCCACCTAGTTCCATCCATCAGTTTGACTAGTAACCTCTTTTAACAGCTCTCCCATGCTGTTGTCTCCACAATTTATTTATTAATAATAAAAATATTCTGAATTACATTCCAATTCTGTTGACTCTGCTGAGTCATCAATTCCTACTTAGCATTAAATTTAACATAATGTCTCAGGAATATAATAAAAATAATTAACATTATTTTACAAAACTGGGGTATGTGACACAAACATATATTTCTTTTTATGAGGAACTCCATATCAAGAGAACACACTAAAACACAAGATATGAAGAAAACTAAACATGTAGCACTATGGCCATTTTCAACAATTCTCATGGGAATACGGGAGAATAATTCTTCAAAGTTCCCTTTGATCCAACATGTTTCTAGTCTTTTTGACCTCACAAGTTGATTTGGAGATCCCCAAACACACAATGGAAGTAAAAAATTTGAGTATGAAACCTTTCTGGTGTAGAAGCAAGATTGATCATAGCCTTTGAGTTGGAATGACACAAAAAGAGAGTCATTTTATTGCACTTTTATCCTACGTCACAAGAGATTTGAGTAGTTATGTAGTTAAAAACTATTTTTACATGTTTCTCTAGCACTAATGATGAGTTTTTTTTTTTTTTTGACAAAAAAGAATGAAAACTCATTTATCAAGTGGAGAAAGTGGTGTGCCTATGAAAGTAGGCTTGTCACTATGCCACAATAAATAAGGTTCTAAAAGGCCAATCTACTGCTTATGCCAACCAAATTTGATGTTTAGCCTTACAAAATGTAGATTGATGAGAATGATGATAGTACAATAATATATGAATTTTTTGATATTAGCATGATCTTCCCTATTATAGATATGATGTTCAAATGATTATGATTCGAAGGTGTTAGTAGGATAGTGCAAGTTGAAGGGATAATCTATAATTCAATTCCTTAATTTTTTTTTTTGTATTACATTGTGTAACTTTTTGCAGTGTTGTGAAACTTGGTGTTGGCAAAAAAAATATAGGGGCAATCAACTTGGGAAATCAACAAAATGGAGAAAAATAGGCAAAACTTGGAAAGCATAAACTCAGACCTGAAAAAATTGGAATTAAACTTGGCAAGCTGAAAAACTTGGAAAAATCTGGAGAACTCTGAGATATCTATCTCCTTCATTGCTCAGTGCTATCCAATTAGGATTAGGTTACTAAATGATAGATTTCTAGGGATTAGTTCCTCGTTAACTATGGGAATCATCACGGTAATTAGTATGAGATATATGTGACTAAAATACTATATCTCCATGTAAATTATATTAACCTATTTTTAGTAGATTTAATTATTGGAACAACCCGAAAATCCATAAAGCTAGATCATCAACAACTTCAAGATAAGATTGCTGAAAAGAAAGGTTTTAGTTCAAATTGAATGACATAATCCAATTTCAATCATCAGGTGAACCAAATAAATTTATTGTAAGCTAACCAACATGTGGATTCACTCCTATATATCTTTTACCCCATTGTTTCTCAAGTAATAAACTTCTTTCGATTGAAATGAGATGCTAAGCATTTTACATGTTGGAATCAATAGAATTCTCTTATTGGTTTCCTATTAAAGAAAATAATGTCGAGCAAACCAAATTGCTCTGTTAAGTTTAGAAATCAATGCTGATAATATATACCTTGTTGACTTCTATTCTTCTACCAGGCAAAAGGAAAGGCGATTTTTCGTCTTTGAAAATGCATCTTTCTCCTAATGTAATCCTGTAACAAAGAATTTTTCTGACATGTTTTTCTTTCTAGTTGTTGACGAAAAAATTTCACATGTTGGAAAAAATTCACATAAGGGAAAACATTATAGTAGTTATGAAATTTTTTTCACATAAAGGAAAATATTTTATTAGTTGTGAAATTTTGCCTAAAATTTCTAGTTCATCTTTGCAAAAATATAAGAAATTTATTTTTTCCTGTATTTGGAATTCGACATATAAACCTTAAGATTCCACTAAGCTAGAAAATACACAAATACAAACACCTATACTCAAGTAAATACCCAAACACCCATTTTAATTCTCTTCATCAATATTGCATTTGAGTATATTGGCCATAAATCCATAATCTTAGACACCTACTGTCATTTCCTTTCTATTGATCTCCTATATGAGGTACTATTGTCTCATCTTATTTGGGCTTATTGTATTTGTATTTTATGATTTTCCAGAAGGAAAGGGATGTTTGAACATTGCATTTTTTAAGTTCATGATAAATTTGATAGCACCTATCAACATTGTAGTGCACTTTGCTTGTCATAGATTTCTCTATATTTTTTTAAACCGTTGCACAATTGACATAATAGGTTATGTGACACACCTACAATAAGCAAATCAAGTTATAGAACATATTTCAATACCATGTGTTGCTAGGAAGGAACTTGTAACTTATGCTTGAAATATTTTGGTACTAGATCAACTTTACCACTTTGAGTATTTACGCTAAGAAATAACTATTATATAGTGACTTCAAGAACTCTTTGGGATTTATTATAATTTTTTCTTTCCAGAAAAGGAAAATTATCTTCTCCTGTCTCTTGACTACTAGTTTATTTATTTTTAATGCAGAGTTTCTTTCAATGAAAATAATCCCTTTGAAAGAGCAAGTGCAAATTATTCAAAGGGATGCGATGGAAGAGTGAGTAATGCAAAATAAGAAAGTGAAATCAGACCTAATGAAAGGATTCTTTATGCATATTTTCTTAGGAAAATATTGTCTGGATGTGTTTTTATTATTTATGTAATGGGATAATTATTACGTGAGTCTTTGTGTATACAAGATTTGAACCCATGGGCTGGTTCAAATCTTTAATTTGGATTCTGGGGTTCAAAGCTCAGAACAGGTTAATCAAATAGGGGAAAAATTCCAATTAAACTCAAAGATGAAATTGTTACCAAACCTACCATGTCTATCTTTTCTCCACAGGAAGCAATGTATATGAATTCATAGTTAATTTAAACTTCTATCCAAACCTCCCAAAGTCTGTCTTTCTTCCACCAACAACAATGGATATGAATTTCTATTTTGAGAAATGGCATGGAAATGAAAGACCACTCTATAACAATTTATATTACAAAAAAAATTATAATTTCTTATCTTGGAACACCATATGCCTCAAAATCCATGCTCTAAATGGTTATTTATCTCAAAATATTTCACCTTGTGAAAAATGGATTAAAACAATATGCATGAGAAGAATCGGAAAAGAAATTGAGCATTGCAACAGAGAATATCCTCTCAATCTAGGATTCCTAAGGGGTCTGTCTGCATCTAGGATTTTTTTCTTGAAGTTTTAACTGCGAGTTATCTATGCAGATTCAACAAAGGGTATACTTATCATCCACCAACATTATTCTTCCAAGAAGCCATGGTAGAATCAATCCAGCCACCTTCCCATGAGAAGTTAATGCAATATCTCCAGGAGAAAGTGCAACAGGAGGTTATTCCCTAACTTCCTAAGAAATGGTTCCTGGAAAAATGTAATTCAGTTGAAAACAACCATAAAGGTATTGTCATGGATGCCCAACTAGCACAAAATGTTGAATATAATACATAATAAGATATCCCTCACATGGAACATACTAAAAACTAGGGGTTTGGAGGGCCCCAACGAATTCTCACTCTGCGGGAAATAGGAAGAGACAACCAACATGATGCTCCCTTTCCACTTAACAAATGAACTCTAGTCCATCTCTGAATGACTCACAAAACATCTAAACAAATGGAAGGGATACAACCTATGCATAGCACTCTATCATTGGACCACTGAAGCTATATAGGAAAATAAAGGTTTCTCTCTATTATTTTATGGTCCACTTAGCTCGCTCGAAAAAATTACATATTCTAGGAAAATAAATCAAATGTACATAATGTGTTATACAAGATGCGGGTCAACAGACAAAATCCCTCTTCCCACATGAAACGAAAGTCTACAAAACTCATTATCTTCTATCTTAAAACTAGGGTATTTGTCTACATATTCATGGAGTCATGGCCCTTAGATACTTATTAGATTGTGGATTGAAGAAAACCAAAGTTGAAAAGTCACTATGAGCATTCTCATAAGTATATATTCTAGTGTTTTCTTCTTCCACCAAAGAAAGTGAAGCAAATTTTTTGAAGGATGACCCTAATTCCTTAATCTAATAGATATCCCATATAAACACCCCATATGGGATCGATCACCCATCTAAAGTTCAATATCTCAAGGGAAAGGAAGTTCTGTGTAAATTTGATCTCAATAAGCCTCTCTCAATAAAGATTGTTCTTAAAGACAGGGTTCAATCAAATAAACATGATATGGATCATGAAACACCCCCCATCAAAATAAGGATTTTACGATGACTACTAACACTTTGAGAGACTTGCTACACTCAAAATATAGAGAAACAACTATATAACTAACAAGAGAATTACTGTGGTTAAATCAAATACTTTTCATTCTCAAGCCTGGGTTCAAATCCACTAAAAACATGTTACCATATTAAAGTATCCAATTGAGAGAATCATTGTATCTAAGACTGGGTAGAAATCCAGGCCAAAAAAAAATAATGAACATCGTAAAAAGGGTTTACCTTGAAAAAAGTTCCTTTGAAATGGCATTGATGAAAGCTCTGCCATGCCTCCTTGTTTCTACAACACTCTACCTCCTCATCATGCAAGTTAATAAATCCATCTTGTTGATACCCTTCCATTTCCATTTCATTTCTAAGATCTTACCAATGAAAATCCTCGCAATAATATGCAGTAGCTCCCCCATCTTCCACCTTGAATGCAACTTCAACGAAATGGATCATGTCCTCATCTCTCGCCTAAAATTGAATATTAGAGTGTGAACAGGTTCAAAGTTGTGCTAAGAAAGGGCCAATATTGTGATTTACAATATTATCATAAAACTTTAAAAATTTTAAACATACGTAATTTATTTTTTATTTTTTTCCAGCTAGGTGTAAATCAAGCGAGAGGGTAGTCTAAAGTTTGGTTATTCAAGTAGTTGGCAGTAAATTCTATTTTACAACACTTACGCGCAAACCTATTGGTCTATTTTGGATTTTGAAACACTATGTGGCCATTAAAACACTGCGGTATAAGGGGTTTAACCCATAATACACAAGAAGTGGAATGAGCAGTAGGTGGGATGAGGCCGTACATGATAAGTAGCATGACTAAATGCAATTTGAACATGCGATGTATAATGATCACGGTTCCAATTGTTTCTTGAGTTTTGCATGGGATAAATTAGGATGAAAATATGATATGGGGGACCAACCCTTTTCCCTTATTATATCTAGTGGCAGCAGGGGAAAACAAGTTGACATCAATTATACTTGATCAAGCCTTGACGTAGATGGTCCAATGAATATGGAAAATTAATATTTGTTTTTGATATATATTTTAATTATCTATAGATGACTACATTAAAATGGTCTCATCAATGATAGCATGTGTTATACCCAAATCTTGTCACCAACATGTGATGATATACTTAACACCTATGTTTTCCCTAAATCCCAAACTTGGAGTGGAAACATGCTCTGGATGTCAATTCTACATGAAAAACCCTGGCACTACTTTTTCCCTTTAGCTAATGAGCGGTACCTTGTTCAGCACCGCCTGAGTCCTGTTATAGAGAAGCGGTGCCACCACGTATGTGCTATGTTCTTGAAGCGGTTCTTACCTACATCACTCTGTCATAAAGGTATATAAGCGGTACCCTTGGTAAAATTGGAAAAAAGAGGATTCTCGAGGTTTCTAGAACATGAGCCTTGTGTCCTCCCTTATCCCTATCAATATGGGTTGGTTGGAGTCAAGATCCCTCTTGGTAGGATATTATAGCCACCTCACCCACAATTCTCTCAACCATGCTTATCTATTTGAGTCTTATAAATACAAGCTCACATTCATGGTTGAGGGGGAGAACTGAATGGTAATGTTATGCTGTTGAATTGACTACCTAGCCCAATCCATTGGAGAGCACACGAGAGCAAGTTGGAGCTATCGGGGATGAGGTGTTTGTCTTGTGGAGGAGTTTGTCAACACTAAGGCAATGGTTGTAAGCTTCTTCATCGATTTCTTAATGCAAAGCTAATTTCTGTCCCACATATCTATTGTAGTGATCTCACATGTATATGTTATTGGATTCCTTTTTCACTAGTATGGATGTGTAAATAATGTTCTTGTAGCTTTAATGTTCTTGTTTGTTAGAGATGTTCTGTAGGTACACAGGTTCGTCATCAAAGCATTATTCCAGGTGTTTACAACATTTAGGGAATGTTTTCACCCTTTGTCGTTCACTTATTTGTTCTGGATCTGAACCATTCAGACCTGAGGAACACCTTCTGTCCATAGAAGGTGCAATATTCCTGACAAAAAATATGGCGACTCCATTGGGGAACAAAGCAAATTTCAGTTGATCTGATCTTCCTTAGTCCTTGAATACTTGTCCAAATCCAGGCTCCAGTCTGTAACTCTCTTCAGCCAGATCTTCCATCTGACTTAGTGAAGTTTGGTTTAAAACTTTCAGATCTGTTTAGATCTCAACTGCTTTGACCTTATATGCTCTGTTTTATTGTCAATTCATCAGTCTTTATCTTGATCTGAGCAATTTCTGATTTGAATTCTCGTTCTCTTTGTGTTCTAGATACATTCAGGGAACCACGCATGTGATATAGGCAATAAGTAGTGCCACCGCCTGAACCATGTTAGCAATAGGCAGTGCCACCGCCTGAGTGCAGTGATCCAGAAGCGGTGCTCATCTAGAACTGCTCTGTCAAAGACCCCTCCAGCACGGTTCCAGGAAGGCCTTGTTCTAGAACTTGATTTTTTGTGATTTTTTGCAAAAGTAGGGGTTTTGCTTGCTTTCAACCTTGCATTGTTAGGCTTGTTTGTTTGAATCTGAATGCTCATGGTTGAAAATTTTGAGGTGAAAATTTGATTGATTGAAAGAATTCAAAAGCTAAGTTAGGATTGTTGATTATTCATTTGCTTTCATGCTTGTTGGTTGTGATTCTGAAAAGAATTGTTGAAAGCTTAGGTTTCAGTTAGATCTCTTTTCGTTTCATTTATAAAGAATGAAAGAAAAACCACTTGATTATCATCTTAATTTCATTTTTTCCATAGACGACTTCTTTTTGCTTTTAAAAATACTTTTTGTTTG
Organism: Pseudotsuga menziesii; assembly: GCA_001517045.1. Lineage (NCBI taxonomy): Eukaryota > Viridiplantae > Streptophyta > Pinopsida > Pinales > Pinaceae > Pseudotsuga > Pseudotsuga menziesii. The sequence continues at coordinate 178,592 of LPNX010809751.1, read as the reverse complement.
TTTGTTGAGATTAGGTCATTGTTTTTACTGAGCATAGGGTACTAGATCTTTGATTAACCTCATAATCTTTTAGGTTCCCTTTGTTATTTTGTCTCTCTTGCATTAGTAATGTCTCATCAAAAGAAAAAATAATGTAGTTTTAAGTTAGATCTATCTATGTTTCAAAAGAAAAATCGAAAAAATAGATTGCATATTTATGTAGAGTGCTTGTTGTTTTTCTTTTAGGAAAAGAGACTCTTACCCATCTGATTGCTTTCAAAAAAGGAAAATGAGTTTGGAATGTGTTGCTTGTATTTGGATTTGATTTGTTCAAAGTAGTTGTTTGGGAATTTTTGGTTTTCAAAACGAAAAGAAAATACTCTCTCTCCCTCCCGTAAATAGGCATACCTCGAACGGTAAAGTGAAATACTTGCATCTACATATCTGCATGGTTTTAGTTTTTCTGTCAAAATTCCATGCATTCACCAAACTATCCAATTTAAAATTAACGGTAGTTATAGGCTTAAAATTTACATAGAAATTTGGGTGATAGGCTAGAGACGTGTTCGGGCGTCGTTAAGTGTAGGAGCTATTATTACTTGTCCGCACTACATCCCGGGACTCACGCGGTTCTTCCACATACTGTCGGTATATCGAACGGCCTTTCACGTACCCTTGAGGTATATAGAAAGGTACTTCACATACTCAATTGTATATAGGAAGGTCCCTTGTGAACGGTTATTCATTAGACAACACTACTACTGATTTGAGCTCCACGTACCTTGCGTATATCGGGAGACCCCACTAGGATACCTTATCTATCCAAGAAAAGCACTTTGGTTGTCTTTGTTGGAGCCATACACCAAAAATAACTTTCAGGGAGATTACTACACATGTACCCTTGTGGTATATCGCGAGTGGCACCTTCTTGACAATCCTGGTGAGAGACTGGACTATCTGAACTCCTCCTGTCATTTAAGTTTGCTTGTTTGGCCTGTAGCTTGAGTAGGGGAATTTTTGGTGTGGCTTTTCTAGTTTTGAAACCCTAGGTTAGATAGGAACTGTACAAACTGGCTGAATTGAGACAGTCCAGAAGAGTACGGGGCTTTCCACCTGATTTTACTCCTATTTTGGGAGAAGATCCTATGGAAGCTATCGACCAAGGAGTTGCTACCAACTCCCAAGCGGGAGAAAATGTGGTTGCAAAAATAAGAGATCCATACCCTTCGCATGATCCTCCCTTGGCTCAAAAAAATTCTAGGGGTAATGCTTTTTTCTATTCTCCCATAGAAGGCTATGTTGATGACATTGTCCATTCAGATTATGGTCCCAATGCTCCATTTTGGGATACCTCTATGGGACAGTCTATTGCTTTGTTTGGAACCTGTCCAACCTCTTCTGAAGAAATTTCACCAAATGAAGAAGAATGTAGACAATACCAGGCAACTATTCTCTGTGCAAGAGAACTTGAGAAGAAAATAGATAACATATTGGGTACACCACCACCTCGCTTGGTAGTTTTTCCTTGTAATACAGACCCTTGGCCTGAAGGATATCACTCACTTGTTGATTCTATGAAACCCATTGAACCTATTCTAGATCACGCTGTGACTCCGCATAATCCAGGTCAAACCACCAACCCCACCGCTTCCCATATTATGTCTATTCCAAATCCTCCCGGGTCTTCTGCACCTGGGGAACAGCATTCAATTCTTGTTTCATCAACACCTTCTAGTGTCGGGGGGAAACCCCCGTCATGACCTACGTTACCTGTCACTAGAGTTGTAGCTAGTAATGGACAGACCTCTAGTATAGAGCAATCTGTAGTCTATGTCCCTCCTACCCATACGAATGTGGTTAACCCCCCATCCAGTTCAGGTCAACACTCGGGGGCACAACCTGTAACCAATAAAACCTCTTGGGGGTATGGTTACACAACAAATCAAGTACATGTAGGAAATATCAATTACCAATCCACCCCTACAGGAATGCCTTATGCTGGAATTCCATATCCTAGTAATACTTTCACTCCATGGGGGAAACCTAACTGGTCCTACATGCCAGCTATGGGAGGGATACCTATACATAATGCGGGGGGTGTCGGAGGACCACCTTATGGAGGTCCTCCCTCTGGGGGGCCTAATGGTGTTGGAGAATTTCCTCCTTATGGTCCTAGCAGTCCTGGTGGTCCTGGGGGGCCTGGTGGCTTCCCTCCTAATGGTCCTAGAGGGTCCGATGGCCTTTCTCCTAATGGTCCCAGAGGGTCTGGTGGCCTTCCTCCTAGTGGTTCCAGAGGCTCCAGAGGTTTACCTCCTAGGGTTCCTCCTCCTAGTGGCCCAGGTGGTCTTGGTGGTCCCAACGGTCTTGGTGGTCCTCCTCCTGGAGGCTTCAATGGTACTAACGGTCTCGATCCTGGAAATCAACCCCCTGCGGGTGAATCTTTCGGCGGTTCTTCATCACAACAACCGTTTCAAAAACCGGTATATCAGTTTACTTACGGTCCTACTGGTACTTATATGCCTTATCAATAATACCAGTACGTACAACCTAATCACCAGTTACCTTTCCTACCAACTTTGGAATTACCTGATTTGTCCAAGTTGATTAATGATCCCATTCGACATAACCCCTCATGGCCTACCATTCCGGTAAATTTACCATCAGACATTCCAAAATTCGATGGGAAGCAGGGAGATGATCCAAAAAACCATGTCATGACATTCCATTTGTGGTGTTCTTTGAACTCCGTAATGGATGATTCCATTCATTTAAGACTCTTCCAGCGAAATTTGACTGGTACCGCCGTGAAATGGTACATCAAACTTCCACAACATTCGTTTGTGGATTTTGGTTCTTTGGCAACTGTCTTTCTTACACACTTTCAGCTTCCTATCCGCTATGAAACACATGTATAGATCTCTTAACTTCTGTGTGTTAGAACACCTCCATGCACATATCAGATCATATCCATGAGTGGAGAAGGCGGAGAAGACTTATTAAGGCCCCTATCCTGGATCAATTGTTAGCTGATTGGTTTACTAAATCTTTGTTGCCTCCAATTGCCCAAGATGTGGCTATGGGCAGTGCCGTTACCGAAGATAAAGCCATTAGTCGAGCCCAATATCTATACTTGGTATATTCCCAGTCTGGAACATTGTATGACTTGATCCCTCGAGCTCCTCGCCCAAGCAATGATCTTGCCAAGCCACCAGCAGAAACCCCCGTTGATGGGATTGTTGGTTCAATCCAGTCCCTGCCAACAACAAAACCTACCAAGCAACCCCAAACTTCCACCTCTACTCCTTCAACTCCCAAGGTTTCCGCTGAGTTAAATTCCATTAAGAGTACACAAACGCTCGACAACAATAAAAATAAAGGTAAATCCAAAAACAAAACACCTGGAAACTCGTAGGAGAATCCAAAACCAACCATCAACGAGAATGATAAAGGGAAAAGAAAAGTGAAGTATCCATGTCTGCTATGCAGAGGTGACCACTTCATGAAAGAGTGTCCTCATCGTGAAGACATTAATCAATTCCTAAAAACTAATCTCGTGCCAGCAGTTCTCACGGATCCTTTTCCCTCTCAACAACAGCTGATAGACCACATGTCTAATCAGCGAAATTCTAGTTCTTCAGAGGAAATTCGCATGATGTCCTCAGACATTATTAATTTGCAAACTTGAAGTTAGAGTTATGACAAACTCACAGACAACAAAGAAGACAATTATTCTTTAGGAAAAGCTCTCTCTACTGGTTCTCTTGATTCCTCTTCTACTGGTCCCCTAACCATCGAGAAACCTAATCTCAACATGGTTTTGTGCCCACCCAAGAGTACTCTTAGGAATGTTGGTTTTAACTCGAATGCCTGAGCTGCCCAGTTTTATAATGTAGTTGAAGATCTTGCTCAGGCACCATGTGCAATGTCTACCTTGGAAGTACTCTAAAGTTGTCCTATGCAACGCAAAAACTTGTTAACCACGTTAGGAGCTTTAGACCCGGACAACACTAATTTGATTCATTTTAATGTTGAGAACTATAAGTCTAGACTACCTCACAAAATCATTTTCCTAATCATAACGAAAGTAGTCAGAAAGAAGGTCTTTAGAATTGTCTTAGATGAAGGAGCTTCAACTTCGGTTATATCCCCATCTTGTTGGAAAGCTATTGGCTCTCCTGAGCTTGTAACATCACCAATGACTTTGAAAGCCTTTGATGGATGAGGTTTCCAACCCCATGGTCTCATACCAGCCCTTTCAGTTGATCTTGGTGGAAAAATCGTTTCCATTCAAGTGGAAGTAGTAGATGCCCCATTAGATTACAACCTCCTATTAGGAAGAAATTGGTTTTACGCCATGACTGATGTTGCTTCGACGGTATTTCGAACTGTCTAGTTTTCGCATCTTGGGAGGATTGTAACCATTGACTAGCTCAATTTATATACGCCAGCTGTTACCACCCCTACGGCTAATAAAATCCCTATGTTAGGCAAGTCCCCTCCTCCTTACTAGTCGATTGGGGTAGGCATGTTGAAGGATTCTTCCCTTATGGGGATTTTTTCGTCAAACCCTCCTAACATAGAATCGACAATGGTAAATATGATTTCTTCATTTGATTATGATCCAAAGGGCAAACAAATTGTTGGGTCCACCTCGTTGAGTCCACATGAAGCAATGTACAATGTTATCCAATCCCTTTTCGATGACCACACTAATGACCTTCATCTAGTGGCTTCATACCCTTACCACCTTCCCTACTGGTTAGAACCCTCTCTTCCTACTTTGGATTATCTCTCCCAGAATTTTCCTTCTCATGAGTCCATTATGGAGATTATGAGTATGAATGAACCTATATGGGAGGATCATCACCATCGATCCTCGTTCCTCCCCAATACCAGTTCGGTAGACCATGATTTTGCATCCCTTTTTACTATTGATATTGTCAAAACACCTCAAACTCCTATATTGTTGTAGAACATGGATTTTGAAGGAAACCTATGCAACATTACTCAAACAAATCCAATTGACATATCATCCAAGCCTAGAAACCTTGAGCATGTTCATGTTGGGAAGAATTGCTCAGCAAAAGAATCTAAAGCATATAGAGCATTTTTCAAAGAATTCTAAGATGTCTTTTCCTGGTCCTATGAAGAAATGTCGAGGATAGACCCATCCATTGTGGTTCACAAAATAAAAACCTATCCCATTGGAAAACCTGTCAGGCAAAAACTAAGACAAGTCCATCCACGAAAAGCCGCAGCTATCAAAGATGAAATAGAAAAACTTCTAAAAGCAGGGTTTATTTATCCCGTACCCCTGATGGAATGGGTATCGAACGTTGTCCTTGTCAATAAAAATCAGGGCACCATTAGAGTCTGCATCGATTTCAGAGATTTGAACAAAGCTTGTCCCAAAGACAACTTTCCCACTCCACATATTGACTAGATTATCAACAACTGTGCCGAAAGTGTCATCTTCTCATTTATGGATGGCTTTTTGGGTTATAATCAGATTGAGATTTTACCCACCGATCAGCACAAGACATCATTTATTTTCCCATGGGGAACCTTTGCATACATGAAGTTACCATTCAGCCTAAAAAACGCTGGAGCCAGTTTCCAGCGTGCTATGTCCTATGAGTTTCATGATATAAAACATATTGTAGAACTGTACCTTGATGACCTCCCAGCTCATTCACAGCGACGGGAGGACCACCCTGGTCATCTTAGAGACATTTTCCTGAAATGCCGTCATTATAACATACAACTCAATACTCATAAATGTGTTTTTTGCATCGAGACGGGATGCCTGTTAGGTTTTGTGGTTTCTAAGGATGGCATCTTGATAGATCCATTGAAAATTGCCACTATTCTAGCCCTACTAGCCCCAACCAACCTTCTAGAACTCCAAAGTTTACAAGGGAAGGCAAACTTCCTCCACCATTTCGTTTGCAATTTTGCAGAGAAAACATACGGTTATATGCATCTCCTTAAAAAGGACACTCCGTTATTTTGGGATGACAAATCCCAACGGGCCTTTGATAATCTCAAACACACTCTGACTCACTCACCTGTGATACACCCCCCAGATTATTCAAAGGATTTTCTCTTATACATTGCTGCCTCCACTACTACCATTGTTATGGTTTTGGTGCAAGAGAATCTCGACGGCCAGGAGCACATGACATATTATGCTAGTAATAATCTCATGGATTTTGAAACTCGAAACTCATGCATGGAAAAATTAGGATTTCCCACGGTCATTGTTGTTTAGAAATTTCGTCCCTACATTTTGCTCCGCACAACCACCATATTGGCAGAGCAAAACCCTATGTATTACATCCTGACTCGCCAGGTGCTCGGGGGCAAGTATTCCCGATGGATAGTCATCCTACAAGAGTTTGATCTAGAATTTGCCAAAGCTACATCAAAGAAATCCTTGGTCTTTGCTAAGCTCATGTGTGATCTTCCCTATGCTTTGATGGAATCTGAGCCCAGTGATTCATTCCCGGATGAATTCCTGTTTCTAATAAGCACTACTGACCCATGGTATGGAGATTTTCTCATTTATATCCAGACACAAAGATTTCATCCCACTCTATCCCATGATGATCACCGCCGTATCCATCACCACACAAAATACTACCTCATCTTGAATGACACTTTGTATAGACGTGGTATCGATTCCGTTCTCCGGTGATGCCTTACCCACGAGGAAGCTGAACAAGTTTTGAATGACTGCCACTCTGGAGCATGTGGTGGTCATATATCTGGGATGGCTACAGCCTAGAAAGTCCTTCACGCTAGCTATTTCTAGCCTTCAATCTTTAAAGATTGTCACGAGGATGTTAAGAAATTCCTGTCCTGCCAACATTTCTATCCGAAAAAGTGCACCCACCCTGCTCCGTTGCACCCCATCATTTCCGTTGTCCCTTTTTCCAAATGGGGAATCGATTACATGCATTGTAAGCCTACCTCAATCGGGGGGCATGCTTACATCATCGCAGCCATTTATTATTTTATGAAATGGGTTGTTGCTATGCCTACATATGCAGAGGATGGGAAGACTGCCGCTCTCTTCTTGTTTAATCACGTGATAGCAAGATTCAGAGTCTCGCAGTCCATAGTCACTGATCACGGATCACATTTCCGTAATCAAATGATGGAGGAATTAAGTGCCAAGCTAGGTTTTCATCATGAAAACTCAACGCCCTATTATCCGCAAGCTAGTGGTCAAGTCAAGGTCATTAACAAAGTTTTTAAAACAATGCTGCGTCGGATGGTTGGAGACCATAAATCCAATTAGGAACATATTCTTTTCTCCGCTCTTTGGGCTTATAGGACTTTGGTAAAAACAACTACTGGTTTTACACCCTTCCAGCTTGTCTATGGACTAGAAGATTTCTTGCCTATTCAATGTCAAATTCCATCCTTGAAACATGTCGTCAAACTTCTCCCAGTACTTCCACAGAGGAAGAAATATTTCTCTACTTGAACAACCTTGATGAAACTAGAAGAGATGTTTCCTTAGCTAATGAGGCACATAAGAAACGCATCAAGGCATAGTATGACAAGTTTGTCCAACCTTGTGCCTTTAACGAAGATGACCTAGTTTTAACCTATGATCAGAGACATGACAAACTAGGGAAAGGGAAGTTTGAATCCATGTGGTACAGTCCTTTCGTTATTTCCAAAGTTCTATAGAAAGGGGCCTATGAGCTCGTGGACTATGATGGAATCCCCTTAGGACAACCTCACAATGGGTTGTACCTGAAGAGGTACTATGCCTGGATCTTTCTTGTATAGTACCTTGTATATATGTATATTACTTGACTTTTAATGTGCTTAAGTATTTTCAATATGGTTTTGAGTTTAGTGTCGGTATCCGTTTATACCATGTTTTGGTCGTGCAGAGCATATGGCTTTCTATGGCTTCACTAATGGTGCTTATCGCCACACCTTGAATATTGCCTCAGCTGCTTGGGTTCTCTATTCCCCAGCTTACAATTTGTCAGTTCAGGAGTGGTTTGTATTGGTCCCGCTACCAACAATATCGCCGAGTATCAAGCAGTCATAGGTCTTCTGACCAAAGCTGCATCCGAAGATGTTCATAACTTGGTAGTTTTGATGGACTCACAACTAGTGGTTTGTCATTTAAACCATGTCTATACTATCATGAATCCCATGCTTCTCCATCTCTTCTGGAGGGTACGTTTATTGGAGAGGTCATTTGAAGGTATTACCTATAGGCATATCCCTAGGGAAGATGATGCAGTTGTTGACTCATTGGAAAATTACATGCTAGACTGGAATATTGCCCATTCATGATGTAGAAATCAAACATGGTTCGCTGTAAATAAAATATAAAAGACACATAAAACTCATATAAATACATTTTCCATTTGAGACATATAAATACCAAAGTAGAAGTTTGTATATATATATAATTTTTTACAAAAAAATAGGTCACGAGACCTCATCTGAAGTGCTCAGGCTTTCAGGAAAAATATCATCATACAAAAATCTTGAAGCTATCTATAAGATTTCAGTGATACATCATGTGGCCTATCATCTAGTGATGCTCATGGTAACACATGACCGCCAGGGCTACTTGACGTAGTAGTCTACTTAAACGACCTGGTACTCCTGCAGTGGGCCTCTGGTACGTCAGTGGGAGGTCGTTGATCAAGGCATCTGGTATGTCTACAGTCAACCTCTTGAGGTTATCCTCTAGCTCCCTCATCACATCATCGCCCTGTGGAACAAAATGAGCTCCGACTCGCCTGTCTAGTGGGGAGGATCCCTCAGGTCGTGCTGCTCCGACATCTGCATGAAAACATTTAAGTCTCATTACTATACATAAAAAATATAAAACATTAAAACATAAAAACACAATCGCCATTTTAGGGTTTTTGTTTCTTAAAATGTCGCCCCACTGTGCACCAAGTGGAAGCGGTAGATTAGGGTCACCCCTAAAGTCAGTACTCGAGTATGCGTAGTCCTCAACCATGAGGAGTTGGTCTCTCAGCCATTGGAAAAATGGGTCTCTAAACTTCACCTTGCCTCTACCTACCCCTGTGTGGGTCATGATCTGAACCCACCTAAGCATGCGAGGGTCTCTCGCCCTCAACTCTGTGAATACTACCTGGGGTCTTAGTTGGGGGATCCGCTCAAAAAAGAAACACACTAAAATGGATCTGAAACCGAACTGCTTCAACTCTCCCTGCTGACACTTGGTTAGCTGATATTTGAAAACCGGTAGTAGAGCTTCCGCCTAATTGAATAATGTGGGTGCCATAGCCTCTATAGTGTATAGCATATGCGCTCTAGATGCCTGATGAACCCATTGGCTCCCCGCCACTCTCTGCATGGTAAATAAGACTGTGCAAAGAGGGCCATCCACCACTGCTTTGATTGGAATTTTATTCCCTAATGTTCTGGTCCTGGGAATACAATGGCGATTTATTAATTCCTGGGTGGTGATGTCCCCTCCACGGGAACCAATCAAAGATATAGGAGCATCCTGTCTTGATAGGCCCGTTAAGAAGTAGATATCTTCTACTTCAATTGTCGATACATGAGCACCCACATCAAAATATTGTTGCTTTGGATTCCACATACGGAGAATATGCTCCAATAAACGCTCATGTGACACCATGTTGGGTGTGCGAAAAAATTTCAGAATACCACAGTCCCTCAACATGGCTATGCATCCCTCTTTTCTTTCGGCAAATGCATCATCATTGTCATGTTGCCTCTCTTTCCAAATAACCATTTTTTACCAATGGAAACCTTCCAAAAACAATCATAAGGCCAATTAAAAACATCATCGACCTTTCAAATCATCAAAATTTAGCTAATTTTCCTTGTACATATGTTTTTATTTACCCATTTCCGGCACCTCCTGAGTCTCATTGAGGACATGCGGTGGTACTGCCTCAGCGAAGTGTTTTAGGCATGGTTCTTGCGGGGTACCGCTTATCCGGCAAGGGATAGGAGCGGTGCCCGCATTCATGGTTTTAGGGCTCGCTCAAACTACCCAAAACACCCCCAAAAATAAAAAATGAAAGCATAAAATGAAAGAGCAAGGTTCAAGCTTTTACCTGGGATTGACGATGCGTAAATCCGACGGTAGATGCTCCCGAAATCACCAACTGAAAATCTGACTAACAAACTTCTCCAAAAGCTCTCCACTATTGGTAAATGGTAAAATGTTTTGTTTTTTACTATTTACATAACTTTTATAAGCATTCTAGGTTTTGGCATGTCATAGTTTTGTTTTTAAAATCTATCAGTCATGATCCTTTAATGTCGTTTATTGGAGAGTTTAACAGTTGTTTTTTAAGTCGTTGCAGGATAAAGAGTGGTAGCAGTAAAAATTTTGGGAGTTTGTTTTTGACTTTTTTGTACTACCATAAAACAGAAAAAGTCTTTGAGCATTTATTGCGACACTTTGGTCATGCTCTCCAAACTTAGCATCAAAGGTTCAAGTCCTTTTCTAATTCTTTTCAGACTCGTAAAATCCCTCATCATGAAAAGAGACCTAGTGGAGTCTTCTTTAAACTCTTTTCAGGATCCTTAAATATGAAAAGATTGTCGAGCGATCTTGTCTTCTTCATGGTCGTTAAAGCACTTGAAGAGTCATTCATCTGATGGTAAGTTATCACTTTTTTTGTTCAGATGAACTATTTATGAAAAAGGATCTTGTGGAGTCTTCTTCCGTGGTCATTCAGACTCTCTAAACATGAACGATACCGAGTTAACTTTCATTGGACTTGTTAAATTAAACATTGAGAGACCCTCTTTTGGGAACGAACCCCTCCTCTCTCAGGTTCGTAAAACATATGAGTTTGGACTTGTCTTCAGACAAGCTACAAAGAGTGTTTGTTACCCTCTTTGAACTCGTAAAAATGAAAAGAGGCACTCATCAACCATGATGGGGAAAGTAAGGGAAGGGAATCATTTTGCAAATAAATGGCATTTTGTCATTACCTTTGAGCATGGCAATTGTCTGCATATCATTTCGGTCAATTGGTTATTCAGCTGATTTCCATGACGATCCACTTTCATGAGTCATGTCTCTCCTTTGAGTTTTTTAAAAGAATGCATTGTCCACCGTTGCATTGTGTGTTTGTCTGGTCTAGTCATGTTGCCAAGTCTTTTGTCATGCCGCCCGATTTTCAAAGGGAAGTTGAAAAAGTTTACCTCTGTAGTCAAAACAGTCTCTGTGTCAGTACTTTTGAGTTAGTCTTATGGTTACCTCATTCATATCATTCCAGAACTTTGTTTCAAGTTTCGTGTCGTCAATGTGGGTTTCATCATGGCCCTCCTTCGACGAGACTATTCCTGTCGACATCAGCTCATCATCCGGGAAATAGTCTTAGAAACAAATTTAGTACCTTCAGATCTGTATGCCTCAATGACAGCTTCTCTCACTCTCGACATAGCTTCACATCATTGACCTTTGATCGATAGAATTGACTGGGTGTTCGACATCAAGACATCTATTCACACTCAGTAGATTGTACTAGGGTACCTTGAGAATTATTGACATCAATGGTGATCTCCCTCACACTTGTTACCGGTTCACATCATTGGCCGGTAATCAAGTGGTTTCTACCATGTTCGACTTCAGAACGTTGTAATCACATGGATAGAATCGTACTTTGTGGAAAAAGAGATGAAGAGCCTGGGTACTTGTTTAGCACTCATTGCTTTCCCTAGGTTATGACGGAGTTTTGTATATCAAGCATGGATCCACATTTGTATGGTCGTGGCTAGCTCAAATTTGCATCTGTATGACATAGATATACATTGTATGTCTGGTAGCTATGTTCAAGTTTGAGTCCTCTATCACATGGATCTATGCTATATTCTAATAGCCATGGTCATTTATTCCTCTCATGGATTTTCCTTATATTGGTCTGTAGCCATGAGTTGGTTATATTTGTCTATGAGGCAAAAATATTGATGTATTGCAGATGCCTACTTGACGACACTCTCCGATCATGCTGACTCTTACCTTGAAGTGACGACTTGTTCTCTCAAAGCTCTCACTTATCGTATCCCTCTAAGCCTCATGCTTTGGAAGGCATTCTATTATACCCAAATCCTGTCACCAACATCCTTAACACCTATATTTTCCCTACATCCCAAACTTGGAGTGGAAACATGCTTTGGATGTCAATTCTACATGAAAAACCCTAGCACTGCTTTTTCCCTTTAGCTGATGAGCAGTACCTTTTTCAGCATAGCTTGAGTCATGTTATAGAGAAGCGGTGACACCGCGTATGTGTTTTGTTCTTGAAGCGGTTCTTACCTACACTGTCCTGTCATAAAGGTATATAAGCAATACCCTTGGTAAAATTGGAAAAAAGAGGATTCTCAAGGTTTCTAGAACATGAGCCTTGTGTCCTCCCTTATCCCTATCAATCTGGGTTGGTTGGAGTCGAGATCCCACTTGGTAGGATCTTATAGGCACCTCACCCACAATTCTCTCAACCATACTTATCTATTTGAGTCTTATAAATACAAGCTCACATCCATGGTTGAGGGGGAGAACTGAATGGTAATGTTATGCTGTTGAATTGACTACCTACCCCAATCTATTGGAGAGCACAAGAGAGCAAGTTGGAGCTATCGGGGATGAGGTGTTTGTCTTGTGGAGGAGTTTGTCAACACTAAGGAAATGGTTGTAAGATTCTTCATTGATTTCTTAATGCAAAGCTGATTTCCATCCTAGATATCTATTGTACTGATCTCGCATGTATATGTTGCTGGATTCCTTAGTCACTAGTATGGATGTGTAAATAATGTTCTGGTAGCTTTGATGTTCTTGTTTGTTTGACATGTTTTGTAGGTACATAGGTTTATCATCAAAGAATTATTCCAGGTGTTTACAACATTCAGGGAAGGTTTTCACCCTTTATCATTCACTTATTTGTTCTGGATCTAAACCATTCAGACCAGAGGAATAGCTTTTGTCCACAAAAGGTGCAATATTCCTGACAACAGCATGGTCAACATGATTTTATTTTATGCCACAAACTTATGGGTTACGCTAGTATTGAGTTGTGAGTTGAGTCAATTATGAGTGCATTCATGACAACAATGTAGGCCCCCTTTCTATTTTAGTTTGATCATTTTAATTGTAAAGGGGATTAAGGACTATACAAATGCCACTTTTTTTCCATTTAAAAATGGGAATATTGAACTTAGGATAAGACAAAAGGAGCTTGAGGGAGGGGAATTTGGGAAGGGTAAGGTAAAGGGTTTGGGATTTAAAGGTGTTTTATTATATTTTAATGAAAATGAAAATGGGGAGGGGCGAAGACTTAAGAGAGAAAAGGGTTTAAAATCTAGGATAAGGGAAATTAATAATTAAAAGGGAGAAGTGCTCATATTTTTCTTTATAAAATAATGCATTTTGGATTTTTTTTGCTCTAAGATTTAAGGGGGGGATATTTTTCAAATTTCCTAGCAAAGACATAATGACAAGACTGAGAAATGGATGCATGGATGCATTGTGTGAATTAATGAAGGACACAAAAATAACAAAATTGAATTGCCATGACACAAATGTCACTTTTTTTTCATTTAATAATGGGAATATTGAACTTAGGATAAGACAAAAGGAGCTTGAGGGAGGGGACTTTGGGAAGGGTAAGGTAAAGGGGTTTGGGATTTAAGGGTGTTTTATTATATTTTAATGAAAATGAAAATGGGGAGGGCCGAGGACTTAAGAGAGAAAAGGGTTTAAAATCTAGGATAGGGGAAATTAATAATTAAAAGGTAGAAGTGCTCATATTTTTTTTTATAAAATAGTGGATTTTGGATTTTTTTGCTATAAGATTCAAGGGGGGAATATTTTTCAATTTTCCAAGACTCAGACATAATGAAAAGACTGACAGATGGATGCATTGTGTGAATTAATGAAGGACACATAAATAACAAAATTTAATTGTCATGACACAAAACTTTGACTTGCCGAAATTTTAACTACGTGTCGAGAGGATCAAACTGTGATGATTTTTGTCAAACAAAAAATGAACATGACTAGTTTGACGAGTTGAATACAATGACACTGAATTTGAGACATGCCAATTTTATTGACAAGAAACAACCAAATGCCAAACTTGACATAACCACAACACAACCACACATGAGATACAAACTAGTAGCACTATTGAAGGGGTCAAATGGAAGCGAAAATGGTGAAACAAGATATGCGCACAACAAGCACTTCAAATTGGATAGGTTGGTGACATCAAAACATTTGGATGACAAAATTTGATAGCTGCATCTAATTCGTTGTGTTCCCACACTTGGGAATCATAACAATGTTGAGAATTAACTGTATAATGGTTCAAGCAGTTCTAGAGAACTATGAATCCATTTATAGTGTTAAAAATTAGTAAATTGTCAAAATTAGTTGTTGTAACACTCCGGTTTTGACCCCGTTTGCATTAAATGTATATGATGTATATATTGTAAGTAATCATGGTGTGGAGCTATAGGAAAAATCCCCACCATCGATTTAACGTTATATGTTTGGTGATTAAAATTGATGCCGATGGTATTTTGTGTTAGCCAGGCATATTATAAATTGGACATCATGTAAATATGCATTTTAATTAAAAATATCCACAACCAGCTATGTCAATGCAACAATAATGAGAAGGGGCATGGTTTCCTAAGGATAAAGGGGGGGATATTCAAACCTTTGGACCAATGGGGAAAATCCAAATGTCAGAGGGAGAACCCATCAAAACTGTCAACTACCTTTCTTGTCTTACTCACTCAATCATTTATTACTGCCAGAAATTGGTTGAGTTGGTTATTGCGTGGGATGGGCAAGGTATGACAGCCCAAATTCAAATTGGAGAAGCCATCAGTTTTTGGAAAACGCATTTTGACTCCTTGGCAAAGCAAAAACCCAAAAACGTAGGCCATTCTACCATGTTTTCATGTTGGAATGTTTTCCTCGCTATTTTTTCCTTCATGTGAGCTCTCTCAGGCATCTAGAACTTCCTGTGTGTGTTTCATTCCATGTTTTTGGTCGTTGGCTTCATTTTCCCATGGATGAGAGGTCATTTTTGTATTGTCGGGGATTGTGTTTGTTTTCCTCACGTTTTTGGAGTTGCCAGTGCATTTTCCACTCACGATTTTGTAGTTTCATGTGTTTTTACCATGGCTATGAAGTGTTCTTGTTAGCTTCTAGTGGCTGAGATCTCTGCTTGGTGTTTTGGTGCTGTCTCCACATGTCCACGGTGGGGAATTTCCCTGTTTAGTGTTTCCCAATGAGTCAGGGAATAGAGCCAAGAATTTTGGGTGCTATTGAGGTCATTTTGGCCACGTTAGGGCCATAAACAACTATGGAATTCAAGTTGCTCAGATTGAGTTGTTTCTACCCAGTTGTCGTACCTAATTTTGGTCTTTGTGGTGTTTTTTCCTTTAGTCCAGAACTGTTGTTGTTGTGTGCACACCGTTTGTTTGCCTTTGAACTATCTTTGTGTGTGGAAATGGGGTTTGATCTTGCTTGACAAACCTGGTGTGTGCATAAGCCTCACAGGCAGAGCTAGAGGGCTGGCTTTCTTCTTTACACCCCATGAATAACATTGGAAGGTAAGGCATATCCCGAGGGCCTATGTAGGAGAGAAGGGGATGCTTCCTCGTGTTGGGTGTGTGTGGATGTTTTAGAAGTCAGGCTAGTTTTGGTGTAGGTGTCCATAGCTCTTGGATTGAGCTCACTAGCTTAGCGGCCAATCTTTCCAGCCCCCTGTTAGCATGATAAACCCAACTGTGTTGGCTTGCATGAGTTTTGTGTATCCTTGGCTACATGTGATCCTGCTAGTTTCCCCTTATTCCTTGTGGAATCATGCCCAGAGCGAGGGTGGCAATGTTGCTGATCAATTGATGAGCACACTGGCCTATGGTTGGGTGGAAAGTTGCAGCGACGTAGCTGGTTATGGGACAAGCTTCTTTTAAGATAAGTATTCTTGTGTTTAATTCCTTGCAACTGTGTTGTTTTATAAATCCATATGAACATGTCAAATGCTGTGAATGAATGAAATTGCTTCCGTTGATTGATAATCATTTATGCATCTGTGTATGTTTAAGTTCAATGCATTTTATTTTAATTTCATAGGGATAGATTTCCCGTATTGTTGGCATTATAGTTGCATCCTCTCGCTGGTAGAAGGGTGGGGACATGACATATTGGTATTAGAGCTGTGAGGTTGCAGCAGGGGGCCTCTATGGGCCAAGAAAAATCAGCTAACAGAGAGGTGAGGTAACTTCTGTTGAACCCAGCAGTAGACAGAGAAAGAATTTGGATTTTTTCTAAGTATGGCATGTTCTCTATGTCGGCTGAGAAACCTGAAGCAGAGCCGCAACGATTGATGACAATCCGAGATCCTTCCGATGCAGCAGAGACTTCGACAGTTTCTTCCCCGAAACGACGGGTGTAAGATGAATTTCAAGCCGCTATAGCGGCTGGGTTGACAGAGGGAGCCGACAGGGGTAAGCCAATACATGGCGGGAGAAATAAAAGGACTGAGTCACCAGTGGTAGATAATTGATGGGGGAGCCGAAATGTCAGTTGGGTCCCAAGGAGATGGCCGTAACGTCGGTAGGAAAAAGAGGGAAATTTCACCATAGAAGAAATTTTCTCAAAAATCTTCTAAGTGTTGGATGTTGGCAGAAAATTGAAGTCCGAGCCGATATAGCGGCTGGAAGTGGCAAATATTTCTGCAACAACGGATGAATAATGAAGAAAGATCCAATGAGATGTTGTGGCGACTGGAAGATGAACAAGCTTCTGCAACGGTGGGTGGAAGCCAAAAATTGAGCCGGAATGGCGGCAGGCCAAAGAAAAATAAGAAGTTGATTCAACGACGAGCGGAAGTTAATATTCAAGTTGCAATGTCGGCCTTGTTGGCAACAAGCAAGTGAAGTGTTGAGCCGCTACACAACGGATGCAACTTAAGGAAAGAGCCGATGAACATCAACTGAGTTGAGCTGACGAGCGGCAACCGAAAGTTGAAGATCGAGCCAGAATGGCTGGAAACCGAAAATCGAGCCGCTACGGTGGTGGAATGAAAAAGAAGTTGAAACCACTATGGCAGTGGGTGGAAAAAGAGGAAGGAGCCACCGTAATGGGTGAAATTCAAATTTTTTTCTGCTACAACGGGTGAAAGTCAAATTTTTTTTCGATGCACCAATTGAAAATTTTGAAATTTGGTCGAAACAGAGAATTTTAGCAGGGATTTTCAGTGAGATCTGCATGGCTAGAAAGATGAAAAATGACAGCAAATTTGTGCACCAAATTGCACGCAATCAAAGGATTTAAAAAAGAAAAAAATGAGGGCGCTGCCCTCAACCCGCCCTGCAGTGGCATAGGTTAAAGCTTGACTGTTATAATAAGACTTTTGAATGCATGGATGAAGAAGGGAACCTGAGAGTAGTAAGAGGCATTCCAAAGGTGATTTTAGTAAGGCAGGTTTCAGTAATGCAGTTGAAGAAGTTTTGTAGGAAAGGTTGCTAGTTGTATGCAACTCATATTTTGGAGGCAATAGAGGATGAGACTCCTAGGTTGAGGAATTTCATGTGTTGCAGGAATTTAGGGATGTGTTTCCTGATGAGATTCCAGGGCTTCCTCCAAAGAGGGACATTGATTTCACAATTGAACTTGTGCCAGGAGCAGCACCAGTGTCCAAGACACCCTATAGGATGAGTACACCAGAAATGCTAGAGCTGAAGATGCAACTACAAGAGTTGTTGGAGAAGAAGTATATCAGGCCGAGTGTGTCTCCTTGGGGAGCACCAGTTCTATTTGTGAAGAAGAAAGATTGTACACTCAGATTGTGTATTGATTAGAGACACTTGAAAAAAGTCACGGTGAAGAGTAAATACCCTTTTCCTAGGATTGATGACCTGTTTGATCAAATGAGGGGAGCAAAGGTATTTTCAAATATTGACTTGAGGTCTGGTTACCATCAGGTAAGAATCAAGGATGAATACATTCATAAGACAACCTTCAGGACAAGGTATGGTAATTATTAGTTTGTAGTGGTACCATTTGGTCTCACAAATGCACTAGCTACATTTATGTGCCTTATGAATAGTGTCTTCAACACGTATTTGGACAAGTTTTTTCTTGTTTTCCTTGACAACATTCTTATTTATTCGAAGAATGAGGAAGAGCATGAAGAACATTTGAGATTGACATTGCAATTGCTCAGGAAGCATAAGTTGTATGCAAAGTTGAGCAAGTGTGACTTCTATAGAGATAGAATTCAGTATTTGAGCCACATTATCTCAGAAGAGGGTGTAACAGTAGACCCTAAGAAGATTGAGGCCATTATGAATTGGCCTGCTCCGAGGAATGTGACAGATGTAAGATATTTTATGGGACTTGCAGGATATTATAGGAGGTTCATTGAAGGATTCTCCAAGGTTGCACATGCCATCAATTCCTTGCAAAGGAAGGGTATAAAGTTTGAATGGACATCGAAGTGTGAAGAAAGCTTCCAGCTATTGAAGAATCTTCTCACAAGTGCACCAGTCTTGAAAGTTGCAGACCCATAAAAGTATTTTGTAGTGTGTACGGATGCATGCGGACAAGGACTAGGAGGAGTTCTTATGCAGGACAACCACGTGATATGCTATGAGTCAAGAAAGTTGAAGGAGCATGAGAAGAACTATGACACTCATGATCTTGAGCTTGCAGCCATAGTACATGCTCTCAAGATGTGGAGGCATTACTTGATGGGTAGGAGATTTGAGTTAAGGATAGACCATTGTGGTCTGAAGTACTTGTTTGATCAACCAATGTTAAATGCTAGGCAAGCTAGATGGCTGGAGTTTTTATGTGAGTTTGATTTTGAAATGAAGCACATAAAAGGAAAGGAGAACAAGGTAGTTGATGCACTCAGCAGAAAGGTGCAGGAAATGCACGTGGCATCTCTTAGTATTTTCCAGTCAAATTTGAGACAATGGATTGTTAATCATACTACCGGAGATGAATTGTATGAGCAGGTAAAAGACAAATTGTAGCAACAAAGTCTTGAGAAAAGGTATGCGGGATATAAATTAGAACAAGATGGACTTATTACCTATAAGAACAGAGTCTATATTCCAAATGTAGAATATTTGAGGAGAGTTGTTATGGATGAGATCCATTAAGCTCCATATCCTGGTCATCCAGGATATCAAAAGACGATTTCTACAGCCGGAAAACAGTATTTTTGGCCAGGAATGAAGAAGGAGATGGCTAAATATATTTCAAGGTACATGAAATGTCAGCAGGCAAAGGTTGAGCATAAACACCCAACAGGTTTGTTGCAGCCTTTGCCAGTTCCAGAATGGAAGTGGGAAGTTATTTCCATGGATTTTATTACAGGATTGTTGATGATTTGGAGACAACATGATTCCATCATGGTTATGGTGGACAAGTTGACAAAGGGAACGCATTTTATACCGGTTAAGTCCACGCATAAGATTGCTGACATTGCAAAGATATTCATGAAGGAGATTTTCAAATTGCATGGATTTCCCAAGGCAATAGTTTTTGACAGAGATGTCAAGTTCACTTCCAATTTCTGGAAGGGTTTGTTTGCAGATTTGGGTACAAAGTTGAACTTCAACACTTACTACCATCCTCAGATTAATGGGCAGACAGAGAGAGTAAATAAAGTGCTTGAAGACATTCTTCGCATGTATGTGATGGAAAAACCAACCAAGTGGGAAGATTACTTACACTTGGTAGAGTTTGCATATAACAATGGGAAACAAGCATCATTGGGGATGAGTCCGTATGAAGCTTTGTATGGCAGAAGGTGACGACATGGGATGATCCAGTGAACAGGGTTGTGCTTGGAACATAATTGCTTAAGGAAATGGAGAAAGAGGTTGTAAAGATTAGGCAGAATCTGAAAGTAGCTTAGGACAGACATAAAATCTATGCGGATAAGCATAGGGTGAACAGAGAGTTCAGTGTTGGGGATCATGTTTACCTCAGAGTGAGGGCCATGAAGAGTTCCTTGAAGCTTGGAAGTTGTGCCAAGCTGTCACCTAGATATTGTGGGCCATTTGAAGTGCTTAAAAGAATAGGGCCAGACACATATAGACTTGCATTGCTTGCTAGCACTAGAGCTCATAATGTTTTTCATGTCTCTTTGCTTAAGAAATATGTACATGATCCTAACCATGTAAAAAATTGGGATGTAATTCAGGTGGAACCCGAGGGAGAGTTCCAAATCGAGCCAATGTGCATCCTCAACAGGAAAGTCACAATGGTCCAGAACCGAGCCATAGGGCAGGTAAATGTGCAATGGGAGCACTACAGTCCTGAAGAGGCTACGCGGGAGCTGGAGGATGCCATGCGATTGGCACATCCATTTTTGTTCGACTCTGCGGAGCACTGAGGCGATGCCAGTGTAGCATTTTTGTTCAATTTTGTAAATCACTGAGGACAGTGCTATTGAAGGGGGAGGGGAATGTAACACCCCGGTTTTGACCCCATTTGCATTAAATGTATATGATGTATATATTGTAATTAATCAAGGTGTGGAGCTATAAAAAAAATCCCCACCATCGATTTAACGTTATATGTTCGGAAATTAAAATTGATACTGATGGTATTTTGTGCTAGCCAGGCACATTATAAATTGGACATCATGTAAATATGCATTTTAATTAAAAATACCCACAACCAGCTATGCAAATGCAACAATAATGAGAAGGGGCATGATTTCCTAAGGATAAGGGTGGGGGAATATTCAAACCTTTGGGCCAATGGGGAAAAGCCAAATATCAGAGGGAGAACCCATCAAAGCTATCAACTACCTTTCTTGTCTTACTCACCCAATCATTTATTACTGCCAGAAATTGGTTGAGTTGGTTATTGCATAGGATGGGCAAGGTATGGCATCCCAAATTCGAATTGGAGAAGCCATCAGTTTTTGGAAAATGTGTTTTGACTCCTTGGGCAAGCAAAAACCCAAAAACGTAGGTCATTCTACCATGCTTTTATGTTGGGATGTTTTCCTCACCATTTTTTCCTTCACGTGAGCTCTCTCGGGAATACAAAACTTCCTGTGTGTGTTTCATTCCACGTTTTTGGTCATTGGCTTCATTTTCCCATGGATGAGAGGTCGTTTTTGTAATGTTGGGTATTGGGTTGGTTTTCCTCACGTTTTTGGAGCTGCCGGTGCATTTTCCACTCATGATTTTGCAGTTTCATGTGTTTTTACCATGGCTATGAACTGTTCTTGTTAGTTTTTAGTGGTTGGGATCTCTGCTGGGCGTTTTGGTGCCGTTTCCACATGCCCAATGTGGGGAATTTTGCTGTTTAGTGTTTCCCAATGAGTGGGGGAATATAGACATGAATTTTGGGTACTGTTGAGGTCATTTTGTCCAGGTTAGGGCCATAAACGACTATGGAATTTGAGTTGCTCAGACTAAGTTGTTTCTACCCAGTTGTCGTACCCGATTTTGGTCTCTGTGGTGTTTTTTCATTTAGTCCAGAACTGTTGTTGCTGTGTGCACACCGTTTGTTGCCGTTTGAACTGTCTTTCGGTGTGGAAATGGGGTCTAAGCTTGCTTGACAAACCTGGTATGTGCAGGAGCCTCATAGATAGAGCTAGAGGACTAGATTTCTTCTTTACACCCCCTAAATAGCACTGGAAGGGAAGGCATAGCCCGAGGGACTGTGTAGTAGAGAAGGGGATGCTTCCTTGTGTTGGGTGTGTGTCGATGTTTTAGAAGTTAGGCTAGTTCTGGTGTATGTGTCCATAGCTCTTGGATTGAGCTCACTAGCTTAGCATCCAACCTTTCCAGCTCCCTGTTAGTCTGATAAACCCAACTGTGTTGGCTTGGTTGGGTTTTGTGTGTCGTTGGCTACATGTGATCCTGCTAGTTTCCCCTTATTCCTTGTGGAATCATGTCCAGATCGAGGTTGGCAGTGTTGCTGAGCGATTGCTGAGCACATTGGCCTATGGTTGGGTGGAACGTTGCTACGACATAGCTGGTTGCGGAACAAGCTTCTTTTAAGATAAGTATTCTTATGTTTAATTCCTTGCAACTGTGTTGTTTTATAAATCCATATGAACATGTCAAATGCTGTGAATGAATGCAATTGCTTCCGTTGATTGATAATCATTTATGCATCTATGTATGTTTAAGTTCAATGCATTTTATTTTAAGTTCATAGGGCTAGATTTCCCGGATTGTTGGCATTATAGTCGCGTCCTCTTGCTAGTAGAAGGGTGGGGACATGACAGTTTTCAAATTAAAAATTTTCCATTTCCATGTGACATAGAGGGTCTTTGAATCCATCTACAACGTTACAATTTACTAAATTTTAACACTACACATGGATTCATATAACCTCACTGGATGTTCTGAAAGATCAAAATATCATCGAGTGACACATGGGGTCTCTCATGAATCCATCTACAGTGTAAAAATTTAGTAAATCGTACAAATTCATTGTCAAAATTGTGATTTCCCATTAGCAGGGTGACCCGACTAAAAAGTACAAACATAAACAACTTATTCATATTTTTAGTTGTTGTTATCTAGTCATATTTTTATTCCTATGACTAAATTAGTCATTTAGGTTATCCATTTTTAATTTAGTCACTTGCTATCTAATGGTATATTTTATCCTCTGACTAAATTATTTGCTTATCATAGTCATTTTTAGTTGGATCACTTGAAATTGCTCAATTTTGGTCGTTTATCCCTTGAAAAAACTACGATGACTAAATTTTTTATTCGCCTAGTCACTTATCTCTCACTTTGAAGTTGAAGGTTTTTATGAGGGATTCCATGAAAATGTTACGGTGTGTATATGAAATAGCTAATGTTGTCTACGAAGAGAATCAAAAGACATTGTTGGACTTCATAAACTTCAACTTGTGATTGTATGATATTGAGGGTAGTGTACCCATTCAAGTCAAGAAATAAATGAGCTAATGCATCAGATGATGAATCTTGAGATGCTCTAGACTAGATGGCCTGAGGATCTCATGAGGGCCATTGGAAATATAAAGCACCAGTTTCAATAACAATCCTTGGAGAGCAATGAAAGGAATGAGAATAGGTTTGTGCAACTGATGGAAATTCTTAGTGACATCTAGAAGGACATGGCGAGCTAAAGCAGGGACATCAATGAACCGATACAATAGGAAGGCATCTCGCCCATGTAAGAAGACCCCACTATTCAACTGAGAGAAACATAAGAACATACTCATGAATGAATTTTGCGTGTTCTTTTCCAAATTTTGATTAAAGTTGTTTTGTTTAAGCCTTGGTGGCTAGTATGTTAGAATTTATATAGTTAATGGCAGTAGAATAGGACATAGACAACTTTGTTTTTTTAAACCTTTGAAAGAAATTCTAAAAGACTGTAGGTCACTGATTTTTTATTGCTCAGCAAACCTTCTGTATTTTATGGGGTTGACATGTATGTATCTTTTCTTCTTGTTTATATAAAAAACTTTTTCGCGGTGTTGGTATAAAAAGAGGGTGATTTGAGTTTATGTGGGCATATGTCATTTTTTTGGGATGAATCCCATCATCTTCAATGTAAGTTAGGAATTGGGTAAGGTACAAATAATTACATTGAGATTTTAGTTTTGTGGTTCCTTTTGAATATAGTAGAAGAAAAATGTTTAAATAATTGCATATTTTTGGAGCTTCCAAATTAACAATAAATTGGATGAGTGATTGGTTCGTATTAGAACATCTGACACTACAACCAATCATGAACCAAATTCTAGAGGTAAAACAGACTTTTGAAGATATTTTCTTTGCTCATGTCTATAGAGAGTTTAATTCTACCAGGTGGGGCAACGTTCTAAGTTTGACTTTAGAGGAGAGGCTCTAATACCAACTTCTAAAAACAAATCTTTTAATTGAGGAGTTTTGTACTTTACTTTTGTTGTTATGATATCATTTCCAATATGGAGCCTTACGTATAGTAGTAACATGAAAACGGTCCTTTTTTTCATGGTTGCCATGGAGTATTAAAAGATTGTAATAAGTAGAAATATGATATATACAATTTCTGAAGTATGAAAGTGTTTGAATTGATATTTTTGAGTTTGAAAGAGAAAACATGATACATATTCTGATGTCAAATATTGAATATAAAAAATATTTTTTACATTAAAAAAATCAAAATTAATAGAATAATTCCAAAATTTTACTTCAATAATCTCAAAATCCTAACTTTCATTGAATTATATTCCAACGATTAAAATTACATAGTATGCAGATATAACGCTACCTATTTTATTAATAAGTCATTTTGAAATATATTTTTCAAAGCGAACACAATATATATTGCTTAGAGAAGTGACCATTATTTTGTATTAAAATATTGGTTTCATATATGGAAAAAGTGAAAAGACATTTCAAGCAGTATTGTAACTTAAGTTTTTTTTAATTATAATTTAGGTTGATGGTTAAATATAGAGATACTTAATTCATAAATTGAATCACAACAAAGATATAGAACCATTATACTTTAAAAATAATCAAAATACGTTCACCATAAAAACAACATCAAGATATGGAAAAACTCTTAAGGTAAGGTAATACCATCAAATACTCCTTAAGGAATGAATCATTCCACAATCCATACTTGCTACAAAACAATATATCCAACATACTTCAATAAAACGATAATCATGTATATTTATATTTATGAGTATTCCTATGGATCTATGCCAACTAACTCCTCATTATTATATTATTTCCTTAAAAAGTACGCAGTGAGTCTATTCCATTATTTATGGCCACATTACATAAATTATTACCCCTTACATACACATTACATGATATATTCCCCTTAAGTACCCCCTAGGTATGCCATATTATCCTCCCTTAGGTATATTACATTTCATCCCCCTCGAAAGATGTTTCATCCTTGTAACATGAGTGAGAATCATATAATAAGATCTACTAATAATAATAGCTCATTAGTGCCAAGCACAAGCATCCATCCATCCAAGTGAAATATGAACACACCGTATAATTGCTTCCTTGCCACCTTGATATTGATTTTGATTCCTATGGTTCCATGATGTCGCACTACTATTATGATGTCTCCATGGATTATTTTTATTCCTCCATGTGGCTCTATATTGGGTTCCCTTATGGTTCTGTGCTTGTCCATAGTAAGTTTAATGATGTTCATGATCTTACCTTAATGATTTTTGTTTCTCATGATGGTGTGGGTGCTAATAGATTGCAATTGACTTTGCATTGTGGTTCCAGAGGGTCATGTAGCTCCTTAAATTCTTCGTATTTTTTTATCTCATTTTTGGGGATTTTCTTTATGTAATTTTGTAGATTTTTATTCTTTTGATTCAACTTTAGACTCTTCATATTCCATGTCTACATATACTTCAACTATTTTACTTACAAGGACTTATTCATGTGCCTCCTTGGGCCCTACTTGTGTAGTAAAATAAATATCCTATAATATGATTTTTTTCCTTGTACCATAGCTTCAAAAACTTCTTTTGCACACTAATATTAATTGTGTCAACTGAGTCCATCCAAATATATCCCAAAACAATATCCACATCATCCATATCTATAGCATAAAAAATGAACCCCATATATTTAGCCACGGTAACCCTTTTAAATATTTAAAAACTTTAGAATTCTCACCATTAACCTTTGTGCTTCGAATATACTTTGTGGGAATTCACAATATTTTAGCCAAAACAACATTGATAAAATTATGTTTTCCACTATGGTTTATAGAGACACTGACCTTCTCTTGTTGAATACTCCCATGAACATATATTTATCACATGAGAATAATCCCTTGATTCTTTCTTTATCGCTCTTCACAACATGAGACCACCTATCTAAAAATACCTTTTCAAATGTATCATCTAGAAACTTGAGTATGTCCTTCTTGTTAAGTGACTGCCACCATTTATTAACATCGTTCTTTTGACCAATGGTTATATTGTCTCTAAGAAATTTATGACATGTCGATCATCTCATTTATGTATTGTTCAATGCTAGGACCCTCATATTTTCCTATGAAAAACATCATGCTTTCGATAATTTCAAAAAGTTTTGAAGAAAATTACTTTTGATGTGATAAATTTCAAATGAACATAATAAGTCCCTCAATATTTATCGAATTCTCTATTATGAAAACAATTACAAAATTTCATGGAAATTTCACATCGATTGGAGTTGGTTTGATTGAAATATGGGGATTCTATCAAAAGTTACCAACTTTGCAATCTGCATAGTCGTCACTGGAAAATCACTTAAACCAATAGTTTTTAAATCAATGAAACTTCACTTCCAGACTTTGTTTTGGATGATTTGTTTTTTTAATTTGGGTGTCTCAGTGAGAGGAACTCAAATATGCAATTGTTTTTTTCATACTCTACACATAAATTTTCAGAAATTCATTTGAATATTGTCGTCCGACTTTTTTCTTCAAATACCCCCCCCTAAAAAAAACATTCTTCTAATATTTTGGCCTAAGAAAGTGCTTGGTTACAAATTATAGTGATCCTTAACCCAAAAGTGGATCACAACAAAGGTATGGAACTATTGCACTTCAAAAATAACAAAAATAAAATTCACCACAAGAATCACACCAAGATATAGAGAAACCCTTAAGGTAGGGTAACAACATCAAATATTCATTAGGAAAAAATTTGTCACACCCTTAACTAGAGAAAGCCTCAAGTGTCTCTCTCACCCATTATGGAGACTTTAGTTGGTGGAAAATGACCATTGGGAATTAAATCCAATGGGTTTACTTGCTAGGGAATGGTGGTAAGACACCCCGATGATGGGAAAAATGGATGTACACCACATGGGGCACTTGTGAATGTCATTGGCATGGTATTAGAGCTCATAGACAAAGGGGTTCAAATGCATTGATAAGAGGCATGTTGAGTGAAGCAGCAAAGTCGAGTCAGTAGAGTTACCAATGGATTATCGAGTAGACCATTGGGAGAGCACTTGATTTTGTTGAGGCTTCCCTAATGATGTGCCCAATTGAGGAAGTCAAACATAGGAAGATTTGGATTCCCACTTATGAGTAAGACTCATATAGATACATTGGGAAAACCAATGGAAAAAACACCAACCAAGTGGAAACATGGAAAAGCACAACTTGACTTGGGTGTAGGTCAAGGAGGAAGTGTGAGCTCGGAGTTGGGCACAACTAAGTGTGACGGAGTGCACTAAATATGGTAGCTTGAGGTAGAACTTGGAGTAGTGCTGCAAGTGGTTGACTTGTGGGTTGCGATAGGGGAAGGAAGGTAGTGGTGTGATTATAGTTTGGGTGCATGTTTGGGCAGAGTTGTGTGGTGGTGGTTCAGGCACCAATCAGGGTATAATTATGGGTACACTTGTGGCCAATGGTTTGGGCATTGGTTTGGGTGCATATTTAAAGTGAATTGTCAGGCCGTTTTGGGAATACATTTGAGGAAGTTGTTTCGAGCACCCTTTAGGAGAGTTATCGGGTCGTGGCATCCTCGTTGTGTTATAAAAAATTTCTTGTCATAAATATAATATGGGCACACCCCATTGAGGTGTTCCATTCTTATGTCTTATGTACTGTTGTATGTGTTCATGGTGCAACTTTGTTTAACATGGCTAATTTAAAAAAGACATGCACATAAGAGTATAAAAAGAGTAGGCACAGTCTGGTATGTTTTACACTAGGATGACCTCGTCCCTAGAGGTGAAATATAGGTAGTTCTGCATGACCTAGAAGAGGAGCCAATACCTTGTCTCCTATTGGACTTCTCGGCCTACAAAAATTGGTATTAGAGAAAATACTTTGGTATACTATCACGATTTCCATCGGCAACATGTTAGGAGAAGTCTCAAGTAGAATGTTGAGAGTGAAATTGAAAACATGTTGGAAGAAGTCTCTAATGGACTATTAAGAGTGTCATCAACAAAAAATTGCGAAGATTCTTCAGTAGACTATCAGAGAAGCATCAATAGTGCATTGACACATGCTTGGTGCGACCAAGAAAACCACCAGACGAGTTGAAGATATATCGATGGATCGAGAAGAAGAGAAGTTGTGGAAGGTGGGACTGAAAGCTATGATGACATACTTGGAAGGATGGGGACATGAGATCCACTAGTTACTCTAAGAGAATGAATACAAGGTAAAACATAATCACTTGCAGAGAAGGAATTGGATTCAAAACTTATTGAAATCCTGGAAACTATCCAAGTTAGAGTCACTTGGAAGAGCAGGTGAAACTAGAAAATATATGAAATTACAGTCGAAATTGACCATGAAAGTCACTTGGGAAGAGTAATTGGAATCCAATAAAAAGGTTGTAGCCATGGGACATGCATGTCGAGTTAAGGATATCCATGAGAAGTTCCCAAACCATGCGATGTACCTAGAGAAGGATAACGTGTAGGTTGTATTTTGGGATCAAGTGATCCGACGGATTATTCCTCTTTGAAGATCCAATATGGTACATGGTTCATAGAAGCCGCGCGGTTGGAANATATATATATATATATAAGGATTGGCGGTCGGAAGCTTTTCCCTTCCGCAACGTCGGGGCTTGGAAGCCTTTCCCCTTCCGCAACGGTGGAAGCTTAGCGGACGTTTGGATGGATCAGAAGTCAAAGCGATAAGCAGTCCGCAGCAACCGCCACAAGCTTGATCGGAAGAACAATGCTTCCGGCAGCCGCAACGGTGGAAGCCCAAAACTTAAAATATCAACGAAATAACTTGACGGAATCGGAAAAAGAAGTGGTGCTCCATCCGCAACTGCGGAAACCAAAGTGACTAGAGCTTCCGACTCGAAAACCAACCGACAGCCGATTGAGATAGAGTTCGTCGGAGCCTATTGCTTGTCCTCTTCTGCAACAACGGAAGCTCAGATGACTAAAAACTTCCGCAATGCGTTCGTGTGGGGACATTTCAAAACGGTTTTTGCAGTAGTACACAGTTGATGCTGTGTTTCAGGGAATGAACAGACGCATTGATAACACTCTTTTGGTTCTTTAGTTCCATCTTGGCAGATGAGTAACGCTCTGGCAGGTATCATAGTTGGCACAGTTTTTTTTCCACGTTTGGATAAGTATGAACGGCCTGTTGGTAACGTTGGGGGAATATGGAATGGTCGGTTATGATGAACGAGTTGGTATTTGGAAGGAGGATGCAGGAACAGACTCTTTGGTAACGTTTTGGCGAGTCGAACCGGTGACGATTCCTCCCACTGAATGCTTCAACAACTTGATTCTAGCCACGATACAGGGGCAGCTTTATATTCCAGTTGTTTCATCCCATGGAGGGAGAGAGAAAAAAGTTAGCTGTAAAATTATTGCAGATGCTGTTAGTGTAAAGTCGACCATTGTCTGTTACATGTGGGCTTCTTTGCCTTTTGAAGACCCGATTGTAATTTCCAGAGAGGAGTCTTGAAGACTTTTTGTTCAGCCTTCTGTTTTACAGTTTGCTGTAGTTAATTTTGACAGAGACAAAAGGATAGCAGGAGAGTTTTTGCTGCAATTTATCCAGAGTGCTGTTTTGTATTTAGAAGTCGACCCATACTCTGTTATAGTTTGTCTTCTTTATCTTTTGAAGTCCAAGTTGTAAGTTCCAGAGAGGAGTCTTGAAGACTTCCTGTCTAGCATTCTGTTTCTGAGGTTGATGCCAGAACCATTTGTACCATTTTAAAGCCATTAATTGGATTGGTACCCATTGGAGAGGGACCCGGAGACGTAGCCCAGTGGAGGGGGTGAACTCTGTTATCAACTTCTGTTTGTGACTCTGTTTCTATGTTTTCTTCCTTGTATCTTTCTATCAGTGTTATGGTTTTCATTCCTGTTCTGAACATTTAATTGTTGCTAATACTGTCCATTAATTAACCTATTGCATGCAGTCTTTTACAACAAAATTTTAATGCACTAAAGTTGAGGTCCTACGGATCATCAAGAATGGCTAACCCACCAAATGAAGACTTGGATGATACATATGGAAGCTCTCAGAAGTAGAGAAGATGAATTTACAACATGTATGCAACACAGGTTGGAAAAAATCATGAAGGAATTGTCACATGCACTAACAAGTCTTATGGAAGATTCAGGTGGAGATATTGTGGTATTTGATGGAGGTGGCCTTGGAAACCACCTTGCATCCCCTTCTTATTGTTAAGTTTCAACTATGGATTGATTCCTAGGATCATGATAAGCATTGCATGGAAGGAGAGACAATCATTGCATGGAAGGGGAGACAAGCATGGAAGGGGAGACACCTTTTTTATCAAAAAGGAGAAACTTGTGATGGAATTCAAGCTTGCTATCTATCCTCTTCTTACGTGGAGTTTTTTTTAGAAAGGTATTTTCCATTGGTAAAGACAACGGGAAAAGTGTTGACTCACAGGTACTATTGGCTTGACATGCTTAAAGAAGAGGTCTGGACCTTTATTTGGGAAAACAACAGTAAAAATTCCCAAGCAGAGAAAACTTGCTTATGGGGAGCAAGAATGTTCGATTATGACTGAAGTGATGGAAGTAGTAAGAGATTCGACCATGAATAAAGGATATGTTACATTTAGAGAGGATCAGACTAGAAATGATTAGTTAACATGAAGAAGCCCATTTAAGTGTGTGGGAACTTATAGAGTGGCGAAACATGTTAAACTAGGAGATGCTCAACTACCTTTGGTATGGGACTTATGATATGGTGGAGACTTCCTTTGGTGATGATTGGAGAGATGAACCAATTGGTTGAGCATGTAGTTGAGTATTGGTGTGAATATATCTCACAAGATAAGTGGAAGTCTCTGGATTGCTCATCACATTGGGAAAAAACTGGACATATTACTGAGGGCACCAAGTCATGAGGACTAACTAGCACTTATCCACGTTGAGGCTAGTGGAGGTGATGGGTTGCAATGGTGTCTTGATTGTTGAAGGAGGGAAAATACTCCTTATTGTTGAAGATAACAAATTTTGTTGTGGTGGAGGAAAAGGGAACTGGGTGCAAGGTAGATTTGCTCCAATTGGATTGCGAAGAAAGAAAACAAGGCTACATAACATCATGTGATCCACTTTACAAAAGTTAGCATTAGGACATATGTGTTAGATTTTTATCATTTAAGCAATGTGATATTAGGATCTTATCTGAGAGAATAACATGCACAACAATCAATCACAAGGGACAATAGACACAAAGATTTTTCCTCGGGGAAACCATAAAGGAGAAAACCCCAAAACTTCCTCAGAGATATAATGAGCACCAATGGAAAAAGTAAAACCAAAAGACAGAAAGATGATCTCCGACAGCTGTTCTCTCTCTCACTTGTGCGATCTCCTCTTCTCTCACTCATGTGCTAGAGCTAGGTGAGTGTGTGTCTCAAATAGAGAGGCTCACTCTCTATTTATACTAGTTTTTGACTTGATAATTACTTACCAGGGCTGACTTCTCTAGGAGAGTCTAATAACTCTAGTGCCCCACAATTGTGCGGACTTTGCCCCCCGATCAACAAGGAGGGTTAACCTCTATTACTTTACATGATTTGATTACACTAATGATTCTCCCGATAGGAACATCGAGGACCAATGAAATACAATATATGAAATATACAAGTGAATACATTCCAAAGTTACAAATACATGAACACTCCCTATTAACTAGGAAGGTATTCTCTTGACACAATTCATCAATACAAGTCTTCGTCACTGGATCATCATCAAAGTTGGATCATCACTGGATCATCACTAGATCATCATCAAAGCTGGATCATCATTGGATCATCATCATTGCTCCCGCTGTCTCGATCAAATGGTGATATCTCTCAATTCTACTCGTCACAGGAAGTTCTACAGAGCCATGCCTTTTTCATGCTGGTCGTAGGCCTGGCCTCCATGTAGGTATTCATTTTCTTTAGCACTTATAGCTGAACATGGGAGGAACACATCCAACATCCATGTCACAAAGGCTCGTCCAACACTTATATCTGACCATGGGAGGAACACATCCATCATCCATGTCAGAAAGGCATGCCCAACACTTATATCTGACCATGGGAGGAACACATCCAACATCCATGTCAAAAAGGCTTGAAACTCACATATGAACATGGGAGGCTTAGCCTGCCACCATGTCAGAAAGGATCAACACGTACATCTGACCACGGGAGGCCAGGCCTGCCACCATGTCGGAAAGGCTCAGCACTTACATCTGACCATGGGAGGCCCGAATTGCCATCATGTTAGAAAGGCTTAGCACTTACATCTGACCATGGGAGGAACACATCCAGCATCCATGTCAGAAAGTCTTTGCACTTACATCTGACCATGGGAGGAACACATCCATCATCCATGTCATAAGGGCTCTGCACTTACATCTGACCATGGGAGTAACACATCCAGCATACATGTCAGAAATACAATGCACTTAGATATGACCATGGGAGGAACCATTCCTGCTACCATGTCAGAAAGGCACAACACTTACATCTGACCATGGGAGGAACCAATTCTACCACCATGTCAGAAAGGTGTTGCACTCACATATGACCATGGGAGGAACCAATCCTGCCACCATGTCAGAAAGCCACAACACTTACATCTGACCATGGGAGGAACCAATCCTACCACCATGTCAGAAAGGAATTGCACTTACATATAACTGTGGGAGGAACCAATCCTGCCACCATGTCAGAAAGGAACATGGACTCATCACTTCCTCTTGGAAGGAACCTCGATCTAGAGAACACCAATCTTCTCCCTGAAGTACTCAAACTTCACTCTGGCTAATGGCTTGGTCAACAAATCCGCTATCTGCTCGTCCGTCGTAACATATTGGAGCTTCACTGCTCCTCTCTACACCATATCCTTGATATAGTGATATTTGATCTCGATATGCTTCGACTTGTCATGGAACATTGGGTTCTTCGACAACTTCACACAAATATGTTTGTCACCATATATACAAGTAGCATCCAACTGGAGATCAAACAAATTAGATAGTAGCTTCCTCAGCCACACTGCCTCACAACTAGCCGAACAAGCTGTGGCATACTCTACTTCTGTTGTACTCAATGCCACATAGGACTGCTTCTTACTAAACCAAGAGATCACACCTGATCCCATACTGAAGCAGCACCCCAAAGTGCTCTTCTTATCAATGGCACTACCTGCCCAATCCGAATCCACATAACCTTCCAGGCTAATCTTTTGATTCTCCCCATACATGAGCCCATAATGAACTGTACCCTTCAGGTACCTCACTGCATACTTTGTAACCATTAGGTGAACATGTCTCAGATCTATCAAGAACTAGCACAATGTGTTCACAGAAAAGTAAAGATCTGGTCTCGTATTTGTCAGGTACATTAAGGACCCAATCATCTGACGATACATCCTAGCATCAACCGAATCTGATGAAGCATCACTCAATAGCTTCAGGTTCGATGCTGTATGTGTGGCCATGGCCTTGCAATCCATCATCTCGAACCTCTTCAGGATCTCTATTGTATACTTCCCTGGCCCCAGGGAGATTCCATCTACATTTTGCCACACCTCCATGCCTAGAAAGTAGTGCATCATATCCAAGTCCTTCATCTCAAACTTAGCAGCAAGTCTCCTTCTTGAAACTTTAATGAGTTCCTCTTTTCTATTAGGAACAAGTAAATGACATATAAAAGGAGCATTACTCATATTCCACCTTCAACCTTGAAGTAAAGGTTGGAATCCTCTTTACTCTCACTAAATCCTAGAGCCATCAGTAAGTTGTCCATCCTTTCATACCATGTTGAACCTCAGGATCTTCTGCAGTCACTCCCTCTGAAGTGGAGCATCATTCTCCCTTTGCCTTTCGTACTCTATGCATTAAAACATTATGTACTTGAGTGACAAGTATCTTCCTCTTCTACTAATATTCTATGTATCCATCTAGGGTCACTAGATACCAAGATCCCCTATCTTGTAAATGTTCTTCTCGCACCCATATGTGAGCTTGTCATATTCTATAGGATTTCATCTTCACCTTGTAGTGAAGGTTAAGATCTTCATTACTCTAGGTGATCTTCAAGTTCGTCATGTATGTGTTATCCCATGGGTGTCTTCTGAGATTGTACAAGGCCTTCGTTAATCTGACCACATGAGTCTGCCTGTCATGTGTCTCAACTCCTAGTGGCTACAAATGTCTCTTCGTAGTCTATGCCTTCTTTATGTGAGAAGCCTCATGCTACGAATATTTCCTTGTATCCCATGATATTGTCATCTATTGCATGCTAGATCTTATAGATCCATATGGAATATACTATGGACTTCCCTTCAGGTCTCGATACAGCATCCTAGACATCATTCTTCTTGAACTGGTGCACTCCTTCCCTTTCTTCTTGGCTATTTCTTCATAGCTAGAAGGTTCTGCATCAATGATGTCGCTAAATAGTGTCACATAACTACATTGTGTCTAAGACCTCTTTTCTTTTTGAAAGTATCGTCATCTTTTCTTCATCTTGGATTATTTCTTGAACTGTCGTCACTTGTTCTTCAGAACAAGTCTCATCCTTCTTTTCTTGTAGGTGATTGTACGTGATCTTTCCTACAAGTCAAATGCATTAGTTGTATGGTTAGAAACATTTCATAAGACATATTCATAATGGAAAATTCTTATGCATAAACATATAATCATGCAACTATTTTAGCCAATACAACATTAATCCATATCTCATGGAAACTTTCTAGATGCCTTCCATCTCTACCATGACATTATTGAGATTGTGCACTAATCCAATATGTCAGCAAAGAGGTTTAATTCTAGATAAGTAGCGATGGAGAGTTGTATAGCACCATGGGCTACTTACCCATCACATGCATACCAATAGTATACTGTCATTAATGCAAACATTCTATCATGCATAACACATCAACTGAATCTAAACAAATGCATAACCAAATAATATCATGCAATGATAATTCAACACTTATCTTTATTTGTTTCGTGGGTAGACTCCTTCTTTCAGCTTCATCATCTTCTTCACTCATAACAGCATCGTTTCTTATCCAAATGCTAAGATGGATAAGAGGTTCTTCAAGAATTGAGTTCTTCATATTCCTCATCGCTTGAGGGATCTTCTTTGAATCATGAGCGCTTTATCTTTAGTTTCTCCCATATTCTCTTCTCTTATTATGAGTCAAGCTTGTTCTTGTGTGCACTCTTCCTAGAGTTTGTTGGAGGTAATCACGTCCTTCTTGCACACATTCCTTGAATGAATGAATCCCATGATCATGGGAGGCCATTCAAGGTGGTTATGCTAATTTCTGCATTCGGTATCTTTACATTCTTCAACTGGTTTCTCAAATTCATCTTTTAATTTATGTTCTTCCCTTCAAATAGCTTGGTAAAGGAATCAAACATCTATTTAGGTGTCTTTAGGGAAGACACTTGTTTTGATAGAATCAACAATAATCCTCTTGGCCTTAACCAAGTTATTCTTGTGTAAGGCCTTAGCCTCATCTCCCTCTGGAAGTAGAACCTCTCCACTAATGTAGGTGTCCAATTAATTTCCTTCAAGAACCAGTGAAATCCTATAATTCCATGGTCAGAATTTTTCAGCTTCGCCAATCTTGTCATCAAGCTAGTGTGATAGGTCATTTTGAAATGAGAACCTCAAATGTAAATAGCAAAAGATTAGATCTTACCGACTTGAGGTGTTCGTCCTGGTTTTGGATCTGGCTAATATAGGGTTTTTCAGAAGATCCCTAATTTTTAAAACTTGGAATATTTCATATCTAATTGGATAGAAATATGCGCCTCCTCAAGGCAAGCTGAGCAGCATACTCATTTTCCCAAAACTGTGATCAGAATTGCAAAATATATGATGCCTTAGTTTTCTTAAATTTGTTCTGCAGAAGTGCCTGATATTGTTTCTGCAATATATCTGAAAGTACTACTCCTATGTGTCTAAAAATTATCACTAAGGTATCCTCTTCTGTCTTCTTTCCAACACCATAGGTTTTAGCAGAATTGGTTTCACCAATTGGGACTTGTGAGAGTTTTCCCAAGGTGACTTATTTCAGGACTGTTTAGAATAGTGAACTTGTATAGACTTCCACGTGTCACTATTTCACATTTTAGGTCTGAAAATTTTACCACAGAAAATATGTTTCGTGCCCTATCTGGAAGATTTTTCAAAATTTCATTTGGACCTTCCTAGCCCTAGATACAACAATTCTCCATAGGTGTCCTGTTTAGGGATGAATCCTAGGAGAGGTTGGAACCATGATTTGGAGGAATCATATCTCGCCGAATATAGCGAATATGAGGCTGAAAAGTTTCCAAAGTGTTCACCACAAAATTTTCTTCGGCTTGTAAAAATTTTGGCTTCTGAGCATTCTTTAATCTCTAGATACAACGAATGTACCAAAATTACTAGTTTTTAGTATTTTAGGGTTTTTTGGTTCGGGGTCAATTTAGGGTTTGACTTTCCTGGAGTTTTTCCAAACCAAAAATTTCGATCTTGGTCTCTAAATTTCGATTTTTAGGAGGAGATAAATCCTATGCTAGGCTCACTCAAAAATTCCTCTTCTGTGAAAATCCCTAATTTCCCGTAGGAGTGATTGAAAATTCCTGAAATCAAATTCTGCTTCGACAGAAAGATGTGCCCTTCAATGGAGAGTTATCCTAGCTTCCTTTTGCTAATGATCTGTGGAGAGAGACCCAAATATTAAGAAGCCCTAGCTTCTATAGCTGCACAGTTTCTNTTAGATTTTTATCATTTAAGCAATATGATCTTAGGATCTTATCTGAGAGAATAACATGCACAACAATCAATCACAAGAGACAATAGACACAAATATTTTTCATCAGGGAAACCATAAAGGAGAAAAACCTGCAACTTCCTCAGAGATATAATGAGCACCAATGGAAAAAGTAAAAAACCCAAAGACAGAAATATGATCTCCGACAGCTGTTCTCTCTCTCACTTGTGCGAGCTCCTCTTCTCTCACTGATGCACTACAGCTGGATGAGTGTGTGTCTCAAATAGAGAGGCTCACTCTCTATTTATACTAGTTTCGGACTTGACAATTACTTACCAGGGATGACTTATCTAGGAGTGTATAATAACCCTGCCGCCCCACAATTTTGGGGACTTTTCCCCCCGATCAACAAGGAGGGTTAACCTCCATGAATTTACATGAATTGATTACACTAATGATTATCCTGATAGGAACATCGGGGACCAATGAAATACAATATATGAAATATACAAGTGAATACATTTTGAAGTTACAAATACATCAACAATATGAGTGTAGAAGGTTCTCAACCCAATCGAGCTTTAGATACATTGTAGTATTGCAGTGGAATACTAGTTCATAGAACATCACACGGGTTA
This sequence comes from Pseudotsuga menziesii, assembly GCA_001517045.1. Taxonomy (NCBI): domain Eukaryota; kingdom Viridiplantae; phylum Streptophyta; class Pinopsida; order Pinales; family Pinaceae; genus Pseudotsuga; species Pseudotsuga menziesii. Next base: position 141,228 of record LPNX010809751.1, on the reverse strand, counting down.
TGCACACTTCTACCTCATGAAGCTTGGTAGGTTGAGAGTGACATTTGTTGACCTTGAGGATTTGCATAATCTTGAAGAGGTAGTTGAGGCTAATCCATGGGATAATTAGGTGATTGGACTAACATCAAAGAAAATCGAGGGAAGCAACAAACGATAAGGGTAACAATGGATCTTGTGATGATTTGAGATGATAAAGGTGACCTTAACTTCTTATCCAAAAGGAGTTGTGAAAATAGGCTAAAATGTGAAGGGAAGAGAATGATTGCTTAAGGAAGTACACTCTTGAAAAATCGGCATAGGTTGCAACGAGTACTCGTTTGGAAGCATGGAACAAAGGTCAAGTACTAGAGAAAGAGTAACATTAGAAGGTGCAACATATGGGAAAAGGTAGAAACTTATTTGTAGGAAGTTGTGTGTTGAGTATCGGTACATTGACGGTTTTGAGACGGAGGTGATGGCCTTGCCTTTGTTCATCATAGTAGCACAAGATGACTGTAGTGAAAAAGGAAAATGTATTTTTGGTGATCCAATGAAGTTCATTCTCATGGAGTTGAGATTGATTATTGTACTAGCTACCCAACTAGTTCAACACATGACATTTTGCAATGAATAGGTGCATGAAAAAATTGGTGAAGTATTGAAGCAACAATAGGTTGGATGGTTGCATCTATTGGACATACTTATTACGAAGAATTGGTTGTAGCAACAATGATATAGTGCATTGAGGGAATCGAAATTTCTTGAAGACATTGTCAAGGGCGAAAACAACTTGCAGTGGGGGAGGATGTGTTACTATGGTTAGAGAAGGCCTTGAGCACCTCTCTCTCTCATAATGGATACTTTGGTTGGAAGGTAGTGACCATGGGGCATTAAGGCCAATTGGTCTACTTGTTGGGGCATGGTCGTAAGACACCCTTATGAGGGGAAAAATTGTTGTACACCATGTTGAGCACTTGTTGACACAATCGACACTATATACAAGATTGAAGAAAAAGGAGCTTGGATGCATTTTTAAGAGGGGTGTTGGGTGAAGCACTTTAGTTGGGTCGGTAGAGTTATTAATGGGTCATCGAGTAGAATGTTGGGACAGTGCATGGGGTTTCCCTAACAACATGCTCGTTTGAGGAGGTTAGCTAAAAGAAGACTTGGGAATCCACTTATGAAGAAGAATACTATATATAAATTGGGGAACTAATGGAAAAACACACCAACCAATTCAAAACAAAGCAAATCATAAATAGACCTGGGCGTAGGTGATGGAGGAAGTGTGAATTGGGAGTTGGGAACAACTATGTGTGAAGGAGTACACTAGAGTTGGAAACCTAAGGTAAAACTTGGATAGGTTTCTTAGGAGGCAGGATTCTGGGTTACGATAGGGGAAGGAAGGAACTAACATGATTACAATTTGGGTGCACATTCGGGTGGAGTTGTGTGGTGGTTTGGGTGCACTCAGGTATTAAGTGGGGGATAGTCAAGTGCAGTTTTGTGCACACTTTCGGTTGCCAGCATGAGCTTATTTCTGGGAACACTTCTGAGCACTAGTCAAGGCACAATTATGGGTGAAATTTTTGGTGCACTTATGGGCATCAGTTTGGGCACATGTTTGAAGTTAACTATAAGGCCATTTTGGGTATACCTTTGAGGCATCCATTTTAGGAACCCTCTAGGAGAGTTTCCAAGTTGTGGGATCCTCCTCGTGTTGTAAACAAGTTATTGTTGTAAATACAATTCGGGCACACCCCATTGAGGTGTTTCCATTCTTATGTCTTGTGTAATGTTGTATATGTTCATGGTGCAACTCTATTTAACATGGCTATGCTAAATAAGACACACATAAGAGTTAAAAGTGAGTAGGCATAGTTTGACAAGTTTTACACTAATTTTATGACCTCATCCCTATAGGTGAAATCTAGGTAGTGTTGCACGACCTAGAAGAGGAGATGCGACCTCTTCTTGTGATGGAATTCTATATCCATGAAAAAATCACTCCACAAACCATGCTTGCTACAAAAAACTATATCCAACATACTCCAATACAATGATACTCATGTTTATTTATACTTTCTCATGAGTACTCCTAGGGGTCTATGCCAACTAACCCTTCATTATTATATTATTCCTTAAAAATACCTAATGGATCTATTCCATTATTAATGGCCACATTACATTAATTATTCCCCCTTGGTAGACATTACATGATATATCCCCCTTTGGATACCTCCCTAAATACTAGACATTATCTTCCCCTATGTATATTACATTAAAGAAATAGAAGTTAAGTTTCAACATAAATGTTTGGATTTTGAATTTTGAGATGTAATTTTATTTCATTTTGATATTGTTCAAAAACTTTAAAAAAAAATATGCTCAAAGAAAATATGCTCCTTAAATGAATTTCATTGTAAAATCTAATAATAAAATGTGTTGGGATTCAATAATGTGAGGGTGTTTCGAATCTCCTATATACAGGAGCACAAAGTTCAGGTTACCTAACACAATTTCAAACATACTAAAAGAACAAATTTTATATACAAACATAAATTTAGGTTACATAGCACAATTTCAAACATACTTAAAAAACAAATTTGATACAGCAGATTATGTTTAATAGAAGACTTATAATGTTATGGTATGTAAGAGTTGTTTATATTAAGATGTATATGATGTTAGTATAATATAATTTTAATCATTTAATTTGATTTAATTTAAATATTAATATTTATTAAAAATTAAAGATGGTTAATAATATTGTAAAGAATACATTATGTAAAGATAAAGACAATGATACAAAATATATTTTAAAAAATAAAAAAATATTTGAAAAAAGATTTCTTACATAAATTATATATATATATATAATCCAACTATTTATATATTCAATTTTTCTGAAATTGAATTATGCTCGAGGTTTGGAGTGAACAATCTACCTAGCATCAAGGAAACATAGAATAAGTGATAAAGATGCTTTTTTATAATGATATTATCCATATTTGAACCTGCTGGCATTAAATTAGGATTTATAATGGTAGCTACAGATATTTGACCTTGGGTCTTACTCATGTAATATTGGCTAGTTCTTGATTCCCTTGGATCTAAAATAAACTATGAAGCCTATAATATATTCTCTAATAAAAGCAACTAGTAAAGAATTTATGAATAAGTGTGGACTTTCCCTTCCTCCTAGGCAAGAGGTTAAATTGGAAATGAGTGTAGTATCTAGTCTCATGTATGGGACTAAGGCTAGATGCTATTAGAAAGCAATGTCCCCGCTAGAGAAAATCTTGACGATAACCACAAGAGACACGAGCTTTCTCGTAGATACTATATAGGATGAAACTAGCTTTTGGCCTTGAAATAAGACCTAAAATTACTTTTGATCTTCCTTGAACATAAGGAAACAAGTTAACAACCTAAGACCCATAAGCATTTTGCAGGAGTAAAAGTCTACCCCTTTACACATCAACGAAAAACCATTTCAAATAGTATAGTTTTCCTTAAATAATTATGATAAGTCAACCCGCATTCATAAATAACAAAAAATTATAACTATCCTCTCCATCACTATCCATTAATATGTAAATTATGATAAATTTCATAAATCACGGTTACAATATAAAATCTAATACTCAATGTGCTAAATCATCAATTTTTGACACAAAGCTAATGCCAATCATGAATATGCTTAGTGGTGCCCATGTTACCAAGGATATGATCATTAATCAATCATTTATAAGGATCAATTACACTTGTTATTGTTATGATGTAAATACTTTTTTTTATTACTGAATATTTGACACTCTCGTAGGTGTCATGTACATTTAGTCATAGGACTTGATCTCAAATGTAGACGACCCCAACCAACCACCCGACCTACTAAAATATCCCATTACAATATAAAATCTTAAATTCTTAAAGTCACAAAGTATTGAATGGTTTTAAATTTAAAGGCCATGCAAGCACTACCTTTTTTTTCCATGGAAAAAATTCGTAATATTCACATTTTACAGATTGCTCTAAAGTCCATTTACACAAAAAGCCCAACCTTATAGCTGGTAAACCATTCAAAATAATGCTCCATATCGAGCATATACAAACTAAAAACAGTTACATGTTTCATAAATTTTACAAAACTGTAAACCAACCAGTTGATCATCATCAGCATATAGTTTATCAAAATAGTTCTTTCTCAAAAGAAAACAGTTCATCCTCATACAGATCTGCAAACTGCAAATTGAACTCATCAGTCCCATATAAAAACTGAAATTTTCATCCTCAATCAACAACTAAAAAGATCTTCATGCAGCCTTAGTAGTCCCATATTGATCAAAAAAATTGAAAAGTTTCCACAACTTCATATGCACGATGCTCCTTAATGGAACAAAAGCCCTCCAAAATCATCCCTCTAGCTTTTGCCAAGACATCTGCATAAGTATTTCTTTCCCGATATATATGTTTGAGAACCACATAATCAAAACAGTCAGTAAGTCTATTCACTTCTTGAATAATCATGGATAAATCTAAATTTAGTAATCTGAACTTCCCAGATGCCCAGTTAATAACTAACTGAGAATCATCAAAAATCTGAATTTTAGCCAAAGAGTTCTTCCTAGCCAGAAAGAGAAGTAGCTTTAAAGCACAAAGTTCTGCATAATTATTAGTACCCAAACCTAATCCTACCTTAAAAGAGAAATAATGCTTATCCGAGATATACATCATGCCCCCAGCTCCACAGATTTTAGGGTCCCCAGCTGCAGAACCGTAAAAAAAACTCCATGCAAAGGATTTGTCAATAACTTCCACAAAAATAGATCTTATTTTTACCACTGCATTCTTCTACGAGAGAGCCATCATCATAGCAATTATGAAGCTTGAAACCTAAGCTAGTGTCAAAGTTAGATCTTCAAAACAAGAGAAATTCCCGGCCTTCCAAATAAACCACAAGACAATAACAGGTAAAGATTTTATATGAGCAACCTCCAAGTTTAAACACCATGATTTCAAATATTCTGACACAGATTCTCCACTCCAAATATTATTGCATTTTAATTTGTCCTCAATGATTAACCAAACACTCTAAGTAAAGGAACAATCCACCCCAAGATGAAAATTGGATTCAACATCCATTTTGTACAAAAAACATCTGCTAGGTCCTTCTTTGCCTTTCTTAACAAGAACATCCCATGTCAAAGATCTATCAGATAAAATAAACCAACATAAATTTTTTGTCTTGAGTGGACATTTAAGTTTCCACAAAACTCTCCACCACCAGGAATATTCCACCTCCCTATTCATCATTAGCTGTGCATAACCATCTTTTGGTGAATAATGACCATATTTGGATAGGTTCCATACTAGAGCATCATCATCATTAGAAATCCTTACATGACTAGCTTTAAGAATAGCTATATATCCATTCCACACTGCTATCTGCTGAGGATCAATAAAACCAATAGATTCCACTGTTAACCATTGCTGAATCCTCAGACAAGTCAAACCAGGTATTCCAATATCTGATAAGAAGTAAAATCCAGCCAAATGAAATTTTTCAATCACATAAGGAGGCAATATATGTCTCCATTTACAGCCTACCCAAGGATCCACCCCAAGACGAACAGTAGCTCCAATCCCGATCTTCCATACCAGAAAATTTCCTATAATATCAAAATCCCAAAGAACAACTTTCCAGCAAATTGATATGCATCTTTTCTTTTTAGCAGTAGCTCTAATCCATTCCAGAATGGTCAATGGATGAATATATTTCTGAAAAACTATTTTTACCCAAAGACCCGATCCATGTATGATATTCAATACATTCTTAGCTGCAAGAGCTTTAGAAAAAACAGCAAGCACTTTCAGTCCCCAACCCCCCATAGACTTTGGACTTGCCAAAGTCTTCCAGGATGTCCATGGTAAACCAAAATTATTCTAATTTCCATTCCATAGAAATTTGAAACATAACTTTATGATTTTCTCAATAATCCCCACGGGTATCCAAAAATGCATCTAGTAGACTGGAATGGCCTCAAGGACAGCTTTAAGTAGAATCAGCTTACCTCCCTTGGATAACCAGCGAAAGCTCCAGTTTTTAATCCTTTTTTCCACCTTAATGATTAGCCAGTCCCAATCCTTTAATAGATATCTGCAAGGTTTAAGATAAAACCCAAGGTACTTCATTCCATTCTCAATTTTGTCAACAGAAAACGAAAAATATATTCTGTAAAGTAATAACCTCTGATTCTTCCAAACAAGAAGAATATAAAGAAGATTTATCATCATTGATCTTCATCCCTGACGCCTTACAGAAGATCATTAATATCTCATATACAGTAGAGAGAGATTGCTCAGATCTATCATTAACCATAACAATGTCATCCACAAACTGAACATGTGTTAACACAATATCATTACTAAATGATATACCATGATAATTCCCACAATCTTTGGAAAAAAGAAGATCCCTACCTAGACCTTCAACAACAATAAGAAACAGTAAAGGTGCCAAGGGGCAACCTTGCCTAAGTCCCCTGCCAGATTTGAAAAAAGTTGTTGCAACTCCATTTATAAGTAAGGCCAAAGATACAGAAGAAAGACTACTCATAACCCAAGAGATGAAATTCCCTGCAAAACCCATATTCGAGAGAATGACCCGCAAATAGGTCCAACTAACTCGATCATATGCTTTTGATAAATCTATTTTTATCATCACAGACTTTAATCCTTTACTATGAATAGTATGCATTCCTTCCTAAATGACCCCAACAACATCATGAATCTGTCTACACGGCAAAAAGCCAAACTGTTCACCAGATGTACACCTACCCAGAACCTTTCTGATCCAAATAGATATGATCTTACCCATAATCTTGTAAACATAATTGCATAAGGAAATAGGCCTGAAATCCTCAAAAGAAATGGGATGGTCATTCTTAGGAATCATGGCTATAAAAGTAGAATTGAATATCGTAGGAATTTTACCACTTATCTAAGAAATATCAATAACTCACAGGAGATCCTCACCGAGAACATCAAATAGACATCTATAAACCTCTACAAGAATCTCATTCGGCCTTGGGCTCTTGTCATTTTTACTACTAGATAGGATAAACTGAATTTCTTGCAAAGTAACAGGTTTCATAAGATCACAATTATCATCCATAGATATTGATGTAGAAAAATAACCAACACTCTGCACAATTTCAAGAAGATGAAGATTTGCTTCTTCCTGAAACAGAGACTCAAAATGATGCACCCCTGCCCCAGTGATAGCCTCAAAACCTTCAACTAAATTACCATTGTCATCTTCAATTTTCCAAATAGAGTTAAGATTTTTCCTATGAGCAGCAAAATTATGGAAAAAAGGTGTGTTATCATCTCCACATAACAACCATAACGCCCTACTTTTCTGTTGAGCCTCCTTTTCCCGATCACATAAAATAGTTGTCTTATGGGTTTCTAGCTCAACCATAGAAAATTTTTCCTCTTCCGTATTATAACCAAAAACCATCCTATTAAGATTATCCTTCATAGCAGATTCAATATCAACTAAATCCTTAATGTCCTGAGCTTTTTTGTTCACTGACCAGGAAATAGACACATCTTTTAGACACATCTTTTAATTGTTTAAGGTTCACAGCAAACTGAGATGTAGGGGAAACCTCTGAATAGGCCTCATATACTACCCAGGATGCTTTTAATAAAGAAACCAGCTCATCATTTTCTAACCAATAGGCATTAAACTTGAAGGGATAATGAGCTTTAAGAGTACTAGTCAAGATTTGTAAATAAATAGGTTGATGGTCAGAATCTCCTCGACACCCAATCCACTGTTTAAACAGAAAATCACTGTCCAGAAAATCGGCTGAAATGAGTAACCAATCCAATATTTTACAAATACTCTCAGGCCCAATATGATGATTAGACCAAGTTGGAAGTGAAACCACATGAACAATATCCACATGTCCAAGTCCTTCCAAATGATTAATAAAGAAATCATTTAAAACATCCACACGAGCTTTAACCCCCCAGATTTCAGAATAACCCAAGGAGAAATTCAGATCCCCACCAAAAACCAGTTTTGAACATCTGAAACAATCCATTTCCAACAAGTTATTCCAGAATACTTCCCTATCAATATAAGTCCCATAAAGGTTTATAAAACATAAATCCATCTGCAACTCAATAGAATACAATATAGCACACAGGCAAGAGCACAAAGCCCATGCATTGAGTAAATGAAAATTACAAGTCCTCCACCCCAATAGTGGACCCCTAGATCTACCCTTGGCATCCACTGACACAAACTTCCAATCTTTTAACAACAATTATAACTCCCCCACCAAAATACTCCCATCACACATTGTTTCTTGCAAGAAAATAAAATCTAAAAACTGCTCATCAATCAACCTTCGCACAGCTAGTTTTTTAGGTAAACTAGCCAAACCCCTACAATTTAGGGTCATCATAATCATAAGGGAAACTCTGTGGGGGCATACACCACTCTAAGTGCCCCAGGAACAACCTTCACTTCAGAAATTACAGTCGACAAACAACCAACCCTACCCTGAACAGAGAGATGTATTCCAGATGGGTCACGGTCTGAACAAAACCCTCCATCTTTGTTAACCTTCGAGCATGACCAAAGGAAATAACCCTTTTTGACTATAGGAAAACCCTTAAGAGGAGATACAAAACCAAGATCCCTCAGTGCATCTGAATGGACCGAGTTATACGAAGAACCCGAAACAAAACCCTCAACATTCTTATCCTGCACCGAACCTGCAAACTTAGATAAATAGGCAATACACAAAGGTTTAAGAGACATCAAAGAAACAGGTTGAGACCCTAAAACTGCCTCATCAACTAAAGCCTTAGGAGAAAGGTTCAAATCCTCCAATCCATCAGATTTATGAAAACCCATCTTAACCCCCGAAATTTTCCCTCCGTTCTTAACTCGCCAAATCTTATGGGAAGAACTAGAATAGGGTTTTTTGTTAAACGGTAACGAGCATTCATTCATCAAATGACCAAAAACATGGCACCTATTACACCTAAATGAGACTCCCAAATAATCCAAGGGCGGACTGAATTCAGAACTACCTCTTTTAATCACTAAATCAGCAGGAAGACCATTTCGAAAATCAAGCAACACCAAAACTTGACCCAAACAACAAACCCCAGATTTCAAGAAAGACAAATCAGTTTCCAGATGAGTGCCCAATGTATTTCCAACGAGTTTAAAAAAATCTACAGACCAGAATTCAAACGGGAGATTGGGGAGTTTAACCCAAATAGGCACTTGATCATACCTTTTGAGTCTTGGATCAAATAAAGGCATCCACCTTTTGATTCACAGGCCCATTTTATCCCAATTCCAGACACCAGCCAGAACCAAAGCCGTGTCTTCCTTAGAGAAAAATTTGAAGGTGATCCATCCTCTCGGAAGCAGGAAAACCGTAGGCATTCGACTAATGACATCTTTCCAAGCCTTAGCAGCCCAAAAATTTAACCCTTTAGAATTATATTTACGCCCACCAAAATGCCCAACCAGGGTCATGGCATTAGTCAAGACAATTTCATTTAACCCAACATCCTCCCCTACAGTCATTAGCATCGGTTTTTCAAATTTCTTGATAGTCTGACGGGCCCGTTTCTGTTTCACCCCCACCTCCAACTGAACAGGCGATGGATGACCAAACACCTTCTGAAACAACCTGTTTTGTCTTAAGGAAATCCTCATTACCAACAGGGCCTTTAATGCCAAAAGACAGATTTCCCGAACCAAGAATCCTAGGATTCCCAACATCGAAGCTAGAAAGCTCACAAGAAGCTGCAATACGCTTACTGTCGACTAAAACCAGAGGTTCAGAGTCATCTGACCCAATCACCTTACCAGAAACCACAGTACAAGACTCAAATTTATCCTCCGCATGCAACAATGGACACCCCAAATTATCCCCCGATGCAATTGACACTGGTTCATCAGAGCGCATAGGACAATGGCTGCTAGGATAAACCGAATCTACAGAAACCCTAAGACCATTACCGAAACTACCTTTAAGATACTTCTCTCCACCCGACAACGAAAAAACCTTACAAGAAACCAATGCAACCGTAATTTCATCCTCCGCGTGCAACAAAGGACACCCCATACTGCCCCCGACGCACTTGGCTCCAGAAGCACACTAGAGCGCTCAACACGATGACAATTGTGAAAACTCGGATCTGTAGAAATCCTAAGACCATCACCGAAACTACCTTTAAGAGACTTCCCTCCACCCGACGGCATACTAGCTAAACGCTTCAAGGATCGAAGCGACATGATGCGTGTCACAATAACAAGGAGGCCATGCGAGACGTGGCACTCACCGGGACAAACTATACGTATCAAGATAAATATGAAGCATTTAGCAGAAGTGCGTTCTATACATTCTACACGAAATGTTCAAAAATATTCCCACAACTCAATAGTGATACTAAAGATTACCTAGATCACTCCTATGAAAATATTATAATCATGCAAGCACTACCTACGTTCACCAATGATTCTAAAGTGAGAAGGATGTAAATGGTACTCTCATTGAAAGCCATTTGACTCAAAAATTATTTAAAATGAATTAAGAAATTCATTTTCTACATAAGGTTTTAATTAGTTGTAAGGTTTTTAGATATAAACTAATTTGAATGTTTATCTTCTTTTTGATATTAATATCATTTGACCTATGATTTAACACTTGATTGGATCATATCCGTGAAATGTAGAACAGCTGGTGGCGGGGTATGGTTAAGGCGCCCCTAAGCGGAAAGGTCGTCGGTTCTAATCTCACGGATACTAAAAATACAACCATGTTAAGGGTTGGTGTGGTCCAGGGCGGGTGCGATCTCTGGGTGATTTTGACGACTTAGATGCCTCTGGTTTGTGGTAACTTAGCCAATGACAAACCTGCTAGTTAGGGGGGTTCCATCACTTTGCCGAAAAAAAAAACACTCGACTGGACCACGATATCTATTTAAAAAGTATGCAGGATATTTACTAATGATTAGTTGTGAGGTATTCTTATTTTATTTTATTTTTTTGCATTAATATATTGCCTCCTTTGGCCACATTGATTGGGGTTGTGTACTATTTTTCTCTTTGAAAGTCTTAATCACATATACACTAGTGTACTAGTATTTGATCTCTAAGTGCGAGTAGTTGCCTTAAGGTGTTAGACCTATCTAAATATAATTTGTTTATCGGACATGGTATTATAGTCCTACGAAGACTTGCTTTCGATGTTGACCGAGATCCAAATTGTGTCAGTGCATGCATTGAATTTTTTGGAATCTATTGTTTCTAAGCATTTATGGTATGAGTGAACCACTCCAGTACATCCAAATTGTTGTTTCCAACTGGAAACATGTTATGATTTCGCCAAAAGGTTTATGTTTGCTCTGAACACAATTATTTATATTATATTTAAAGGTACATGCTTTCAATTTTAAGGTTTTTTAACGTTTTTAATTTATCATTTCATTTTTTTATTTATATTTCTGATTTGCTTCCTTTTCAATATGTGTATGCCCTTTTCCATCCCATGCCTTTTGTGCAATCTTGAAAATAAAAAATAGAGGGGAAAGTGTTTTCTAATTTATGTATGCTCATTGACCTGCATCTTGAGTGATCTCAACAATAAGAAAAACATAGAAGAAAAGTTGCATTTTTTTGGGTGGTTTAATCGACATCTAACCTAGATATATAAAGGTTTAATTTTTTTTGATGTTATGTGCACAATGTTGTTAGAAGTTGTTGCAGGGAAAAACAAAGGTTTTTGGGGCAAGTAGGCACTTTAAGGATGTTGTAAGTAAAAACAACAACAATAACACTCATCTTTTTAACAATTGTAATATCTTTTGTGATAACTCACTTTATTGAAATAAAGGTATTGAGTTAAGTCTTTCCTTTTGTAAGTGAGTTACTTTTTGAAAAAGTAAACACAACTTAAATCATAAAGTGGAAGGATCTGGGAAGGTTATCGGTGGTATGAAGGATTTAGTAGAGTCTCCCTCTTTCTTAAACTTCTCGCGTGAGTTACCCTCTTTTCCAGTTGCTTCGACCATGGGTGGTGAAGCTCATGGTGAGTCGTCGAGCTTGTCTAAGCTTTCATAAATGTTACACTCTCTTATCCCACTATATAAGGATATGTTTGAAAAGAAACCTCTCTAGGTTTTTAAAGGAACCATCCCTATGGAGTTGGTTCCTTGGAGAAACAAGGAAAATACATTGAAAGTTGAGGCCAAAGGATTGATGACCCCTCCATGGAATTCTAATAGGATCAAATCAAAAGGAGGTAAGAGGGGATCACAAAAGGGTGGAATGGCCTCTGGTGGTATTTGTGGTGGTTGGTCACTTTCGTCTGAAATAGTGGTAAAGGAAGGTAGTGAGGAGTTTGTGATGGACAACTCCTGTTTTATCCCCATGTCCCTTAGATCTTAGAAGGCCCTAGCTAGGGCTAAGAAATGATACTTTTCTAACTAAATGTGAGGGGAGTGAGGAGGCATCCAAAAAGTTTGTTCCTCTATATTTTGTTCAAACTTATCAAACCTGATATGGTAATGGTTCAAAACACAATGGTACTTGAGTAGAAGGCTCAAGTGGTATTTGTAAAAATCCTCTTTGGGCAAGATATGTGTATTATTAATTTTGTAGGGAAGTTAAGGGGTTTATTGTCAACCTATAACCCGTTAAATATTAATTTCATTCCGTATATGTATGTTGCAAGAATCCTTCTAGAAGGTAGGGTGAAAGAATTAGATAATGACATAAGAGTGGTAAACTACTATGGACCATACAATGAAAGGGTACACATAGTATAAAAAATAGAGCCATCTAGTTATCTCAAGGAGATAAGAACTTTTTTTTTCACAAATTTGCAAAGAGTAAAAGAAAATCCAACACTATTGGGAGCTTGGTAATGGGAATGGTGTTAGAATCACCTCACATAAAGATCTAGAAGAGGATGTGATTTCTCATTTTGAGTCCCTGTTTAGGAATTTTGAGAACACTTCAATCTTATCTCAGATGAAGGTTATTAAATATTATCCTCAGTTCTTTTCTACAGAGGAAGGTCACAGTATTGGTGTCCCTATTACTTTAGAAGAGATTAAAAAATTGTTGGCTGGGTTTTCAAAACCAAAGAGTCAGGGATTGGATGGGTAGATGGTTGAGGCTTTTTTTGGCTTTTTTGACCTTTTGGGACATGAATTACTAGAGGTTGTGAAAGAATCGAGGCATAATGGGAAGGTGGATGGAGCGTTGAATGCCAATTTCATCGCCTTAATCCCTAAGAGCTTAAAGGCAGAGTTTGTCAACGACTTTAGGACCATATCGTAATGTACTTTTTTATATAAGATTATCTCAAAAATCATTGCTGTCAGAATTAAATAAAATATTTCTCAATGTCTTTCTAAGGAGCATTTTGGTTTCCTCTTTCAGAGGAAATTTATGGATTCCATTAGGGTAGCTAAAAAAGGGTTACATTTAATCAAGGTATTTAAAATAAATCCTTGATTCTTAAATTGGAGCTCATGAAGGCATATGGCATAGTTGATTTGCAGCTTCTTAGGTTAGTTCTTTTATAAATTGGGATTCTGGTGGAGATTTACTAATCAGATCATGGCTTGTGTTTCTTCAGAAAACTTTTTAGTCTTAGTTAATGGAGCATATTTTATATTTTTCAACATCCCAAGATGACTAAGATAGGGCTATCCTCTATCTCCTCTACTTTTCTTGTTGATAGTCGAAAGAGTTAGTAGAATGATTGTACTAGCTAGGATGGAAGGTAGAATCATCGATGTTAAAATCTTCAATAAGGTAAGGATAACCCATATTATTTTTTGGATGAAGTTATGTTGTTTGGGAAGGGTTATCTCAAGGAATGGTCTATTTTGAATGAGCTACTTTCTCTTTTCTGTGATGCTTCTGGTATGGTCATTAGTTTCCATAAGTCGGTCTTCTTAGAGAATGGGATGGAGGAGGATATTAAATGTTAGATACATAGTCTTTTCCCCTTTATTTTATTCCACTGGACTTTGATTTCAAGTGTCTAGGATATTTTTTTAATCCCAATCATTATCTCAAAGAATATTGGAGTTGGTTGCTTAAAAACTTGGAAATGAAGTTGGAGAATCAAACTTATAGGTGGACGTCACTAGTTGAAAGGTTGATCCTAAATTTTGTCATGGAGAATATCCCAATTTATTTTCTTTCCTAAGGGAATTCTAGACCCGGTGCATTCATATGTATGTGGACCTTTGTTAACAATATCAATATTAGGAAGCATGCACTTGTTTTCCTTCATTGATGACTTTTCTCGCAAAACTTGGATCTACTTCCTAAAGACCAATGTTATGACCCAAACCCTTAAATTATTATAAGAGACAAGGGTACTAACCATCTACAACGATGTAAACATGGATAACAACTCCAATATAGATAAGGGAGATGAGGTACACAATAAATCCTTAAATAATAGGGTATCCTCCCCCAAATACATCCAATTCACATGTTCCCTCAAGAATGACTACATTACCTTTATATATACCTCTTCACTCATTGCACATGAGGCCCCTTCATTAGGTTGACCACTATTATATATACATTTAATTCATTACATATACTTATGCCCATATATGCCCCCCTTCCCTGACCCCTGCTTGAGGTCATATAATATTCATTTAGCCCCATGTATGGGCATTAGGCCATAACGTAGCACCCTTCTTCAAAAATATTTGTAGTTAATGTATTTACATGTGACGAAACCAAGTAATCATTAATTTTCTTATATTCCTACTTTCTTGTTGTCATTGATCATGAATATCCATCCATCCAAAATTGATTCTTTTTTATCTTAATCCTTGATAGTTAGTTGTTGCATAATTTTGATTCCATGTGTTGTTGTTGTAACTTCTCCAATTTGTTGTGGTTTATGGGCTTTGCTAACATCTTGTTGAATAATTATTTTATGATGCCATGTTCCATGAATATTGTTGATTTTTCCATCTTCTTCCTTGCTAGTGTCGATGTAGATATTATTGTCTTTCTTGGTAATGAGGATGTCAATATGGTTTCAAATTTGATGGTTTCTTTTCCTTCTGCACACCCATATCATCAATCTTATTTTCAAAGATAATGTAATCCTCTATCCTATGTGCTTAGTCTTGGATTATTCGTGCCTTTGAGATAATACCATCATATTTGATGTGTACATGTTCAAGTTGGAGCTCAACTGCTTCAAGTATTTTCTAGCATCCTTCTAGAATTTTGTCTTCCTTATCCCTTTGAAGTTGAAAGGTGATGCTACCATAAATTCATTATGTCCTTCTTCAATTCTAGATTCAATTGTTCTTTTATGTCATCAACATTTAGAGTTTTTTCAACCTTCTTGCAAATTTCTTCTTCAAGTCTTTTGGTAGTCACTTAATCTAATATCTTTGTTTTTTTCTTGATTTTAACCATGCTTATTTATTCTTTCAATCGCTTGACCTCATCTAGTACTAACTTTTAATTTTTCTTTCTTAATCTGCATATTTTTTCATCCTTCTTTCTTAATTATTCTGATTGAGCTATCATCTATTTCCCCACCTTCCTTTGCTATTATGTTCCTTCTTCAATTTATGAACCTACTTATCGAGTGTTTTGTTAAGGACTTGTATCTCAAACTACTCCTCACCTCTCTTCTTGAGTTCCTCTTTATTCTTTCAATTCATATTTAATTTTATGCATCTCCTCCAATTCGGTATCCTTGATCTATTTATCTGAGAAGAGTTTTTCAAATTCTTCCCACTTGGAATATAATTTAGTATATTCATCAAAATTCTTCCACCACATAAAATATTCATTTATAAAATAAAAACCTACCCCAAAGGACACATATCACTTTTCTTTATCATCCTCAACCATTCCATAGGCTTGATTTCATCCTTATATTCATCTCCACTAAACATAGGTATTGCCATTTATCTTAATTAATGTTTGGCCCAAAACCATTAATTTTCAAATTAAATTTATTGAAAATAGTATCAAAATAGTATATATCATTTTTCCAACATATTATCATGTGTTTCATCTTTATAATGACTTTTGAATCACCTCAATCGGACCTTCCAATCAAAAGTTATGTTAATTTCAAAATAACATACCTTTTAAAACTTTGATTTGGAGATTGTTTTGCTAGTCAACCTTCCACTTGATGTAACTATGAAATTTAAACTCCTTAAAGAATGATATTCCATCATATAAGATTTTTTAATGTCTTTCCTGCAATGCCATATTTTTTATGCAATTATTATGTGCCAAGATAAAGTTGCAGTAACTTACCAAAACTTGTTGATTTTGTCCCTTTAAGGAGAGTGAACTTGTATGGACTTCCATGTGTCCAATTTTCATTCTATGATTCTAAAAATTGTATCAAAAACACTATGTTACGTCTAAGTTTTGATGCAATAGGTGGCACTCAATCTAGATATCTCAAGCTTAATATATAACCATTTTATTGAGAACACCTGTTTGAGACTAGTTTTTGGACTAGTAAAAAGCCCTAACTTCTATATGGTATAACTCTGAATTTGTAAAGAATTAGGACCTGGAATTTATACAACATATAGTTTTCTATGTCCTCTGAGTCAAATATAATTTATCTATCTTAATTTTGGAATATTTCAAGTCAAGGACCGTAAGCTTTGATACCAAATGTTATGGTCTAAATCCTTAAATGATCATAAGAGACAAGAGTACACACTATGTACAATAATGTAAACATGGAGACAAACTTAGAGATAGATAAGAGAGATAAGTTACACAATAAATCCTTAAAGAATAGGAGAACCTTCTCCAAATTCCAAATATCCCATACATCAAATTCACATGGTCCCTCAACAATGATTGCATTAATTTTATATATACCTATTCACTCATTGCACATGAGGCCCCTTCATTATGTTGACCACTATTCAATATACATTTACTTAGTAATATATATATAGACCCATATATTTACCCCCTCCATCCCCCACCCCTTGTGTTCATATCATGTACATTTAACCCCATAAATGCCCCCATTAGGCCATAACACACACCTTGTGCATATTCCCAGGCTACTCAATGCTGAACTCTGGAGTACCTGTCATAATATCCATTGGAATAGGAAACACACTATGATGTAGGAGCCCAATTATCTTATTCCATAACTCACATATGTTGTCTTTGTTATGAGCTAGGGATTCAACAATTTCACTCTGTAACATTTATAAGTTTCCTTCCATAACCTCGATCATCTAAGTTGATTCTAGGCTAGACTACATAAATTTGAGGACACGTTGGTTCTTGAACTCTACTATAAATTTCTTATCTTCCACAACAAAAAATGAAGGAAAATTCTTCCTGAGACTTGGAACAAACAACAAATTGTCAAATTATAAAGAGTTACCTGACTGGAGTTGGAAATGAATGTTACCAAATCTTACTAATGGATACTTGGCATCATAACCAAGCTTGACTTGAACTCTTGAGATGTGCGCTCTTAAACTTGAAAATAACTCCCAATATAATGCCATATAAATAGATGCTCCATTTTCCACATACCAAACATTTATCATGTTGGTAGAAAAGAAATGTACCATTGAGGAATCCTTCTCTAACTTGGAGGAAAACTTGTTAATGTGCTTTTCAATAGAGTATATTACTTTATTTTGGTACTACTTCCATTTACCTTTATTCTTTTCTTAACATTGTGATGCTTAATGTCAAGCTTATGACATATGAAGCACTTGATTTTACTGGAACCCTTCTTCCTTAGTTGTGAGGTTGAATCCTCAGAAGTTAACTTATATTTATTGGGTCATTTACCTCTTCCCCTCTTTGTTTGAGCAAATAAGGCATGGTCATTGTCACCTCCTTGCGTGTTGGAATTTGGATTCATTTGAGTCTCCTCTTGGATATAGTGGTCCCACAGTGTTTCAAATGAAGGAAGATTCTCTCGAGCACAAACACCTTGTGTAATAGAACTAGAGAAAAATAGTAAATTAAATAATTTAAATATTATTTATTATTATTAGTTAAATGTTGACATTAGAAAGACACACCATTCTGATATGTCTCTTCCATTGTATTTAATTCCACCCAATCACTTTTAATAATTATAGGAAAGTAATGGATGATAGGAGGATGGAATTGCACTATTTAAAGGGCCAAATTTTTGTGTCATCGAATAAATAAATACATATCTTTTGGAAATACATTCCAAGTTGGTATCAGAGTAGGCGATCTCAACATTTTTCTTTGCCATATTTTATGCATCTCCTCTTCACTACTTGCCTCCACCTTCTCTCCTTTGCGCTACTCTACTCCACCTACACCACACATTCCCTCTATTCCAACACTCCCACACATACCCTATGTCCCATTCCATCTCCTTCTTCCACACTCATTCTTCCTCTCCTTCACGCCATCTCTCCTTCTCCATCATCCTCAGCCGCCATCTCGCCCCATCATACTCCAAACACCATATCCTCCCACCATCTCCTCCCATCCTCCTCCTCCCTCATGCTACTCTCCTCCTCCTTCCATCATCTTATTTTCCTGCGACGTACGATTGTGCTCTTCTACCACCCTCATGATAGACCTCCCATGCACTTATCTCGCTCACCACGCCCAAGATTCTGCATACTTCTCCATGTCCCTTCTCCCTTACCCTTCTCATCACACTCTTTCTCACCATGCTTAGGTCGTTGCAACCTTCTCCCTACCTTCCCATCACACTCTCCATCACACCATCTATCTCACCATCCATCGCTTCGATCGCACCATCCATCGCCTCCATTGTAATATTATTATTAATATTTATTTTAATATTAACTCTTTTAAAAACTATTTTTTTACATATAATAATAATAATATTATTATTGTAATTAATACTTTAAATAGTTATTTTTTCCCAAATCCAAAGTTAAAACAAGATGAATACAAGAAATACAGAGAGAAACCCTCTAAAGAACAAGGATGCATCCATAAAGTCAGAAGATGATCCAGTTCGAAAGATAGCATCAAAGCTTGAAAAAAAAGATGAGGATGTTAGAAAAACAAGATTGTAGAGAAATAACAATAAACAATAAACAAGATGCAAATATTAAAACACATTACAAGAGAGACACAAATATAACGTGGTTCACCCAATACGGGCTACATCCACACATAAATCGCTAGTCCTTTATTATTATATCATCCAACAAAATGAAGGGATACAACTTGCAACAACCCCGCTGCACTTCCTCTTCACACTCTCACAGTCTCTCTCACACAATCACATAGATTTTTTACAATGTTACAATACAATACAATGGCCAGTCGTATTACAATGACTTTCTTTTATAAAGGGATTACCATGGGAATATACCATGGGTTTCCCAAATACCATGGGCCCGTAAATCACTCATTATTGACAAAGTCATGACTCTGAGATTAAAACATTTTACAAGGAATTTCCCTAAATTTTTGCTACGGGGGCACTGCCCTCGATCCCCCACCAGGTGGAGGGGGAGCCCCCCCACACCCCTCATCAAGTGGTGGGATCCAAACATGAGGAAGATTAGGCTCCATAACCAACGGAGGACATTCAAGACTAGAAGCTCGAAATTCAGTCTCTGAGAGACCAAGTTAAAGGAGGCAATAACTCACATACATGCCCAACCCACAACGTCCTTCACAAAGTTAAGATTGATTTACCAAGATTCGATTGCGAAAATAATCTAGATAAGATTCGATAAATCAACAAAATAAAAAAATATTTTTAAATGTACAATACATATGGAAACTACGACAACCTGAATGTTGTAGCATTGTACATGGATAAAATCACTTACAACTAGTTCTTGTGGTGGGACTCAACAATGAAGCGAGGAGGGCCAGTCAGATTCTAGGACACCTTCAAGAAAAATTTATTTAAACGATTTTAAGACCTGGAAGAATCCAAAATCTACAGCAAGCTCACTCATTTACAACAAGAAGGAACCGTGGATGAATATCTTAGCAATCTATTGGTCTTGGCCACTTGTGTCGAAGATGTAATTAAAGAATGAATCTTGCAAATTCCCATTGGTAGGTTGAAACAAAGTATTCAAAATGATATAAAATTATTAAATGTCAAATATGTAGAACAAGCTTGTCAAAAATCAAAATTAATTGAAGAAAAACAAAACTCACAATGTTCGTCAGTTTATATCCCACCCCACCTAAGAACAAATGGAAAAAATTAAAACAATATGTGCTGCAAGTGTAATGCCCCAAATTGACGTCTGGGACATAAGAGCAAAAGCAAGAATTCCTTCTCGTGCAAAAAAAATGATAATGCTGATAATAATAATGAAGAAGTTAGTGACATATCTCCTTTCAACATAGAATTAGATAGCGATGAATCCAACACCGAGGAAGATATCGTCACCCTAACACTCTTAGTAGCTGCAATGATGGGTATATCTCAACCCCAAACTCTCAAAATGTTTGGCTATATCAAGAATGCTAAAGTGACTGTTTTGGTTGACAGTGGGAGTACACACAACTTCATAGACTCCAGGGTAGCAAAACGATTACACTTATTCATCTATCCTACCTCCAACTTTCAAGTATCAATATATATATATATAAATTATTAATATTAATATTAATAATTAATTTATTAGAAAAAAGTAAAGAGATGTACCCTTTCGTTTGAAAATGCATGATAAGGCTTATATAATTCCATACCAATGTAATTGTTAATCATCATCATTCATCTTCGATATTTATTTTATATTTTTAATATGGAGTTATTTTCCATTGGTTGATTATTCAATTGAGTAAGCATTAAGAATATCCGGATACAAATATTACATTGGTATCAGAGCCAACCCTTCCTCGGGCTTCTGTTGATCTCCGACTTGTGGCCAAAATTGTCAAGGTTTTCTTGAATTTAGATCTATGACCTCACAGTGGCTTTTAGTCATCCATATTTAGAGTTTCTATTGTAAAAATTGGCCTTGGCTATTCGAATTTCATTGAAGAAGTATTAATTCCACTCCAAATATGAAGTAGAGACCAAGAGGAAAAAATGAATAAGTAAAAAAAACAAAAAGAATTATTCGCAAGAGAGAAAAAAAGGAAAATTTTAAAGAATATAATTTATAAAACCACACATGGTTTTACTTACTATATTTAAATGATAAATGAGTTTTATAAAGTATGATTTGAGGACAAAGGCTCATGAACCAAAAGGCAATGCTATATAAATAATAAATAATAAATAGAAATGATAATTAATTTATTAGAAAAAAGTAAAAAGATTGATTATTAAATTGAGTAATCATTGAAAATATCTAGTTACAAATATTACACAATACCAAGGAACAAAACCACCGCATGTCATGGAAAATGCCATAAAGTTGAGCTAGCCATAAAAGAATACTAGTTAAGATCGTCGATGTATGCTATGTCAATTAGAGGGGTTGACATTGTTTTAGGTGCCCAATGGTTGGAAACGTTGGGAACAGTAGGATTATACTTACAAGAACAGTTTATAATATTTTTATCAAAATGGGAGGAAGTACAAGATTTATGGTATCAACAACCCCCCTCCCCAAATTGTCTCATAAAAAAAGATGGAGAAAATGATAAAAAAAGGGAGCTCAAACATTTTTCTTACATTTCTATGCTAGTAAAGGGACAATTGATGAAAAATAAAATGCTGATCCAAGGGAATTAGAACAAATTTTGGTGGAACACAGTGAAAATTTTCAAAATCCTCCTCATGAACTCTCCCCCCACACTCTAGAGACCACATCATAGAGTTAATGCCAAGTTCAGGTTCAATTAGAAAAAATTCATATAGACAATCTCATAGAAACAAGTCATAGATCAAATGTTTGGTGAAAGAATTATTAGACGTTGGCATAATCACACGTAGTAAGAGTCCTTTCTCTTCACCAATCATACTTGTGAGGAAGAAGGATGGATCGTATAGACCTTGAATTGATTATCGAGCAGTAAAAAAAGTCACCATAAAAGATAAATTCTTCATCCCCTTTGTCAACGGATTGTTGGATGAGCTCCAAGGTGCAAAGTATTTTTCTAAATTAGACCTAAAATCAAGTTATTACCAAATCTGAATTCGAGAAGAAGATGCCCCCAAAAACCACTTTTTGTATCCATGAAGGCTTGTATGAATTTTGAGTCATGCCATTCAGATTATCCAATGCTCCGACAACATTTCAAGCAGTAATGAATGACTTGTTTCGCCCATATATAAGGAAGTTCATGCTGGTATTCTTTGATGATATCCTTATTTTTAGCAAAAAATGGAACTCACATCTTGTCACATACCCCAATTTTGTAAAATAATGTTAATTGTTTTAATTATAATTCCTAAGACATTATGTTAAATTTAATGTTAAGTAGGAACTGATGACTCAGCAGAGTCAAAAGAAGTGGAATGTAATTCTGAATATTTTATTATTAATAAATAAAAAATGGAGACAACAGCATGGGAGAGCTGTTAATAAGAGGTTACTGGTCAAACTGGTGGAAGGAACTAGGTGGAGGGCAAAAGACAAGTGGCAGCATCCTCAAACACTTCCTATGTTGCAGGTGGCAACTTCCCTACATTTGGGGTCATGATCCCCCAAGAAAGTGGGATCAGAGCAGGTGGCTCAATAAATGAAAATTAACCCAAAAAGACCTAGGCAATATTTTAAAAGTACCCAATGAATAGAGCTGAGGCTGCTCAGATATTTTCTAGAGAAGAATCATTCAGGAGGAATGCTATTCAGGGAATTCATTGGGGAAAAAGGGAAAATAGTAAGGAAGGTGTTTTGAGAGGAATTTCTGCAGTAACTTGGTCTGTTACAGCTTGTAAGCTAGAAGAATTTACTGATAAGTTCAGGATTGGTAATAAGTCTGAAGAGTGGTACTTGATTATTGTTGCACCTAGTTCCAGCCAGGGAGACCAGAGCAAGCTCGGGGGTCCTGAGGAGTCGTTGTTTGAGCGCTCTCCAGGAGTTGGTAGGGAGGAACGGCCTCCCATTGCTGTTGTTGTCCAAGTTCAAAAACAGGTTCTGTCTTCTAACAGTCTTTGTTTTAATAACAGTGTATGGTTGAATGTTATGTTTGTGGTTTATGATGTAAAGATAGAGATGGTTTAGAAATGAAGTTGTTTTAGTTTGTGTGGTAATAGAATCTTTTGATGGAAAACAAAACCCCTCCTGTTTTTTTCCTCATCTGGAGTGACCAGACTGTACTCTAGCACAGGGGTGAAATTATAAACAAAACTTGTAGGATGCCATTATAAGATAAATTGTTAGTTTGTTTAAAAGAATGCATATTTTTATTTAACTGTTAGCGCAATAGCATTCTGTACAAGAAGTAGAGTTTGAGGTTAGATTTAAGTCATTTTATGTTAAATTAGAGAACAAGGAAAGAAGCTATATTTTTCTTTTATTAACATAACCAGATTCAGTTGGGTAAATAGGTTTTTTGTATAATTTCTATTCCAGAAATTTTACTATAATAGTTGAAACTGAATTAAGAAAATTCTAGCTAAAGTATGTAGTAATAGAATGAATAGAAATGTTGTTCTTCTATAGTTATTATTTTCCCAGATGTTATATTGTAGAATGTATAGAAAACAATCTGTAAATAGCAATAACAAAACCATGATTTTATTCTGTAAGGAAACTAGTAGTTGAAATCTGCTTACAGCTGTAAATTTATCTAGTTTCTGCATTATTTCTACCTAGTTGAGCTCGAATGAGGTCTATAGTTATCAGTCTATCTTTTATAAAAAATTAAATAAATATTACAATATATATATACATGAAATAGAACATAGATAGTCTGTAGATTGTTTTATTTTATTTTACTAATATTATAACATAATAAGATAAAATAAATAACGAGAGAATTATAATAAAGTATTTAGTACAAATGGTATAAGAGTTAAATCACAGAGTGCTATTCTCTATACTTTTACAAAATAAATTAAGTATGAATAACTTTGAAAACAATAGTACCCACAGGTAAGACAACATTCTGGTTATAATAAATAAGGACATGTTTATTATTATATACTTCATAGGAATATTATTATTCAATTAAAGGAATGTTCTTATTTTATTACTACAAACTTGATTTAAATGCAAATTATGAACCCAAGATTTACTAACAGTCACATAAAGTATTCTATTAAAAACATTACGACCTTATACTTCGAAAATATAATCAATGTAACAACATTTACAATTCTATGATTAATAAAGTAAATCAATATTTTAACAACGTACAGAAAAACCCTAGCTGCTAATAATATAGATAAATTACAGAGAGTAAAGTAAGTATATATATTAAATTGCAGGAATCTCAGTAATTGAACTCAGATAGGCTCATCAAGCCGAACTTAAACAACATGATTTTAAAAACAAGTAAAACAAATTGATTCAGAACTGTACTGTAAATGAAAGATATCTCAAGAATACTGTGTAGACAGCTTTATATCTCCAAGTTCAGGGTAAAACCCTACCGAAAATTAAAGTATACAATGGAGTTCATTAAAAAGAAAGAGTTTTATCTCCTTCACGCCTCTCGGCTTTAAACAATATTCACAAAATAAGGCTTTTACAGCCTGTACAAACAGTGATATATATATATTTTATACAGTAATCAAGTAAAACCCAAAATCGTAGTCTCGGCCTCAGCCGTAGATTCCTTTTGGTAAAACGAAGGTTTAATCTCTTAAACCACAGCGAACAGGTCCCTTTAACTGAACCAAGAAAACCACGAGGGTTCCAAACCTCGAAGGCCAACCCACGACTGTCCCCAAGGGACCAACAAGGAGGAAAAAGGCCATGGTAAAACCAGGCTTACCGTAACAGCCAGTCGCCGCGGTTTTGCACCATTCCCACTGAGGAGGTCAGGTCGACCCTGCAAATGAAGAGGAAACAAGATATTAAAACCTCATAATAAAATATAATAATTGTTATAGCAAACAGTGTTGAAAATGATAATGAATGAATTAATGCAGAGCATCTTACCTCAATCTTGTAACTTGTTTACAAACACCCTTGAGCAGCAGACAGATTAGCAGTAAGGAGAAGTGCAACTTTCACCTGCTGTGAAGAGGAGGAAGTTATTCACCGTGAAACAACCCACATCAATGGAATATACAAGCAGCTAGAACAGAAGTATTTACACCCAGGTGGTCATTACACACCCAGCAAGGAGGAAGCTAATTTACGGTGAAACCCTACACCCTTTAACCCTGCAGTACAAAACCACTACACTCTATACCAGGCCGAGGAGGGTGAAATTCCCTTTCTCAGTCGAAGGGTTCGAAATGGAGCCATCCACAAAGGAGAAAAACCTAGAGAAGGTATCCAAAAAACCCACCTCCAAGTAACCAAGGGTTTACGGAATAACATTTCATAGTCAAAGTATTCAAGAAATAGCACGAAGGGCGACTACCGTCCATCAAGGTAGTGACAAAGCAGACAGGAGCCAGTGCAGAGCGGTAGGAGGCCGAACATCACGCAGAACAATGAGTTAGGGTTCGAAGGGAAGATTCTTTTATGCTCGACTCGCTTGGTTGAAAGTATGCCACGTTATCACTTAAATAAATGGCATGCAGTGGGTAAGAACGTTATAGTTCAACGAGCAAATTCTTCCAATGATTCGTAAACCAAACCATACGTTGGAAAGTTCTACAAGGTTCATAGCATCGAATGTCGACCACCTGCATAATATAAAGTGCAGCCATGAGGACCTTAGTACCTTGATTCGAATATAGTATAGTATGAATCATTATCTCTATTTGACATAGAACTCAAACTTATAAAGGAGGCACGCTTCGAGAGTTGTTAAAGTCTAGTTCAAGGACGAACTATAGTTTATATTGTTGGCGCATTCTATACCTTATAACCCTTCTCGTTGGTGTATGCATATTGGCTTTACCATAGATTGTATTGATTATAATGAAGTTTAGGTCTTTTATTCTTTTAATAAAAGATCCATCAACTTAGAAATTAAGCCTTAAAAGTTATTATGTTTAACATTCTTTTAGTGGTTATAATCTATTAAGATTATGCCCTTCTTCATCTATAGAAGGTTTGGTACAAAAGAACCTGTTTACATTAAGATATAAATCTTGCTTTAAGTTATGCCTTGGAGCAATGGTTGAGTAAAACCGTAAATATATACAAAAAGGTGATAATCCTTTTAGTAAATGATTTGATTCTGATGATAAATAACCCTTGGATGATTAATAACATCAACTACTCTTTGATTAAGATATGGAAATAAAAACTCTATATACCAACATTAGTATAGTTTTCTTAAAAGCATTTGGAAATAAAGTTGTAACTCTTTTTAAACTTCAAAGTTTGAGAATGGAAACCGTAATATATAAACCCCTTATCAGTTTACCCTTACTATGAGAACGTAATTATATACAATTGAAATTATACCATAGACTTTGTGACCCCACTACTCTTACTCTGTTGTAAAGAATCAGTAAGACATTTTTATACATCACGACTATGATAAGCTATGGAATAGTTCCGTAATCATCAAGAACCATGGATTTATTTCTACCAGAAAGAAGGGCAGTTAATAAATGTACCTTAACAAGCATTGGGAATTGTTTAGCATTTATTTTCTTACTAAGCTTTTCTTTTGCGACGAACTTGTATTTAAATATTTTATAATTGCGACAAGCAGCACGGAAAACCTATTACCTGTAGTCTGTAAGAACAAGGAAACTTTCTGCATTAGTTCGAAAGCTAAGTAAGCCTAGTTTCGCATGACAGTCCCACCTTGTGGTCGCAAAAAGAAACAAAATCAGTAAACTGAAAAGAACTGCTATATCGTTAAACATAACCATACGGATAATTCAGATAATGAATTTGGTAACATATAACTAATTTAATAATTAGTTTACTGTAATTATGATAATTATATGTTTTTAAAATTTTTCGGAAAATTTGGGGTTTTGACACATCTCAAGCACGTAGATACAGTATTAAAGCTTCTAGAAGTAAACAAGTTTTACGCGAATAAAGCAAAATGCAGTTTTGGGAAAAAATAAATAGAATTTTTGGGGCATATTGTTTCAACAGAGGGCATCAATGTTTATCGGGATATTTGTAATCATTGACTTATCATTGGATTGCTTAGTTAAAAGATCATGAATGAATACATGTGCACATAAAGGAAGACACACATAAAAGAGGCATGCACCATAAAAGTCACAAGAACCACTTGATAATGGAGTTCATCCCTAGGGAACTACGTCTTCGGGCCTGCTCTTCAACTGGGAGGCTGCTTCTTATAAATATCAAAAAAATAATAAGTTACATGGAAAATATGGTTTTATACCTCAAATTATAGAAGTGACCTGCAAATTGGTAGCCCATAACAAGAAATTGACTACACCACTGTGTTCAAAAGGCTTAGACGACGAGGATTGACATAAAACACTGCATAGTTTGGAGCAGTCAAAATTTGACCCCTAAAAAAACCCAATCACCCTCAAAATGACACGTAGCAGTTCGTACAATGTACATATCCGTACCGCTGTAAGGGATTAAAAAATGTGCACATGCTTTCCTCGTTATGCATTCCCAGACTTGACTTCGTACACTCAGCCCCTGTGCTCGGTCCTCCTTCTGTCTTGGGGTGGTTACCTCCCCTCGCTTGGGCAAATGTTTCAATCTTAAATACAGGTCTTGCAATATTACTAACAACATTATGATTGGTGTGTTAGTTTCCAGCTCCCTGGTTGGGCGTTCAAATCTGGAAGGTCCGGGTTCAAAACCCGTGGTCCTCACACTTTGGCACTTGTTGGATTGACATATATATATGTGTGGGGAATCCATTGGATTTTTGTTCGTTGAAATCTCCCCAACCAATCTATTCAACAGATATTTAAAATGGGGCATGGTCAGATTTCGGTGCCGACCGACCTTCCCTGAACATTACACCATATCCAAATTTAAATATACTAGCAATTGCCCCAAAAAGGTGCAACAATACGCCAATAGGTTGTTGTTGGAGTGTGAAATGGTTGATAATGAGAAACTAAAATCAAATTGGTGTTTTTTGGAAACCCCCCAAAAGTGCATGGATTAAAATTTTCCCTTCTTGTATACGTGGTCTTGTAGCAAGTTCCTTTCAACACTAAATGAAGCACCAAAATTTTGAGAAATATTAGATTCCTTCCATTCCTTAAGTGCATCGTCATAAAAAAGTATATAAATAATTGCTATTTAAAGAGTATCAACCAAGAAAATGTCAAGAACCATTTCATTATCTTCCCAACTCTCAATAAAAGAACCACATGTGATTAGTTGGAATGGAAGCTATTCACATTCTTGAAAATGCTATCTAATTTTGGTTAATGGCAATGTAATTTTCTTATAATGAAGTGGATCATGGTTGTTTCTTATTTTCTTCAAATATGAAGTTTATTTCATCTTATTTTATAATTGCTACAAAAAATTGGTGGTTGTGTCTTGCCTTATATATGTGTCATACATAGGGTTGGGTGTTATTGTAGCATACCCTTCATATAACCGATAAGAGAGTCAAAACCTATCTTACATGAGTTCACAAATATACCTTAATTTGCATCAATAGAAAGAGAAGGAAATGACATCATAACAGATGATACATCCCAAATGCAATTATAACATATTGGTCAATACATCCCTAAATAGGGATGGAATTAAGTGCAATTGTTAACATACTTTATGAAATATCAACCCAATAATGACAAGCAATTAAATAGAATGACTTTGGTGAGGCATTCCATAAAAACTCTTGGAAATTCTTTCCAACAAGATGAGTCGCAAGCAATATTTTACCGCTAAAGTGTTCATTTAGCTTTGGGTTTAGTTTGATGGCCCTCCTTGATCACTGGATAGGTTGCAATGGGTTTGTCAATTTGTGTTCATTGTGGCTACAAGCCAATTTATAGTTATAGACAGAGGGCTACAAAGGCATTCTACCAGCCCTTTATAGAACTCCCAAATTTATTTATGGTGAAGAAGGAGAACTAAACTGGTGACCAAGAAAGGCGTTTTACAATTAAAATCCATCATGTCACTTCAAGCTAATTGAAAATTATCCAAAAGATATGAAGACATATAAGAAACATACTTAATTTCATAATGCAATAAAAAATATAGCAAATTACATGTAAATTTGGCTCGATGAGTAGAACAAAAACTTTCCTTGATCCAAGTTTCACAATGTCATCAATGTGACTTTCTTGGAATTATACAGTTAGATAATGAAATAAAAAACATCCAAATGTGTAGGAGTAGAGAAAGTTTAAGCTACAACGAACATGGGTTTTTACTGTTAATTCATTTGAGCAATTATACAACTTAGTTTCCATAAACAAATATTTGGAATAGAGGGATCTTGAGTCAATTTTCTTGGAGGCATGCATCCTTAATCCAAAACAAAAATGGAAAGTGGCTTCACATCGTATTCTAGTAATAATAACTAAGCAAAACAATATTGGGCCAAATTTTCTTACTTCTTTTGTCTTTATATGTTGGTAAGCTCAAGGATTGGTTAAAAAAATAGGAGACCAAGATTTCCACTCAAATTTGTTTTCACATAATAGACCAAACTTCAATTTTACAAGAGACAAAAAATAATTAATTTTAAAGTGCAAACCAGCTACAAGTTATGACAATTTCAAGAATCACGTCACTTTGGAGGCAATAATGTAACACATGTTGTCTTATCTACCATATTCTAATGCCTCTCTTTATTTGTGTGTTTTACTTGGGCATTTTAATTCCATTGAGAACTAAAGACCGCCCACAACCATCTCCAATCATGGAACATAATCATAAGGTGATTTAACAATATCTGAAACCTACAGAGTACTCAAAACTGGCAAGGAAGATGTCCAAGCCAAATAAGTATCATGTCTCACATTGATCAAACATCCTAGATTTGGATCAATAGAACAAGATAGGATTACCATAAGAATATTAATTGCATAGACCATAATATTTGCATGTGTTTAATCAAGTAACGAAGCAAACTCTAAAGGGTTTCAATCACTTTTCTTGAATTCAATAGTTATGATTTAAAAGATTAGATTGCAACCTTGGTGAGTAAACTTTGAACTAAAACCAAATAGAAAGGATAGAAAGAGTATACCTTTTGAGTAAATTCCTTTCTATATACCTCAGTGAGTATAGAAATAGTCTTAATAAGGGTCAAATGTGTCTTCTTCAAGAATATCAGATAGTTTACAACATCTCACATTATAGAGAATTTATTTTAAAGCATCCATACTCATAGGGTTGTGGAGGCTAAATTTGATATCGCATGCAATTCCAAATGTGACAAGTTAAGTTGTAATGTATAAGATTAAAATGAAATATAGAGTGTAACAAAAGAGTTTGTTTGAATAAAAACATTATTAGTCTCTACTTCATTGTTTAAAACACACATTCATCCTTGCTACATAGCAAACACAATTTTGAAGAATAAACATTGCTAAAACTTGAGTTGCATTGCTTAAAGCCTTTAACTAAACATGATATGAAAATTCAACAGCATATAAAGCAAAGACCTGCATTGCCAATATGTAGTTAAAACCAGAAGGGCTTATGAAACTCATAAAAGA
>LPNX010809751.1:75293-109989 GCA_001517045.1 Pseudotsuga menziesii | reverse complement strand
TTTTGTTCTTTTCCTAAGTTGAATCTCAAAGGAAGAATTAAAAATGATGTAATAAAAAAAAACTGAAATCTTATCAGAAAGGGTGCTTTAGGAAAAAATTAATATTCACCTTATCTTGTTCGCTGAAATCTATTTCACCCAGAAATGGAATACATTGGGATTTTTTTTTAAATTCTTCACATCGATATTACATCTGTACCCTAATTCATTCAATGAAAAATCAATGGTAGTTGTAAACTTGAAATCCTCTAACCATTATAAAAAAAATATTTATATATACATCAAAAACCTGAGATGCACTTCAATCACTATCTATGAGAAAATAAATGTTTAAAAACGTCTATATTTACGTAAATGTGGATATAGTTGTAAACGTGAATTCATATTCGAAGTCGGTCGAATGTGTCAAAAAAGAGCTTGACTTGGTCGTGAAGGGGTTCTTGGGCATGTTCTATCCTTTTGACAATCTGACGTCCTCCATTTTCCTTGTTTCTCTCATACGAGACGAACAAGTTCATCATTTACTGGGTTTGTTGCACACACTCGTTTTGTCTCCTATGGACAATGTAGTGAATGGAGAAGGCAAAAGCAATGCACCGAGTCCAGTGCCAGGCAGTAACGCAGTGAAAAACGCCTTACCTAGTGTAGTAGAATTAAGAAATGTGGAATCAAATTTGAGAGTCACGATGGAGGCATCAAGGAGATCAAATTTGACCAAAAGAGAGCCACAATATCTCTTCCTCCACTTAATATCACAGACCACACAGAGGTACTCTTTCATAACCTAATTTCTTTTGAGATGTGCTGCAAGCCATCTGGATTCAATTACATTATGTGGTACGTGAGTGTCATGGATGACTTGATCGACTAGGAAGAAGACGTAGCTTTGCTAAGGAAAATGGGCATCCTCACAACCTGCCTTGGGAGTGATCTAGAGGTTGCCGAGCTCTTCAAACTTGGGCTTAGGCCTTTCCATAGAAAAAAAAACATTCCCAGAAAGATGATTGTAGCAATGAATGCAGAACAACGGACAAAAAATATTCCTTCCTTCCATTAACAAACAGAAGCCTTCCATTGAGAAACATGAACCTTCATATTGTCTTATGGTTTTCCTAGTAATAGTGGGGATAATAATGGTGGTGGTGGCGTAGTTGTGCTTGGTGGGTCCTTTACTTATGGCTACATCTAGTGAGGCTCCCCATCCAAACTCATATCTACCTGCTAAAATTTCCCTTGGATGGGATTGCTTCGAAGGAAAACTCATGGCGAATTTCCTTAACAGATCTACTTCAAACCTATAAGTTTGTTGAAAATACATACACATAATTAGTTACTATGTTCGTGGAGAATGAAGGATAATAGACCCAGTGAAAAATCATAAATAATGCAAAATCACAAATTATTTCCAGGTGTAGCTACAAGAGATTGATGAGAAAACTTAATTAATGACATCTTGAGATCAAAGACCCCAAGATTAATTTATTAATTGTTGATGGTGGTGGTCTCATCAAGTTTATAGGATTAATTAATTAATTCTTTATTGAACGAGAGTTTGGGCGGAAACACTAAGGCATGGAATGGTGACAATTTTAGATGCAGCAGAAGTAGGCGCTGGAAAGGTCAATGGACGTGGTGTTTGGCGCAGGGCAGAGCAGGGCACGCTGAGAATGAAGGTGGAGGGCGAGGGCAGTTTGATGCATGAGAGATGGGCACAAAGGAGAGTTGGGGATTTGGTGGAAGTTTGGAAAGAGCACAGAGAGCACCTAAAAGAAGGTGACGAGGGAAAATGCAGAGGGTGGAGGAGGCGTCGGGTGGTGGAATATGGGAGGTGTGTGGGTGGAGGAGGAAGGAGTGTGAGATCGGCGTAAGGAGGGAGAAGGAAAAAAATGCATGGGAAGAGATTGGAATGGAGTTGGCGTGGTGTAGGTGAGTGGAGGGAGAGCTATGAAGAGGAGGAGGGGAGTGTTGGTGTTAGACACGTTTCTACGTTTAATGTGTTTAATGTGTTAGATGAAGTTCTATCTTTTGTGCATCATCCACAAATGGATCTTTTGTGCATCATCCACAACTTGTCAAAATGGTATAACGTGTCACATTTTTATTAGCGGAAGGGACGACCTCCCTCCAACCAATCAGGTCCATTTTTTTACAAAATGGACCTTAGAGAAAAACGTCATACGGTGTAGTTAAAGGTCATTTACATGAAAAGAAACAAAGGAGTGGCATAGTGATAAGTTGTGGGAGTGGACGTCGTGGGTTCAAAGCTCATTGCTTGAATACCCATTTTGATCAACCCTTCAACCATGCGAGCCAATGGGTGGCTTCCATGAGGTAGTTTCTCATTGGTCCACTTGTAAACCATGATGCCACTTCAGATGCCAACATCATTGCCATGTAAACAATCTACTGGACATGTTTCACCATGTGATATTTCCAGATAACCATCATACATGCCATGTCGCACCCTTATAGTGGTCCAACGTGGCACTCTTTTTGCCACTTTATGCACATAAAAACACTTGCTTGCAAAAACTTCAGATTGCCATAACTTTCTCATCCGGCATCCGATTGAGGTGAAATGAACGCTGTCAGGATTGGATCGATGAGATATACTCTCTGAGGCTAGTTTTGATGAGTTTTAAAATTGATCCCTTTGAAGATCCTCCTAGATCATACCTTCCCATTGAGAGAGTTTTGGGCCTCCAAAAGCATTAACAATTAACTGATAAGTGAGGGGATTGCTCCCCCACTCCCCTCTTGATCCACCTAGATTTGTAATGCTCCTGTAGTGCTTGGTGTACATATTGAAAATTCTAGATGACATGGACCACTTTTTACATAGTTAATCCTCTTTCAACATCCATGAAGAGGCTACCCCAAGGATGAGAGAAAATAGGAAGTGGTGTGTGCAGCCCAAATTTTCTATTAATGGGATTACAAAAGCACATCACACACCCCTTTACATGCATGGTTCCCATACAAGAAAAATGTGTTACAACCCCAAAATACCCAATTATATGAGAAGTATACACTTGTACATTATCAAAGGGAAGAATACAAAGAATACTCAAGAGGTAGAGTAGATTTTCCCGCACGACAGATTTATTTACCTTCGATGGTCGATGAAGATATGGAAAGGATGATGTTGTGGTTGGACTGATATTATTGTATAAGACATTGAAATACTTTTTTTTCTTTCCTCCCCATTGAAATTCTTGTCCCATCTCAAGCACTTCATTCGAAGAACAAGGATTGAAAGCATTATTGGACTTATCAGAATTTTTGTTTTCTGCAATTGTAAGCATAAGGTTCTTGTTGGAATTCACAACTCTTTTCATCTACTCGGTAGTGACAAGTGATGAGATATAATTCATGCCATGATATCTCACAATGTACTCCACTCCATATTTCATGAGATGGCATTTGTTTTCATGCCTGAAGAAGAATGCTTTTTGATCATAAAGGTAAGGGCTTCCCAAAACTATGCCATAGATGTTTAGAGGAACAACATCCAATTCCACCTCATCAATCAACTTTGATGGAATTGCAAATCTAACCCTACACTTCTTGGTGAAATAAATCTTGGCATTATCACATACCCAACCAAGAGGATATGGTTTATGATGAGGATTGGTCTCTAAACCCAATCTGTTAACAACTGATTCTGAAATTAATTTAACTTGAGAACCTAGATCAAAAAGAGTTTCAATCTTTGTATGTTTTGCAACAACTCTTATATGAAACAATTCAGTTCTTCTTTTATCATAATTATGAGATAAAACTGTAGAACTAGAATTGACATGAAAGGAATGATTACCTTGTAGACCAACCACTGTGATCAACTCTTCATCACCTGATTTAGATCCCAAGTCTTGTTGCACTGCAACAACACTCTTCTTCTTACCCTTGACACCATACTTCTTTGGCCTCAATTATGGGTGTAACTTCCAGTAGTGCTCCTCACCATTCCCATCCTTTTCACAGTTAGTGCAATGTAGCACTTTCTTCTTTTCCTTCTTTGTTGTAGCTATCCTCTTATCCCTTCCTTTTCCTTTGAAATGACCTTCTCCATGCTTGGATGGTTCTTCATCTTGTGCATGCTTCCCTTTGCTTTCAATATGAATAGATTGCAAACTAGCCTTATCCATATTAGTAGGATTCAATAACAACAATGTGTGGTAGGTGTAATTAGGAAGTGCACCAACATACTTCATTAGAGTTTCTCAAGAATCTAAAGAAACATTCAATTCAAGATCTCTCTTCCTAAACTCTTTTATAAAACCTTGTACATTCTAACCTTTATTCAATCTTAAATTATGCCATTCCAGCATGGCTTTCTGTACATAGCCTAATGGATAAAATATCTTTCTTAAAGTAGAAGTGAGCTCAAACTAAGATGAAAGGAGCTTACCATTATGTTTGGTTCATTTCTACAACTTTCTCTCCCATCAAACGAGAGAAGTGCTTGACAAACGAAGAGATGCTAGATATACCTCTAACTCTTCTTCCTTGATCTTCTGAACTCAACAATACACTCCAAGCTGCCTGATCCAATTGTTCAACTTCTTCGCATTTGATTCTCCGTTGAACATTGGTAAGTCAAACTTAACGTACAATTTTAACAATGGATTTTAAGAATCCCCTTTTAAAAGGAAAATAGACCGGTGAGAGGAGGAGGAAGACAAATAACTCGAACTGAAGGAAGGAGATGGAGGTTCAGGAGGATCTTCTCCATCTTCTTGGTTCATTGAAGCAACATATTCTTCTTTTTATTCTTCGTCACCCTCTTTTGATAATATGAAAACAATTGCTCCATTCAGTCTTTCATCTGGTAAAAGGATTTGTGGAAAGATTTTTCAAGCTTGGTGCATACTTCTTACTCTTCCATATTCTTCCGTCGTAAATGACCAATCTCAAGATCGTAAGGCATTAGTTCACCTTCTCCTTTCTTGGGTTTTTCCTTGGTTAAAATTCACACTCACAATCCAAAAACCATAGATCCCTGCTCTGATACCATGTGATTAGGATCTTTGTAATCATTGAATTATATTTGGATTGCTTAGTTAAAATAGCATGGATGAATAAATGTGCTCATAAAGGAAGAAACACATAAAATAGCCATGCAACATAAAACCCACAAGAATCACTTGATAATGGAGTTCATCCCTAGGTGACTACGTCTCTGGCCTGCATGGGGAGGCTGCTTCTTATAGATATTAGCAAAAATATCACGTTGCATGGAAAATATGGCTTTATAACTCAAATTCTGGAATTGATCTACAAATTCACTGCTCAGAACAAGAAATTGACTGCACTATTGTGTTTAGATGGCTGGGACGGTGAGGATCGACATAGACCACTGCATAGTTTGGACCAGTTAAAGTTGGACCCCTAAAAAATCCCAATCACCCTTAAAGTGACACATGGCAGTTTGTACACTGTATGGATCCGTACAGTAGTATGGAACTTGAAAAACACTCCCACACTTTCTTCGTTTTGCATGCCCAGACTTGGCCTTGTATCCTTGAACCCTGTGCTCGGTCCTCCTTCGGCCTTTGTGTGGTCTCCTCCCCCTGCTTGGGAAAACTTTTCAGGATTAATAAAAGGTCTCGACCCAGGTAGGAATTTCAAATGGCAGACACTCGTCAAAATTGCCAGTAACCATTAAAATCTAAAACGTTTTCTGTATTCTAAGCCAAATTTTGACGGTCTCAGTAAAATCTTAGCTGTATTTGATAGGTAAATTGGTCCATGATGGGCATTTACCCGTCAAATTCCATCCCTGCTCTCGACACTTCTACAAAATAAAGCGTTATTTGGCGTGTTGGCTATCGACTCCTCGATTGGTTGTTCAAATGCTGAAGAACCGGATTCAAATCCCGTTGTCCTCCCACTTTAACATTTGTTGGACCGACGTGTATATATGTGGAATTTGTTGGTTTTTTGTTCGTTGAATTGCCCGCAGAGTTTTGGGGTTTGGTTGGAACTATTACATAACAATATATTAATTTAGAGGTTTGTTTGAGCTCCTGCCAATCAATCTTTTCAACAAATATTTCAAATGGGGCGTGGTCAGATTCTGACGCTGACTGGCCTTGCCCCCAACATTACACCATATTCAAATTTAAATATATTAAATTTGTCAATTACATAATAACAAACAAATGAGTGGAATAGTGGCAAGTCGTGGGATCATAATAGTGGAGGTCGTGGATTCAAACCTCACCACTTCCATAATTATTTTGATCAACCCTTCAACCATGCGAGCTAATGAGGGCTGCCACGTAGTCATCCCTCATTGATCCATTTGTAAAGATAATACAACGTCATATTCCAAACGTCACTGCCATGTCAACAATCTACCCACCATGTGGCACCACATAAGATTACCACATAAGCATCATATGGGTCACGTGGCATCCTTACCATGCGAGCTAATGAGGGCTGCCACGTAATCATCCCTCATCATCCCTCATTGGTCCATTTGTAAAGATAATACCACGTCGTATTCCAACGTCACTGCCATGTCAACAATCTACCCACCATGTGGCCAACGTCACTGCCATGTCAACAATCTACCCACCATGTGGCACCATGTGAGATTACCACATAAGCATCATATGGGTCACGTGGCATCCTTACAGTGGTGCCACATGTCACTTTTTCACCAACATAATACCACGTCGTATTCCGTCACTGCCATGTCAACAATCTACCCACCATGTGGCACCATGTGAGATTACCACATAAGCATCATATGGGTCACGTGGCATCCTTACAGTGGTGCCACATGTCACTTTTTCACCAACATAATACCACGTCGTATTCCAACGTCACTGCCATGTCAACAATATACCCATCATGTGGCACCATGTGAGATTACCACATAAGCATCGTACGGGTCACGTTTCATCCTTACAGTTGTTCCACATATCTACCCACCATGTGGCCAACGTCATTGCCATGTCAACAATCTACCCACCATGTGGCACCATGTGAGATTACCACATAAGCATCATATGGGTCACGTGGCATCCTTACAACGTGTGGCATCCTTACAGTGGTGCCACATGTCACTTTTTCACCAACATAATACCACGTCGTATTCCAACGTCACTGCCATGTCAACAATATACCCATCATGTGGCACCATGTGAGATTACCACATAAGCTTCGTACGGGTCACGTTTCATCCTTACAGTCATTCCACATGTCACTTTTTCACCACTTTCTGCATATAAAAACATCGAGTTTCTGAAACTTTAGATTGTCATAACTTTCTCATCATGCGTCCGATTAAGGTGAAACGAACACAGTCCACCATGTGGCACCATGTGAGATTACCACATAAGCATCATACGGGTCACGTGGCATCCTTACAACACATGGCATCCTTACAGTGGTGCCACATGTCACTTTTTCACCAACATAATACCACGTATTCCAACGTCACTGCCATGTCAACAATCTACCCATCATGTGGCACCATGTGAGATTACCACATAAGCATCGTACGGGTCATGTTTCATCCTTACAGTGGTTCAACATGTCACTTTTTCACCACTTTCTGCACATAAAAACATCGACTTTATAAAACTTTAGATTGTCATAACTTTCTCATCAGGCGTCCGATAAAGGTGAAATGAACACAATCGGAATTATCTCAACGGTCTCTACACTCTGATGATGGTTTCATAGAGTTTTACTGAGTTTGAAAATTGAAACCTTCGGAGATCCTCCTGGATCAAAGGTTGATCCCAAGAAAATTGCTGCAATCACTTAATGGCCTTCCATTGAGTAAATACACCATTAAGGGGATTTCTTGGTATGGCAGGTTGTTATAGAGGATTTGTTTGCAACTATGCACAAATTGTGGCACCCTTAACATGACTATTAAAAAAGGATGCTTTTAAATGGGATCAGGATGCAGAAAATCATTTTGAAAAGTTGAAAACTTTAAAGACATCCACTCTGGTACTAGCAACCCCATATTACTCTAGAACATGCATCCTTGAATGTGATGCTTCATGGATATGCATAAGAGTCGTGCTCAAGAAATATAAACATCCCATTTCCTTCAAAATTCGGAAGTTAAAACCAAGTGAGAAAACAAAGTCAACTTACGATAAGGAGATGCTGGCAATAATGCATGCCCTATTTAAGTTGAAGCAATATTAATTGAGGGCAAAATTTCTTGTTAAAATAGACCACAACAACCTGAAGTATATCGTAACCCAGAAAAATCTCTCTCCAGAACAATAGAAATGGGTGAGAAAAATCTAGGTTTTTTATTTTAACATTTTGTATAAAAAGGGTAAGGAAAATGTGGTCACATACAACTTATCAAGGAAGCATGAAAGTGATGCTTCATTATGTGCCATTTCCTTAGTTATTCCTGAATGGATTTTAGAAGTCTAAATTGAGTATGTGAAAGACGTAGAGACAAGGAAAATAATTGAAGAAGTTGGAAGCAACAAGGTAACAAACTCCAAATGATAATGGGAGAAAGACATACTATGGTACAAACAAAAAATATATTTACCAAGTTCGTCAAGATTCAAAACTTGGGTCTTAAAAGAGAACCATGATTCTTCGACAACCAACCATGTTGGATTCTTTAAAACATACCATAATATCTATTAGTCCTTCTTTTGGAAAGGAATGAAGACTGATATTCAAAAATATGTGGTTGAATGTGATATTGGTTAAGGTAGAAGTTTGAAATAATGGCTCCTCTTGGGCTTCTCCAACCCCTACATATCCCATCCTAGAAATGGTCAGAGATATCCATGGATTTTATCATTGGTCTTTCTACATCAGAAGGAAAGGATAGTACATTTGTAGTCATTGACCGATTATCAAAATACACTCATTTCAATAGTATCTCATCAAAAGAAAAGGCTAGCCAAGTCACAGATAGTTATGTAAAGAATATATTTAAGATCCATAGGTTTCCCAAAGTTATCGTTAGTGACAGGGACCCCAAATTTACCAACAAATTTTGGAAGGAATTGTTCCACCAAGTGGGCACTTCATTAACTATGAGTGCCTCTTACCATCCCCAAACAGATGGACAAACTGCAATCGTAAATAAATTCCTTGAAGAATACCTTAGAAATTTCGTGAATAAGCTCTAGTCTCAATGAGTACATTGGATCCACCTTGCAGAATGGTGGTACAATAGTACATATCATACATCGACAAACATGTCCCCTTTTGAAGCCTTATATGGGTATCCTCATCCTACGGTTTAGGAATATGTTATCAAAAATTTTTAAAGTTCCAGCAATGAAAGGACATCTAACGACATCCGATGAGGTCATCTGTATTTTCAAGAGTCATCTTTAACAAGTAAGAAGCCGCATGAAGCAACAAAATGACACCAAAAGAACTGAGCAAGAATTCAAAGTAGGTGATTGGGTGTTTGTTTGACTCCAATCATACAAACAAACTTCACTTAAAGACTCCAAAAATCATAAACTTTCGCTAAAGTTTTATGGTCCATATCAAGTAAGGAAGCGAGTAGGACAAGTGGTGTATTCTCTAGACATATCTAACAAAGGGAAAATACATGGTGTTTTCCATGTGTCTTGCTTAAAAAAGAAAATGGATCCATGTACTCACATACAAACAAAATTACCTATGCTAGATGATGAAGGAAAACTAGTGCTAGCACCTGAATTCATATTAAAGATTGAAACCAGAACACTCAATTCCAGATCCGTCAATGAATACCTTGTTAAGTGGAAAAACTTACCTGATGAAGAAGATACTTGGGAAAATGAATATTTTCATTCCCGACACCTATCCTTACCAATGCTTCGTGTCCGAAGTATCTTGGAGAGGGGTGACTTGGAACTAGAGAAAAATTAGAAAATTAAATAATTTAAATATTATTTGTTATTATTATAAGTTAAATGTCGACATTAGAATGACACACCATTCTGATATGTCTCTTCTATTGTATTTAATGTCTCCCAATCTCTTGTTAAAGTCATCATCGAATAAATACACGCATATATTTTGGAAATACATTCCACCTTGGACAAATGTTTCCCATCGAGATGTGAACCTATTCATTACTTGATTCGCTTACTCTTTGTATTCAATATTATCACCAATCACTACAAGTTGATCATAAATCTACATGATCTTCATCAAGTAACTACTAACTATGTCAGATCTAGTCATTTCCATCAATCTGATATTTTTATGCAATATCATATTCATATTAATGTTGTTATTCTAGATGAGGAAAATTAGAGCATTGAACATCACCTTCGTTGTCTTCTTGTCATATATAGGAGGGATTAGATGATCATTTATATTATCCATGACCATCTGCTTAGATTTCACTTCTTTCTTCTTGTGAACTACCAAATCCTATGTATTTGTTGACAATGTGACTGTATCCTTGAGATTAGTCTCTTCTAATATAAGAGTTACCCTAACTTTCCATAAAAGGAAATTCGAGGCACCTTCCAATATATCCTCGAACTCGAGGCTAACCAATGCCATCTCCAAGCTCTAACAAACAAACTATTAATTTGATAAGCACTACCTTTGAAACCCTTGAACTGTTGGTCATGATTCCCTACAGTTGGTTCTTGCAACTATTTTTAGTAGTTGATCTATTGCCATAAACTCTTTATATCTTATCAATTAAAGAAGCTCTGATACCATGTGAAAATTCGAAACCTTAGGTGATGATGTATTTATGTTATCTCATATGAGAAATTTCAAATTAACACTTTAAACAATCATCTATGGCCCCTCTACAAGTATCTATTGCTTTTGGTTTAATTTCTTCCTTAAACGTTTGGTGTCTTGTCCTATGACATCTCCATTAGCTTTTTTCCATTTCACACCTTGGAGAATTGAACACTTTCACCTCAAGGGAGGCTTCAACATAGCTAGGGTAAGGGAGGTGTCACAATTTTGAGGGAAAATTGGGTCACCATTCTACACTTCACTGTTTTATTATTTTAGGGTAGATAGAGTGGGTTATTTTGCATTGTATTGGAGATCAATATCAGGTTTATTTTATAGGAAGGTGTAGTAACATTTGCATGTGTTTAGGTCGAAGAACACTCTCCTAGAGGTCTCTTACATCACTTATCTTCATTCCAAACAACTTTGACACCTACAACAAAACTTTATAGGGTTCTTCCTTCCCTTTTCCCTCTCTTTGGTCTTCAACAATTAGGTTAATTAGCTCATTAAAGGATTGTGATAAATAAAATCTATCCAGTTTGATTTTCTTTGTTAATTTGTTGTTTTATACTATAACATTACTAAAAAAGACTTACATACATTTATTTTCACTTTAGAACTTTTGAGTAAATAAGAGATTATATCTATTGCACAAGTTTATGAAACATGGGAACATCGGGGAACATGGATTTGAATGTCTAGACTGACTAGAAGTATCACCCAAATTTATAGAAATTGTCAAGCTGGAAGCAATAATATTGTATATTAGAAAATATTTAAAAATTTTAAATTTAACTTATTTCTTTTGAACAAAACGCACATCATAAGAAACCCTCTGGGCACTTCCCCTCATTTTGAGGATGGTACATGGGGAAAATAATTCAATTGTAGTTTTTGTAGTCTAACTAAATCGGGACATCAGATGGGACCCACAATATTTATAGGCGCAACCAACTTGGGGACTTGACCCTTAACCTCCTACTTGTAATTCATAACACTTAACCACTCGAACTAATTCATTGAATTAAACTTAACTTTATATATATATGAACACATACTATTTGTATTAATAAGAAGGGGGGAGGGGGGTCGGTGCTGGAACCGAACTATCTAGCCATTTAATACACAAAGAGGGATTGTCCATATTTTCTCCATGGGCTTCATCATAAAGTTTACATTATTGTTGACATGTTTGAAATTCAAAATTATTTTGCTATTAGTCACTACTAAGTTGTGAAAAACCTTAGAAATTGACCCAAAATTAAACTGTCTTAAAAGACATAAAGTATGAGGACTAAGCATTATGAGTATCATGCCCTCAATGTAGATTCTCCAATTTAACAGATGTAGAGGATAAGTAAGAGGGTCCAACAATGGTAGTCCTAGTTGTGTTTTGTTCCACTATTTCTTCGTTTTTCGCTTCTAATTGATCATTTCCAAGTGAGCCAATTGATGTTGCCTAAGAGGGGGCAAATTTCATTGCTAGAAATCTAGGGAATTGTTCCAATTGCGAACTCTTAATTTTTCTTGAAGATATTTTGTTTTTTTCTTCCTTTTCAGGTAGCCTTACATTAGCACCTTCCAAACCCACTTCCAATAGAACTATTTTGGTCTTGTACTTGCTCAATCTCTCCTTGCATATGTCCAATTGATTTTGAGAATTATTCATGTCCCTTTCATAATTTAACTCCCACCTTTTCTTCCAGTCGTTCACATTTTCTCCATTGCTTGTGCCACTATCTCTTTCCTTCATTAAAGATCCTTTTCACACTTGTGTAGAGAGTCACATAAACAATCTTCCTGACTAGCCATGAACTCTATAGGAAACTTGTAAAGTTTTAGAAAAAACAGACAAAAGGTTTTCTCGAAAAAGGGAGACTGGACCAATATAAGTCAAAAATTGTGGGGAGACAAGGAAATTAGAGCCGAGAGGGACAAGGGCATTTGGAAAATGAACATTCAACTAGAAAAAATAGTAAGACTGTAATACAATAGTAAACAAAAAAGTTGACCCACAAAACTGAAGGGAGAGGCCAAGTCCATAGTATGTGAGCTAACATAACCATGGAACAGATCCATATGAAGATATAACTCATAATAAACAAGGTTTCAATGGATAAAACCCCACATGCTTGGAAAATGGAAAAATATCCATCCATTAAAGTCTCCTTGCTGCGAGAGATAAGTAAGGGAGCATGCAGGATCATGTGTCTTGGATTTCAATGTTTCATGAAGATGAGCA
This sequence comes from Pseudotsuga menziesii, assembly GCA_001517045.1. Lineage (NCBI taxonomy): Eukaryota > Viridiplantae > Streptophyta > Pinopsida > Pinales > Pinaceae > Pseudotsuga > Pseudotsuga menziesii. Next base: position 97,034 of record LPNX010809751.1, on the reverse strand, counting down.
CCAAACACTAGTCAAGTTTCATAAGAAATGCGGAGTGGGTAAAAACATAGGGTAGGGTTTCAAATCTCTCTCCCCCCCCCCCTTTCAACAATTTTGTCTTGGAAACCTTTATTTTCTTGGGTATAGATTGCATCGTTTAGTTAATACAAGACATGGAAACATTAAACTTGCTTATTTCTTCTAATAGATCTTGAATGCCGATCCAAATGGGTAGAAGTGCCCACCCACTTATTCCACTGGCTCAAAATAGTTTTCCATTTTGGCAATTTTCTTGGAATTTTCTATGAGTTTTCGAGTCCCAAACTTCTGGGGCCATTTTGAGGCCCTAAACGACATTTTTTGGTGATTCAGAGGGCCAAATAGATACCAACCACATGCATCTAGACCTCTTAAAATTTTTAAAGCTCAGATAGACCTTTCCAATGACCCATCGAGCACCCCAAACAAAGATTATATGCAAAAGTTATGACCCTGATAAGTTGATTGTTCAACTAACTACCTTGGGGCCACAAACGTTATGACAATTCATCTCCTAGTGTTAGGTTTAGGGTTTTTTTTATCTCTCCAAGGATTTATGATAAAAGTCCCTTCGGCCTCCTTTTGTCTTCAACTTGTCACAAGTGAGCATAGCTGCCACATTTCTTCTCAGAGATACAACTACCACCATTCTATTTGCTTTTGTTTTACAGTTTGTTTTGTTTCATTCATTTAATAGAATATGAGTTTATTGTATTACTTTTTTTAATTTCCATATATCTGTGTGTGTGTGTGTGTGTGTATATATATATATATATATATATATATATATATATATATATGCTCTTTCATTTTGTTCTCATATAAATCCGGATAAAATGCATAGCATAACTCTTTGCAAGTGGATTTCTTTTGGATGGATTTTGCTATAAAGGTTGCAAATAGTGATTGTAGAGTCTCTTGCAATTGCTGAGTTTCCAATTCCTTTAGATTTGACTCTATGAAGGCCTTTCTAAAATGCAAGCACTCTAATTCATTATTGGTCACCAGGCCTAATTCCCAAGGGAAGGTGTATTCTTCATTTCCTTTGGGGTTGCAGAGCACCGCACACTTGCAAATTTAATTATACTATTTATATAAATTTATTTCAAAATATTTGATTCACTTAACTTTTAATTTTAATATATAATATAATTGCGCGGAGAGGTGCTCTACAGCCCAGTATGGGGGAGATCTTGTAATGTTCTGTAACATTGCTCATGTAAATGTCGGCTATAAATATTATGAGGGAGATGTTGTAACGTTATGTAATGTTCCTCATGTAAATGTCGGCTATAAATATTATTTCCTATTATGAGGGAGATGTTGTAACATTATGTAATGTTCCTCATGTAAATGTCGAGTATAAATATTTACTTCTATTTATGATTCTTATGATTTCCGATTATGAGGGAGATGTTGTAACGTTATGTAACATTACTCATGCAAATGTCGGCTATAGATATTTACTTCTAGTTACTTATGATTTCCGATTATGAGGGAGATGTTGTAACTTTATGTAACGTTCCTAATGTAAATGTCGGCTATAAATATTTACTTCTATTTACTTATGATTTTCGATTATGAGGGAGATGTTGTAACGTTATGTAATGTTCCTAATGTAAATGTCGGCTATAAATATTTACTTATATTTACTTATGATGTAGATTGTGTCGGCCATCAATTAAAATTAAATATTTTTTCTGGTAAAAAAAAAATGAAAAAGAAGGAATATCTCCATAGCCCATAGGTAATTTAATTTAATTTTACTATGTGATCCAAATTTCTCCAAATATTTAAATCCTATAACATTATTATTATTTATCAGTATAGAATATAGAAAGAAAGACATGTAATTAATTAATCAACGCATGTGACGGGAGTGACTATGAGTGGAAAACTGAAGGTGTTAGAATAGGTGAAGGACACAATTTCTACAGTGTCCAATTTCTGACCGTCATTCACCAAACAATCGGAGATGGCTAATTTTCTGATCAATTGAGGGATTACTTCTGATGTGAAATCGCAGCAGTTGACGTGGATGTTTGCTGCTAGGAAGCCAGAACTGCATTCATTCACAATTTCCACCTCAAATAAAAGATGCCATTGGACGATCCAACATTGTTAGTTAAATAAAAAAAAAATAGTTATATTTTACATGGATAAATGCAATCACTAATCTACTTTAGTTATATTTTACATACATAAATTTTTAGTTATATTTTACATACATAAATTTTAGTTATATTTTACCAAATTTTCCATTTTACCCAAGTGGACAACCTAACAGTGGTATTAGAGCTGCCCTAAAGTTCTTAGGGCATGTACAATATTACTCGGTGAATATTTCTAATGCTGAGCTTTTTTGTGAGACTCATCTTCTTTCTCTTCTCCTACAGTTTGCTATAGCCTACCAAAATCTACGTGATCCATTTGGTGAGCATTGTTGATATTGTGTTATATCTCTCCTTATCTTTTCCTAAAGGTAGAATTCGAAAATCTTCTTCAATTGTTGTGTGAAGATGTTAACTGAGTGGATGTTGTGTGTGAGTATTCTCAGACCTTGACCTGCGTCTTGCATTTGCATATACATCTTTTGTTATTGTTTCTCTTACGTAAAACTATGCATAAATAGCCATTCCACCATTTTCCCTAGAGATAGAAGATGGGCCGACTAGTGATCACTGACTAAGAAGGAAGGAATCCACTCCGCTACTCTGGAACTCGCTGGGACATTTGTGGTCTCTATACCTATATCGAATTGTTGCATTCTGAGTCATGGTTTGAAATTCTCAGTATTTTTATACCTGTAGGGTGAATGGCGGTGTATTTTTACAGGGCGTGACCTCCGTATGAGATCCCATATAGCGTGAACCCTCCTCGCATTCCGTGGAGCCTCTGCATTCTGTTGCAACTTGGTTGTGCCAGTGTTTTGATTGTGTATTGGTCATATTCAACGTGACAACATTGAATTGAGACTGGTGTCATATGTTTTGATAAATTGTTGCTTTGTATCAACGTTGATCTGTGGTATCGATATCAAAACTATACCAATTTTGAGCTGGAGTTGCCTGATTATTTAAAAGGAAAAAAAAAAGGGGCGGGGGAGGGTTTAGTTATGACTATGGGAGTTTTTTTTTTTTCTTTCGAAAATTGTTGTTTACTTTGTTGTATTTTAATTGAGAAAAAGGACCCCTTTCAAACTATATGGATTATGTTTTTAAATAGCATCATCGAAATTGATAAAAGAATGCATTTTCATAAAATTTATAGCACAAACTCCACCTAGTTTAATAGAGATGATGGAAGAAAATTACTTTGATAGTTGTGTTACTTTGAATAGTGACTTATCCCAATTTTCTCTACTAAATATTGGCTTTCGGCATTCTACAACCTGTGCAATCTCCCACTTTTTGGAGCAACTTGAAACATGTGATAATCAATTGGGATTATCATGGACAAGAAGTCAAATCACGAGGGATCAAATCTCTTGAGGTGCAAACCTCTTCTAAGGTATTGCACGAGCTATTCGAGGAGAGATTTGCACCTCCAGAGATTTGATCCCTCTCGGCGCTTGATAGAGCCTAGGATTTGGATCTACGCTGGTTTATCTCCAATAATAAATATGTCAAAATTTTTAAATATGTAACAAAATACATAAATTTATATTAATATATAGCTTATTGCACTGAGAGTAGTGATGTGCTCTAGAGCCTTGTCACGTTCCTAAAGTCATGCTACAAAAAATAAAACAATAATTAAAAAAATCATATCGACTTGTAAAATAAAATAATAAAACCAAATAAAAAGTAAGCTCATAAATTAAAAATTCAAAGCCAAATAAAAAGTTATTAAAAAATACTAATGTTGTTTATACAATAAAATAAAAAAATAAAAAACATAGATCCATCTTAAAAGAGAGAGATATCCAATTTCTTCAGGTATATGAAGAGCATAAATAAATTTCAAACATGTATCTATCAAGCATGAAGAGGGATCAAATTTTTTGAGATGTAATTTTTTTTGAATGTCTAAAAAATTTAAATTAAAAAATTGCACCTCAAAAAATTAGACCACACTTGGTACTTAATAAATTTAAGTTTAAAATAAATCTATAATAAAATAAATAAAAATCAATTTAAGAATAAAAATAAACTTAAAAAATGATTTTTATGAATTAGTGCGCACGACTATACTGGGATTCAGATTCCTGGATCGAATCCGGCAGGTCGGATGATAAGTTTATTTTGTTTTCGTGGAATGATAAATAAAATATATTAATTTACATTACGATTTTATGATTTTATCTTTATGACGAGGTAACTTGAACCCTTTAGATCAATATATTTATGTATGCTATGTAATATTGATAAGGAACTTCTAAAAAGATTACTATCCCACAACCTTACCAAAATAAATTTCCTTTTCCAATTTGTCNTATATATATATATATATATATATATATATATATATAATTGGTTCATAATATCTTTATCATGAAGGTTTTATTTATTTATTAGGCATTGGATTTGTAACCTTACCAAAACAATTTCACTTTTTAATTTGTTGAAAATATCCTCAATTTCCCTTTTTAATTTGTTGAAAATATCGTTATCATGGAGGTTCTTTAAATTGGGTATTGGATTGAGGTTCCTTAAATTTGGCATTGGATTTGTAACAATTGAATTGTATTTTCTTTAACCTTACCAAAAAAATTTCCTTTTCTAATTTGTTGAAAATACCCTTAGCATGGAGGTTCTTTAAATTAAGCATTGGATTTGTAAGAACAATTGAATTCTATTTTTTAAACCTTACCAAAATAAATGTCTTTTTCTAATTTGTTGAGAATACCCATATCATGGAGGTTGAATTCTACTTTTTTCAACCTTATCAAAATAAATGTCCTTTTCTAATTTGTTGAGAATACCCATAACATGGAGGTTATTTAAAGTGGGAATTGGATTTGTAAGAACAATCGAATTGTATTTTCTTTTTAGAATGTTTCTATGTTGATTATGTCATTCAGTTGTCATGTCTGACAGGTTTGGGTGGAATTTCTTGAGCTCTCGATGCAAGCCTATGATTTGTATATTGTCGTGAGTAGTTTATTGGATTAATTTGTCATAGCAAATCTTATAATATTCTACAATATTTTATTATCTTGTGTTTTACTTTATATTTCATATTTAATATTATTAGTTTAGCATGCAAAACACTAAATTACATTGACACTGAAATGAAATAATTTAATAAAATAACATACCATCCATACACTAAACACAAGATGTACCTTGGGAAAACCCAATATGGAGAGAATCTAACTAGAAGGTGAGGGCTATGCCTTGTGCTTTTCTTGTTAGTTATGAAATGCAAAATACAAAGAAAGTGCATTCACTATGGAGTTGCCATGGGCACTGTGGCCTATCTAGTTGTTATATGCTCTTTTACTTCCCTTGTTATGTTTCAATATCTCACTTCCAAATGCTCTATTAACTATGACACAATAAACAATACAGCAAGAATGAAACCCCTTCCTATCCTAGTAGCACAATATTTAGTAATGTCCTAATAGTGGTTTAAGGTTAGGGATAGATTTCTACATACCTCAACCATTGATTAGGTTTAGGGTTTTGGACATTTTAGAATCTTCTTGAAATTCCACAAGTGACTAGCTTTGGATGTGTGAGTAATGGAAGTTATAACAACATCCACTCATGTCATGGTGGTCAATAGGATAGGTTGACTTGTGGGAGGCATAACTTTGTCATACAAACTCAAATTGAGGTGATTTTCTACCATTTGAAAGCTCATGGTGTGTAGAACAATGTTGAGAGTTTGGGAACTTTGTTTACAAAGTGTTGACTAAAAAATGGTTGTTTAAATCCCCGTATAGGCTCCATAAAATATGGACCCTAAATCACCAAAGTGGGACCTGCCCCTAAACTATGCCCTACAAGCTAATAGCTCCAATTTTTCCACCATGAAAATACCAAGATAGATGAAAAATTATATAAATATTCAACTACAACTCTTTCCATAATGCATTGCAGCCCTAGTAGTGAGATATATCTATCACGAGTAAAATAAATCTTTTAACTCTAGGCCTCGGTGTAAAGTTTTTGTTGAAGTCAATCCATCAAAAGACTTGAAGGAATTTGTCTATGTTAGTGTGGGCGATAAAACAATGCACCTCCAAAGGAATGTGGTATATTAACCTTCCCCAAGACTCGTTTTCAATGTTAAATCTTGGATCACCATATTCATAAGTAGGAAAATTTTTAAGGATCCATAGTTTTTTAAAGGGTAGAAACCTTGGTGAATTTGATTGATTATTAATATTCCAACCATAAAACATTTGGTGATACCTTTTTTTAAATATTCAATTTTCTAAGTATCTTATATGGTTTTTGGAGAATTTTAGTGATATTTAGTGTGAAATTTTTTATCGTATTGAACTTGGGCGAATAATTTTAGAAAAAATTCGAAATTGGCAAATGTTTTTTGGAAAAAACTAGGAAAATTATCCCATGGGATAAATTTCGCCCCTAAAAGTTTCCTTGTTTAGAAGTATCCATTGATGGACCAAGTTTATAACAAAAGACCTTGCCCATACAAACCTATAAAGGAACTACTAGTTCTCATTCCAATGCTTCATAGGGAAGATGGACTTGGATGGTTCAAATAAACAAAAGTAATGGGCCTCCAAAGCCTCAACATAGGAGGATCCGTAGCATATGACCCTTCAAGGAATTTAATTGCACCAATGCAGAAAGAAATGCCCACATTGTACATTGTTCCATCTCGATAGTAGGGAATCATACTTGTGTTGCACATGTAGAAGGACAAATTGATCTATTATTTTGTAAAGAGGCCTGATCATTTTACTATATAGGATTGGATTCATTAAAAAAATGGTTACTAGTTTGAATTTTTTTGATACTCTCCTTGCCCTTGAGGAAAATAAGGAGAAGATGCATGACATTGGAAGTTCTCAATGAAAGTTGTCATGTGGAATGTCTAAGGAGTGACCCTAGTAAAAAAATAGATTTCCCACCATGTGATGTCTTCCATAGATGAGGTTGATATTTTATGCTTGTAAAAAGCTAAAATTATTGGGTTTTTGTTGATAATGGGCCTCTCTATGGTTTGGTTGGGCTCACAAATGATTGTGTTAGAGCATAGTGAACAAAAAGGGGGGTTTATTATCCTCATCTACCCCTAGTTTTCTAAGAAGGTAGTTGATTGGGGGTCAAACACTTCACAAATATTTATTTTAGTCCTATTTAATATAGATGACCACATTCTTCATTTGGTTAATGTTTATGCTTCTAATGACGCTAGGGATAATGCTATGGGTCGACAATGCTCATAAATTAATTTCTAGAGACCCTTTGGCTAATGTGCTGAGATGTTAACATGGTTGAAAAGTAATACGAAGATAAGATGGTTCCTTGCTAGCAAAATCCCATATGGGGTGAAGAAGGCTTGAATTTCCTTTTGAGCCCAACATGGGTTTTGTGACCCAAACTAGTCTAAATGCCACAACTCCAAAAGGTTGTGGCTCACTTGTAATAATTTATGCAAAGAACATGTCCAATGCATTCTCTGAAAATTGGATAGAGTAATTCTTTGATTTTATAATTCATTATACTTTGATGCTATGGGGGAAAGATGGTCCATTGGATAGAAGAATCATATTCCTGAACCATCAACCAATTCGGTTTAGTCTCTCACGGGGAATGAAAAATATATAGATGACCATAACTAAATATATCTTTATTGTTTCACATGTGTGGAGCCTTGGTTGTTTTCTTGTGTCTCAAACAATTTGGAATCTCCTTTCTCAACCTTGTGGGGAGGATGGTTGGATGGATCGGTGCATAGATTCCATATCCCACATGGTACCCCTTAATATTCAAGGGTATAAGGGATAGACTGCAACCATTCAAAATAAGCGAAGTAGGGTTTTAGAAAAAGAGTTTGAAGAGATTTCATGAGCCCCTCAACATAGTCCATTTGACCTAGAAAATAAAGCAAACGGTGTGTCATTTACTACACATGGATGAAATATATTAAGGAAAGGTAGACCCATGAAGACATTTTTCAAGGCCCTAGCCATCAAATAGGTCAAGTGACAATTTATAACCATCAAATAGGGGAGGTTCATGCCAATGGCCAAGAAATGATTGAGCAAGAGTTTGTTTCCCAATAGTTAATGGTATTCCAAGCACAATCCTACATAGATGAAAGAATTATGGGTAAGTAGTAATGCTTGTACATTGTAATAAAACTAAATAGTTTAGTAACTTAGTTAGTAATTTGTTATTTATTAATGAACGTATTGATAGGTCACATCATTTGATGGTGACCCTTGATTTGTATAAATCCGCATTGTGTTCCTTGTAAAAATCATTAATTCAATAAATAAAATATGTCTTTTGGAATTTACATTCCCATTCTAGACATGATTCCTATCAAGGTGTTTGAGTAACAAAAGTGGGGTTTCCAACATGTCATTACCATCGATGAATTGATGATCTCCCTTAAAAAAATGTTGGATGATAATCCCATGGATACGATGATTTCTCATGTGAATGGTATAAGGTCATGTGAGAATTCATTGGTATGGGCCTATTATAGGCATCCACAACTTTAAGAAAGAAATGTCTTGATGTTGACATGAATTAGGGTTCATCAATATTATTCCCAAGGGAGGAGGCCTTAAGCTCATCACCAACTAGAGATTCCTACAATATTTTGTCCAAGCTGGCACCATCATTGTAGTTGAAGCATATTTTTCCCGACGTTGTGAGAATTGAGTAGTTGGGATTCATTCAAGGATGCTACATTCTAGGCAATGCTATTATTTTTTGGGAAGGCATGGAGTGGGATTGGGTCTTTAGGTTGTATTATCTCTTTAATATAATGACATTGAGAAATAATATAAAAGGGTGGAACTAAATTTCAAAAGTTCAATGTTCAAAGCCCCTAGATTTGGCCCTCTTTTCATTAAAGTAGTGGAAACATTGTTTCTGGAGGCTTTGACTTGTATTTCCAAAAAGCATATGTAAATCTATGGAGGTGAGTATGTTCCGATCCATTTGATATAGTTTATGTAAGGCCTTTTCCTTGAGTTGTAATAAGCACCCTTACTTGATTGTTTAAGTGGTCTTACACAAGAAAAATAGGATAAGATGAGAAGGTGACATATCTAGATGATGTGGGCATATGGTGATATTGATAGGAAAAAGTGAGGCATGCCTCATTGTTGGATGAATTGGAAAACTGTTTGGAGTCGCAAACATAGAAAAGTGTCGAGTGCTTCCATGAGTCGACCTTCTTATAGAGGTTAAACAAAAAAACTTGAAAGTGTTTGGATGGTTACATGTTTTAGGGGGGAAATAGACCCAAGTGGTTGGATGTTCCTTGGTTAATGGGTGAAAAGTGACATGAAGGGAATTCCCACATTTTAAGTGTTTTGATTGGGTGCAAACCATAGAGAATGGATACCATTTGGAGTGGCATGAAGTTTTAAATGCAATGGGTCGGTTATAGTGCATTGCAAATTGTTTACGCATCTGGTTGTAATAAATTAATAGTTAAGTGGATAGCATGAGGGCCATAGGTCCACTTTTCCTTAGAGGTGGTAAGACACCCCATTTTTGGGAAAATAATTGGACACCTATTTCATTGAAAGTGGAGGTCACGAGACTCTAAATCATTTAGTCATCGATTCAATCATGGAGTTATTACTTAATTCAAGCAAATTCAATAGATTTTGTTCAAGAAGATTCATTTTCTATATTCGATGAAGGAGTCATTCAATCAATAAGGTAGAGTGAAGAATATTGGGGTTTCTTGATTTTGAGTGGTGTGACTTGGGTCTAATAGAGTTATTTGGAAAGTTGCACAATGACCTTGGGAGAGCCAAGATTAGAGAAGACTTGGAAAATATTTAATTCGTGTGACAACTCTAGAGATGGATGATTTGTATTTAGTGTAAATATCTTATTAATACAACATGAGAAGAGACCTTTGGTCTTTCTCATTCTAAAGCCACACAACTCTTCGGCTTATTCTTCTGATAACTAAATATTTGAAAAATGGAACCATTATCCCTAAGAATTAGGTTTCCAACATCCCTCCCTTAATCTAAATGGTTATTTGTGAGTCCATGCACATTTCTAAACTTTTAAACATTTTATTTTCCAAGCACTTTGGTGAATAATTTTCTCATTGGTGGAGTAATGTCTCAAATGAATTGTCTTGGATTCTACATGATATCAAATCAGATAGTAATTCATGTTGATGTGCATAGCTTGATCATGGAAATATAGGATTCTTGGACAACTTGATTGCATAATTATTGTCAATCAATAGAGGAGTAGAATTCACTTGTTTCACATGCAAATCCTCAAGTACTATTTTCTCGATCCACACATTTTTTATTATTATTATTTTGACTAGGGGAATCGACAACTGGGGATGGGATGGTACTCGCATGACACGGGGTCCATGGATCCAATCCTGCTACCACTATAAAACTAGGTGCAACCACAACGCTCGAACCATGGCACATGGGTAAATTTGGGGGGGATTTGAACATGAGACCTTCCATTTACAAAAAATTCCATTTACCACTTGTTCTGCCCCCCCACGGGCCCACACAATCTTATTTGTTACTTCTTCTTTAGCCACATATTTTTCCTCTAATGTGAAATCTACTGGAATAGACTATTTATGTGATCTCTGGGAGATAAATTCCGATCCAAGACTCATGAGGTAGCATAAAGTAGACAATCCATTCTCTTTCTTTCCATCAAAGTTTGAATCAAAATATCCAATCGGTTTGGATTCATACACCTTAGAATATTTGAGTCCAAAATATTGATTCCCCTTTAAGTATTTTAGAACTCTTTTTGTAGCCAACCGATTCCCTTCACAAGGTTTTTGCATGAACCTAGAAAGGATCCCAACAACAAATGAAATATTGGGTTTGGTGATGATAAGGTAGATAAGACTCTTCACAAGCTATCTATACTTGGTTGAATTTTCAAATTCATTCCCTTATTTTTATGTGAGCTTCAGGTTTTGTTCCATTAGTGTAGACATAGGGTTACACCCTACCATGCCAAACTTGTTCAATAATTATGCAATGTACTTATTCTGGGTGATGAATATGTGGTGAAGATGTCCCAAATATGTCATCTCAAATCCTTTATTCAACTCTTTGTTTATGGATTAAGTGTATCTTTCATTGTTCCATGCCATCAATATATCATCTACATACACTACACGATACACAACATATCTTCCAATTTTCTTTATAAACAATGTTGGATTATCAATATTAAAGTGTTTGAAATTTAATTTCAGAAGATGCTCAGTTATATTTTCATACCATGCATGGGGTGCTTGTTTTAGTCCATACACTAAATTAACAAGTTTACATGCCTTTTATTCTTATCCCTTCACAAAAAATCATTCTAGCTAATACATGAAGACATTCTCTTTTAGGTCTCCATTTAGGTAAGCAATATTCACATCCATTTGATGAAATTTCCACCCATTCTATGTAGCCTAAGACAATAGAGTGTGCATGGTATCCCATTTTTTGTGGGGGATAAAGTCTCCTCATATCCAATTCCTTCTTTCTATGCAAAACATTTTTCTATAATCCTCATCTTATGCTTTTCACATGAGACACTTGATTTGTAATTGTTCTTGTTGACCCACTTGCAGTCAATTGGTTTGGTTCTAAAAGGAGGGACACAAAATTCCACATACCATTCTTGATGATTGCATCATAGCCATTTTACATGGCTTCTTTCCAATCATCATCGACAACAAATTATTTAAAGGAAGTTGGTCAAGGTTAGAAGATAAATTAAATTCATAATCATATGAAAAATCCATATCTTCTACATCACTTGAACTTGAATTATCTGCATCTCCTCCATCTTCTTTCCTTGTTGAAATTTTTGTTCCTTTCTTTCCAACTTCATAAGGATGAACACTTTCAAGTGTCTTTGTGACCCACTTTGGAACTTTCCATGAAGATTCAAGTGTCTCAGCTGGTGGCACTTCATTCTCTTCAAGATTCAGTCTTTGAATCCTCTCAATCAAATAATCTAATTGAACCTCTTTTTCTAGTGACGTGGAAAGAACTTATTCATGAGGGGGAAATGGTGTTTCAAAAGGAAATTCCAAAGATTGATCCAAGATAGGGATCCCCCCTTCAAGATGTGGAATCTCATTGTCTACTTCATAAATTTATTTTCATGGGTAAATTTATATAGATGATTAAGTTTCCTCTCAATAGACTTTCCATTTTTATTCATTTCAAGGAAAATGACATCTATGGGAAGTAAAAACTTTTTGTTTACCACATCATAAAGACAATATTCCTTGTTGGTGTTTGAGTACCCCAAGAAGATGCATTGAGCTAGTTTCTTTGTTCCTTTGAAATTAAGGCATAGTAGGTGGAACTAACGACCTCTAGATTCCCGGCCACTTAAGGAATGCAACCAAACCACATGTCATATGGAATCTAGTTTCCAAGAGTATGAATTGGACTCATGTTTCTCAAATAAACTGCACATAAAATTGCATCACCCCAAAACATTTGATTTAATGTTCTTGAAAAATATCATGGAGTGTACCATATTCAAGAGTGTCATGTTCACTCTTTTTGCTAGATCATATTTCTAAGGATTATATGGAACCATTGTTTGATGCATAATCATATTTTGATGAAGATAATTTTAGAAATCATGTTTTGCATCATGTCCATTCTTTTCATAGTAACCACAATGAATATCAAGTATCTTGTTGTTATTTTTTCATCCTCCCCTTCCTATGAAATTATTTCTTCCATGTCCTCACTTGTAATTTTCGCCTTTAGAATAATAATTTAATTGATTCTTCCCTTTTTGGGAAAAATACAAGGTCTATCCAATGAGATGAACTGTTATTTTTCAAAGTCTTTCTGTCTTTATGCAATCTTATCCTCTAGAGTGTCAAAATCGAAGTCTTTCAAGTTACCACTAGCTTGAAGTGATTCAAGATAGAATGAATATGAGGGGTAGGTGAAATTGATGAAGGCAATGAGAGAAAGGTCTACCTTTAGATCTAGTAGCACCAATGCCATGCATGATTTCTATGATCTCATATTTTGCGATCATGAGATCACTGTCCTTCACCTCAGGTTTAAGAGATTCAACAATACCTGAAATAACTATAATTTTGAGTGTGAGCCATACACATCCTTTAAATTTTTCAAAGAATCATAATAAGTTTTGGAATATGAGATATGCTAACTCACCGCTTTATTTAGTGTAGAAACAATCAATGCATATGCCTTCTTGTCTCTACGATTCCATTTGGAAAGCTCTTTTTCTATTGTATATTGTTTAGGTGTTGTAGTTGTAGCACCATCTGCTCCATCAACAATAGACCATTGAAGTTGAGGGTAAATTTTATCTTCCTTTACCACTCTAGGTAGTTATCTTTGTTGGTGAATAAAACTCCAACAATGGAAACCAATGAATGCATATTCTGCAATTTAATTTCTACAATAAACTTTGTAATACAACACATTCTATAACAAGCAAGCTATGAAGCAATCTTTACGGTATAATGTCTACAAAAGTTACTATGAAATAAGTGGAGGTCTAAGTCCATGCAAATAATTTACAATACAATGCTTTATCAATAGTGATAATTTCTACAACAATTTGTAAAAGTCCACAAGATATACTTTTGCAAAACAATAATCTCTCTATTAATGTACATTGGAAATATTTTCTCTATAGTCTTAGAGTACAACCTTAAAAATTCAAGGGAAATAATAATACCAATCAATAGTTATTACAACAACCCTTCCCACATTAATAAAAATTAGTCAGCTTACAAAAATTCTTATTGCAATAATAAGGATCTTCTAACTAATATGTTTGCATAAACCCTAAAAAGGAAAAATGGTGATTAATTGCCATACATTTTCACTTAACATGCCCGACAGTCATATTTATACACAAAATTTAAAGAATCCAATACATGATGGGACTATTGCCATGTTATAACATTGAAGACAAAATAACATAAATATTACAACTGTGCTATCACTAGTGATGTGACATATTGAGGTTGTTGCGCTAGTAATATAAGGAACACCTCTTGTCAACATTAAAAAATATACTAGAAATAATAATTTCCTGATTAGAAGTTACCTCTTCATGCATCCAAAGAAACCACATATTGTGTATCTTATTAGAGTTGCTATCATGTAAGGAAGAACAAACAACCTCGAAAGAATAGGAATGCATATTGTTCTCTTGATCGAAGGGTTTATACCATAAGATAAATAATACAATAAGTCAATTCAATTTAGGTTTGAAACAATCAAATATATGTATTGGAAGATCTCAAGCCTTACAACATAAAAAATGGCATCCTTTTGATTACTCAATAAGTAAGCTATTTGTAGGGATGAGAAAATATTATTATCGAGTATCCTAGTATAGTGGCCAGGAAAATCATGTCCTTGGTTGGCTATCACATGGTTGTTTTCACTACTAATCTAGAAGAATGGGATTTTGATCCCTTCTCCTTGATTGTTGAAGGTGATAATTTGGCTAGGCATGGCACAACTAATAATTTGGGCCATGCAGCCCTCGTTAAAGAGCTCATGCAATGACTAGGAGAAGTTAAGATAGAGTTGAAGTCTAGTGCGGTGGTTGCTTTCATTACCAACAAAAAAAATTCATAAGTACTAAATTTTGGTGTGGAATGGATAATACGAGTGGAGGATTCTCTGAGATCAAAGGAATGTAGGTAGCAAGAGACTAGTGATTACATTCATGCATATGAATGGGAGACCAAAAACATGCAGGTAACACACAAAAAATAACATGAATTAGGGTTAGCAAAATAAAAAAGGTTTCATTGATACCTCATACTATGAAGAACATGTCTAACTATGGAGACAATGCCAATGTCACGTTCTCGGTGACCTCATAATTCCTTTGATTCCATGATGTACTGAATCTATTGACTATATTCATCTTTGATTCTCACTATATACATATACAAAATTCAACACTCTTGCTTTGAATTTTTACTATGTACATATACTCTTGCTGTAATACCACTTTGTCATGTACTCGATACCTATTTCAACCATGGAGATCACATGATACTCAAATTTCAATTATAAAACTCATATTTTGATACCAATTTCAATTTCCATGGATTTTCATACAATTTAACAACAAAATGTTTAATTATGGAAGCCCAAATTAATTTACTTAGCATTCTAAGCAAGCATGCAATTCCTACATGAACTCATTCAAACAATGCCAATAATTCCACACACATAATCAATAAATTAAAAAAATGCCATAACAATAATATAACCATGAAATTCATAATATAATTGAGGAACTTATCTTTTAATTTCCTCCAACTGATTTTGGATAAAGGATGTTCCTCCTAGCCATAGGCACTCTGTCACACCTTTATTTGTATGACAGAGGCCACCCTTGATATGGGGATATAAACCACATATCAACCCACAATGAAAAATATTTCCCTAAGGACTCTACATATCCAAACACAATGCAACCCCCTGGTGTAGAACCCCCCTCCACAACTATCTCAATCCTCAATCCTCATTCCCTATCAACTTGTACAATTTCAATAAGAAACCCCCTTTTCTCATTTAACAATCCCTTGAAAAAACTCCATTTCCCTTCTAGTGGTTGAGCACATGTTGGGTAAGAAATATTTGAATAGAGACTCCATGGAACAAAACTGCACACCATGTCTCTCTCACAAGGGTACACTCCCTTAGCACTAGTTTCCTTGAGGTCAATGACATGAATATGTCTCTCCACCTATGGAATCTCTGGTCCTCCCTTATTTCTATGGAAGATGACACCCTTGAGGTGGGGCTATCAGTCCATAAAGGAAAATATTTCCCCAAGGCATATACACAAGCCAACACACATGCAACCCCTTGGTGTAGAAACCTCCTTTGTATCCGTCCAAATCCTCAATCATCATTCCCCATCAACTTGTACAACTTTGGGAACATGATCCTTTCTCCAAGTTAATAGTATTTTGGGAAGCCTCCAGTTACCTTCCAGTGCTATGAAACATCTTGGGTAGGAATTCTTCAAATTGGGAATCTAGGGAACACAACTGCAGACTAGGTTCCTCTCACAAGGATACACTCCATTAGCACCGATTTTCAAGGGGTCAATGACCTGAATATCTCTCTCCATTGATGACATCTCTCTTCTCTCTTTGATACTAGTATTTGGGTTTTCCAAGGTGATGGAAAGAATGAGGAGGAACGAATGAATCTCAAACTAAAATTTCACTTTCTATTTGCATAGATTTAGATTTCCTCATAAATTTTCTACACATGACCACTTTTTCCATCGTATTCCTGTCTTAAAATAATTAAATAATTCTTTAAATTAAAGAATGACTCTTACTCATGGTTTAGGAACTTTGGGTTAAATTTCTAAGGATAAAGAAATAAGATAAATCCCACTAGGATCATTTCCCTTGGTCCACTATCACTTCCCCACTTGTGAAATCATAACCCCCAATATATTTTTCATCTTTTTTCATCTGCAACAATAAGAGATTTTATAATAATATCAAAGTGTGCATATTTACAATGTCTTGGTCATACTAGACCATTTATTTTTGGCTTCTAGATTTTACGTCAATATATACATGATTACATTATGGAGTTTAAAATAGGGTGTTACAAACATCCTGGGGGAATATGCTATAATAAGGAGGAGATAGATAGGTTGGTCTAGGGAGGACAAAGATTTGTTAGGGAGACAAAATTGGAGTTATGACAAAGCATGCGCTCTGATACCATTGATCTTTAGGAGGAATAACTCTAGAGATAGATGATTCATCATTAGCATGAATGTCTTATTTATGCAGGATGAGAAGTGACCTTTGGTATTTATCATTCTAAAGGTATGTGGATATTCACCTTATTATTCTTATAACTAAACTAAATTAATAGTTTACAATATTTATGAACGGAACCATAATCTCTATAGATTATAAATATTATGTGAATTTTGTTGAAGAATAGTATATGTAGGAGGTAAACTTGCAAGTGCTTCATTGGTTGGTTGGTGCAAGTAAGGTGGCACTAAGGTACAGGTGCCTTAGATCACTTGTACTTCTATAAAACAATTTGTGGGTAGTGGTCGAACTCCTCTATTTACTCTTGTTGTTGTAACATTCTTCATTAATAAAATTTAGACACTTGCCATTGGTGTTGTGTTGTTGTGTCTTTATGTGTGATGTTTTTGTTCCTTGCACTGTGTTATTTATATAAGCGTTGAATTTTATTGCTTTGGTATGTTTTAAGGTCATGGTTGGGCATTGGAACTTATATTAGTACACTTGGTTTAAGTGCCAACAATTGTAGCTTTGAAAGAAGGTATGTCATTTTTCTAAGTGAAGAGGTGTAGTCTTCTTGCAAGAGGATTAGGTTGGTCAAGCCATTGAGTCTAAAGAAAGGCAATGTCACATGTGTTAGAGTGACTATAGGGAAAATTGGGTGGAATATATGGGGTTGAGATAGTTGGTATCATAGTGCACTTCACCACCTTTGAATGAAAAGTTTATATAAGATTTGAAAAACATTCTTCAACACAATTTTGTGAAGAAGATGAATGGTGTTGAAGTGAAGTGAACATTTCTTAGGGGTTATTCTCATTTAAGGGGGTGCATTGGTGACAAGAGGTTTCGATGGTGAAGAATGATATGGAGGAAGAAATGAACAATTCCACTAAGGATTAATACTAGTAACTCTTTTGTGTTTTCAAGTTGTATGGATTGAGTGGGTTTTTTTTAAAGAAATTCCTTTAAATATGTCTTGGAAGATAATAGTATAAAAGTGCAATTGTGGTAGATTTGTAGTGGTAACTTTTGGGTGAAGGAAGAATACTTGTAAATTAACATGAAGGTTGACTCCTTGTCCCAACAATTTCAGACATTGACAGACTAAGCGTAGGTTCTAGGCATAGTGGTGGTTGAAACCTTACAAGGTGTTTTTAGTGAGGTGGAATATGTCACATTAATACAATAGATTCAAAATAGAGGTAATATTGTTACATGTTATTTGTGTAACTAAAATTACTATGTAATTTTTTGTTCATTTAATAAGAATATGGTAGCCTTGGGGAAAACCAAGTTTTTCGATCTTCAAAGACAAGTTTGTAGGTTTTAGATGCCCTGATAATAGTTCTAGTTGGGATCTCAACAAGAGGTCATGAGAGTGACTTTTAAGGAAAAGGTAGGAATGGCATTTTCTTTAAAGACATGATTGATATATATATATATATTGATTGTTTTACATTAAGAAGGATTTGCAATCTTAGGTGATGATTGAATTGTGACATGAAAACATGCATACCTTGGCCATGATCATCATGGTAGACAATGAGTTGGTTGAGTTTGAGCTGGGGGTTGTTTTAAGTCTAGGATATGGCACAATAGGTGGAAGGAAATATAACATGTTTCTTGGTGTATAGAAAAAATGAATGAGAAATTATTCACTGTATTAATCAATAGTGGTGAAATGCATAATTTAGTAAATGAGTAAATGGTTGTGAGTCTTGTGTTGATGTGTGAGATAAATCATATTTCTTTAAAGGTAGAAAATTTAGAAGTGTAGAAGGTATTTGATGTAGCTAATGGAGTCACCTTGAAACATGGTAAATGTTGTGTAGATGTAAGTTTCATGGTTTATCCCATGGATGATTTTGTGGTGGTCCTATGGTAGATAATGATGCAAGTGGCGACATTGCCTCACTTGAACGATTTAATCATCCTTTTATGCCATCAAATTTATGTCATTCCAATAGAAAATAGGAAGTTGGACATAGTCACTAGGATGAATACCTTGAGTATGGTTGTAACAATTGGTTAGGGAGTTGAGAAACCTTGTAGTGGAGAGCTTGGAGATTGTGGAATTGAAGGAATATTATCAAATAAAACTTAAAGAGGAGTTGTGTTCAACCTTTAGTGGAAAAATGTTCAATGAAGGCATTGGACATGATACTTAATAGGTTGGAAGTATAGTAAAAACACCCATTTCATTAAATCTAGATATATTCAATATAATTTGGATAAAAAAGTGCGAAATCATGCATCCAAAGGTCCATAAACAACCTTTCTAAAGTGCAAAATTAGGTTAAAGAAAGTGCAAAAAATGGTTTAGAAAGTGCAATTTTCAATTTTAAAAGTGTGATTTTAGAGTCACTGTGAACCCAAAAAGTGTGATTTTAATCAATAAATTTCTTTTGTCTTTTTATTCAAAAAGTGTGATTTTCAATTCAAGAAGTGTGTTTTTTAGTATTCAAAAGTGTGTTTTCTTACATCACAAATAGAGTTTTTAATACAAAAAATGAGAATTTCGATTCTACATGTGTGATTTTTGATTCTATCACATGTCAATTTAAATTTTGTGGATATAAATAATGATTCCAAACATCTCAATTCTAGTGTTTTAACTCAAAACTTACTTGCATTTGGACAATGTATATTCAAATGGTGATTTGATTCTTCATTTTTTTTTTATAGATTACATGCCACACTTTAAATTCAATGTTTGTGTGCATGAATTATTTGAAATTAGTTCATTTCATCATATCAACATTAAAATAGTTAATAATTGCCACCTTACTAATATTATGCCTTGATATTCCCCAAGTGGGGTGCCATCGTGTGTTGCATATTTATCAACATTAAAATACTTAACAATGAATGACTAACATAGTAGTACTATGCCTTGATATTCTTCAAGTGGGGTTCCATCATTTGTTGCATATTATCAACATTAAAATCGTTAACAATGACCATCGACCCACCATCATAAATATTCCCCAAATCCCCGAGTGGGATGCCACCCTAGTAAATATATGGACATGACAACACACATTCCATGAAGTTGTCCGCACACTTGACACTACATCACATACAAAAGGGATTGATAAATTAAGGAGGAGGATCCTCTCATTCAATTTAGTACGCAGATTAATGGTACCTTTAGCATGGGAAGGATTTGGAGAAAGGATAGGGCCACAAATATTTTACATGCAAAAAAGTAATAAATGTTGCAGTGGCAGCATTGTAAGCAGTTGGATCTCAAACAGTTGATATCCAACCACCCACAGTAGTGTTGTCACAACATTTATTACTCTACTGCATGTTGAATATTTTTCCCCAAAGGATAGACTAGATCAGTCCCCAAAGGATAGACTAGATCAGTCCTTCATTTCCAAAATCATGGAAAATCAATTCCTCATCATGACATTAAGAAGCCACGCAATCGATGACTTGTTCCCATTTATGGCATATTTGGGAAAATATGGGCGTCATATTTGGTTCAACTGGCATAATGGTACACTTAGTTGGCCATCTATGCAACAATCCGAGCATGGTCACATTCACAAAATGCAATGATATTGAGAAAGGGAGAGGCCTCACCCTGGCGCATGGGAGCAAAATAGAGGGAGAGTCAATTACGAAGAAGAGAATTCTTATGAGGCTCAGTTGGAAAGCAAGGAAACTTAAGAGGAAATCAACGAGGCTAAGTTGGAAAGAAAGGAAACTCAAGAGGAAATAAACGAGGTAACATATACTTTGGTAGAAGAAATTATATTAGCCGAAGTGAAAATAAAAGTGAGAAATGAGGTGAAACTGCAATGACATGATGAAGGGGATATGAAGTAGCCTAAAAAACCCAGCCAACAGAAGAGACTCAGAATCCGTGGAGTTGTTGAGTTGTTTGGGAAGATATAGAGACACCTACGCACATCGACCCATCAAAATTGGTTACCTTTCTTGACTGGTAGGAAGGTTACCATTTCAATAATTTTGTTCATATTGGCCTTAAGAAGCCAATAAGGACCCCAAGGCTTGAGAGTGCCCTCGATTGGAGGGTACCTATTATAGGCATATGTGTTAGGGTACACAGGGTACTCCCAAAGGACCGAACACCAAGAATAGCCGCTTCACACAAACATATCACAGATCAATAGACTAATGTTTGTCACGTGGTTAAAACCCTCGAGAGGGAAACAGTCCACGGCTCCGGCCAAATAGCTACTCGGAGCAATTTATTATGCAAAAGAAAGAAAGTTACATGAGCTTCTCATAATCAATCAACTAGCCAGGGACCCTCTATGCTCTTTAAATAGAGATCATAGACCAATTGGGTGTTAAGCCAAAGATCAATGGTAGGTATGATCTAAGAGAAGTTGAACCGTCGGATCACTCTATGTCTAGAACATATCGTGACCGTCGGATTAGAATATTTACAAATGCATACTAATGCATACTAAAGAAACACACTTTTACCTAACGGATATATTACACAAGTTGATCTTAACTAACTCCTAAGTGTCTAAATATCCTAACATCCCCCCTTAAGAACAACTTGGGATAGGATTGAAGGATTTACAAAAGTGACACTATTAGGAGAAGGAAGGAGGCATTAGAGCCTATCCCCCCTTAAGGACACATTCCTGAACTCCTAACATAGACTGAAGTTTACAAAACTTTGCTTCTGTAAGAGACTTGGTGAAGATGTCTGCAACTTGATCATTTGTAGGGCAATAGAGCACTTCAATAACACGATCATGAACAAGATTTCTGATGAAGTGTATGTGTAACTCA
>LPNX010809751.1:62830-73328 GCA_001517045.1 Pseudotsuga menziesii | reverse complement strand
TGACTGAGAGGGTTTGGGACCCTTGTTGTTTTGCTTTTTATTGTGAAAATTCTGTTTCTTGGGGGGCTTGGACTTTTCTTTCTGTTGGGACAATAAGGCTTTCCCGAATGTATCTGCATTGTTAATTATTCCAAGATGAATGAGCTTGTCTTGCTCTCTAATTAAGGAATCACAAAAGGATTCAAGACTAGGCTCTACATAGCTGGCTGCAGTCAAGGATTCTTTCATGGAGTAGAATGTAGATATAAAAACAGAATATGCAGGTCCAAGTTTGGAAAGAATATGATAAATACATTGTTTGTCTTCTTTCTTAATCTTGCATTCTACACATAATAGTCTAAGAGTTTTATACTTAGATAAATAGTCTTGAATGCAAGAAAAATCATTGGGATTCAAGGAAAGCAACTCATTCTCAAGTTGATGACCCTGAATTTCATTGTGTTTACCAAACACAGATTCCAACTTGTCCCAAGCAGCATCAGGTTCATCAATTCCAGATATGTGGAATCGTAAATCAGTAGAGATTGACATCCCAATCAATCCACGAGCTTCATCACATCTATTTTCCCATTTAATTTTCTTATCAATATCAGTGGGTTCTGTTTCTTTCCCTGAGGTAATCCTGAAAAGTCCCCTACTTCGCAGAACATCCTCCATACGAGATTTCCATGAGAAATAGTTAGAACTTGTAAGTATAATATCACAAGGGGCGGCCATACTGTAAAATACTGCCTGAAAGAACAGAAACTAACTGTCTGGATGCAAAGAGCTCGAAAAAATATGCGGTTTTAAAAAAAACGGCACTTAAAACTGATCTGGATGATGAAGTTATGCTTGATCAAAGGAAATGTTGAAGATGTCCCCAATAGTGACGTGGCAGATATTAACTTGACCAGTTAAAAAAAAGAACCCCCCTCTTCCAAAGATCTACCTTTGACAATCACTTTACAATAAAGTTGCTTTGAAGTGAATCACTTTTGTAAAATAAGTGAGGTTCACTTTTACAATAATGTACTTTTAAATAGTGCGGCAATAAATTAAAAGACTTTAAGTGACTCACTTTTATTTTATTTTATTAATGTGAGATGCACTTTTACAATAAAGTAACTTGAAAATAGAAATTGCATGCACTAAAAAGTAACTTGATGAGACTTGAACTCCAGACTTATCAAGATGAAAAGCAACTTTGGACCAAGTGAGCTAAGTTTAAAAGGTACGTAAAGGTATGGAAAGAGGAAGGGGGCTTTTTTTTTTTACTCTTCTCTCTCGTTTTCCGTGCTTGCTTTCTTTTCCTGCAAATCACAAAAAAACGAAAAACACAAACAAAAAAAACTTTTTCCGCACAATGGGGTTAGATCTTAGTTAGCTTACCCGGAAAGCCTACGTTCTCAAGTTTTCTCGCTGTTTCTGATTTGCCGTGATTGCACAAGGTGCACGGCAAAGAGCATACGTAGCCGAGAAGACAAGAAAAAAAAACTTTCCCTCACTGTTTCTGATTCGCCGCGATCGCGCAAGGTGCACGGAAAAGAGCATACACAGCCAGGGAAGACAACAGTCCGAGACTAAAATAAAAGATCTAAAAATAAAACTGATAAAATATGAGAGATTTAAAAAAAACAAAACCGTCACTGTAACATTATACCTTCAGATTTGCCGAAATGGGTGTTTCTGGAGCAAACGGAAACGGTTTTCGGTGAAACAAAAACTGTTTCCAAATGGAAACAGTGCTCCGGATGCAATGGAATAGCTCCCATAGGACACAAATGCACAAAAAATCTAAAAACCAGAAACCCTTTCAAAGTTTCGGCAACACCAGTTCTAGATCTTGATCAAAACCGAAAGCAGCTCTTCATAAAAGCTCTGATACCATGTTAGGGTACACAGGGTACTCCCAAAGGACCGAACACCAAGAATATCTGCTTCACACAAACAGATCACAGATCAATACACCAATGTTTGTCACGTGGTTAAAACCCTCGAGAGGGAAACAGTCCACGGCCCCGGCCAAATAGCTACTCGGAGCAATTTATTATGCAAAAGAAAGAAAGTTACATGAGCTTCTCATAATCGATCAACTAGCCAGGGAACCTCTATGCTCTTTAAATAGAGATCATAGACCAATCGGGTGTTAAGCCACGGATCAATGGTAGGTATGATCTAAGAGAAGTTGAACCGTCGGATCACTCTATGTCTAGAACATATCGTGACCGTCGGATTAGAATATTTACAAATGCATACTAATGCATACTAAAGAAACACACTTTTACCTAACGGATATATTACACAAGTTGATCTTAACTAACTCCTAAGTGTCTAAATATCCTAACAATATGATGGAGAAGGACATGGAATTGATTTTCGATATGGAAGGGATATATAATACTTACGCTTTTGCATTGACCAACAAGCACACATCCAATGAAATTAACTCGACATATGCTCCCAATGCCCAGGAATGGAGCCCCATACACTCAACTCACCAGTCATCATTCCTCTAGAACTGAAGCATGTAAGAGGTCTCCCTGAAGATCGACAATATGATTTCGCTATTGGTTAGAAGTCTTCACAATATGTTTGTTTTTTCATATTAGTGTTTCTAATGTTACTGGTTCGACTTACGTGCCAAGAGTGCCCAGTTTGTCTTTAGGGGTAAATAATATCAAGCAAAGTCTCCTGAATTTTGTAAACTTCTGATCCATGCAGGAAGAAAAGATTTTTGACCATAATTTGGGTCCAGGCCCCTTTGTTTCTTACGTTACTAGTTCGACTTATAGGACAATATTGCCTAGTTTATCTTTGGGGGTTAATACTGTCAAGCAAAATATCATGAAATTCTTAATCTTTTGAGCCATGCTAGCATAAAGGTTTAACTTTCGAGCCATGTTCGCATAAACGAGTTTTGAGCATAATTTAGGGCAGAGCCTTTCTGTTTTGACTATTTGGTCTTAAAATAATTGAGACTATCATTGTACATATTATTTTCTATGGTAATATTATCTCTTACTAATTAGAAAAATGTTATAACTTGATATCTAAAAATAAAATAACCTATTGATTGTATTGTTTTAAATATTTCTATAAAATTATTTGAGACTATTTAATGTTCATATTCGCTATCCAGGAGACATTTTTTTTTGTTTCAATCAATATATATACAAGTCTTTGAGAACCTTTGATGTTTATATTCCCTATCCAAGAGACATTCTCTATTCACCTTAATAAGTTCTAACTATTGTGCTTTTGTATTTTAATTTTAGGGGTGTTCTACAGACTTCACTATGGGAATGATTTTGAAATAATGTACATGCTTATGTTAGTATATGATTTCCAAGATAGTTTTCTTAGATTCAATTTTGTATTTGCTAATTTAGACAAGGTTGTTTTTAGACATGTAATCAATATTTATACAAGTCCTCTTGCACCATTTTATAATTAAAAATTTTAATAATTTTCTTTAAAAAACAAGATAATTGAAATATAGTCTCCTGATGATGATCCTAGAGTAGGGGTCGAAACGTCGAGATATCCAATTTTTGAATTAGCATCCCCAGTGACGCATACCTATGCCTAGCTGGCAGGGGGGAGAAGCTATGTACCCAAGTACATCCTTCCAGAGGAGCCATGTACCCTGTACATGTTTTCATCGTCTCACTTGCATTACATATAGACATGTAGTTTACATCAGATGTCAATATAAAATTTCAATTATAGGTTTCCAAACCTATTCCAAACACATCCCTTCGAGAATCTATGTACACCCCGTACATCCCTCCGAGGAACCATGTACGTCCAATACATATTTTCATCATCTCACCTGTGTTACATACAAGCATGCATTTTAAATGAGATGCCATCATAAAAATAATTGCAATCATAGGTTTTCAAACCTATTCCAAACACATTCCTCTAAGAAGCTATGTATCCAAGTACATCCTTTCGAGGAGCCATGTACATCCAGTACATCCTTTCGAGGAGCTCTATATCCCATACATATCCCTCCGAGAAGCTATGTACTCCAAGGGCGTACTTTCACTATCTCAACTGCGTTACATACAAGTATGCAGTTTACATGATATGTCATCATAAAATTTAATCATAGATTTTCAAATCTATTTCATGCATACATGGTTTCCCAAATATCAAATGATCAATACCATTGATAGTTAAATAAAATATATGAGTTCACAATTATGCTTCCTACATAAAATCAGATTTTCGCAACCATGAGGCCATACTCATATTGTTTGGATTTTTCAAGTGGGAGTACTTATCCCTTACTTACACACACTTCCCATAACCTGGACATCTACATACAACATGTCATCCTGACACAATTTTAATTCAGCCAAACAATCACAATTAGCAACAAGAAACTTCAGACATCAAGCAATGCAAGACAAGCATATTCATGGTTAGCATGATTCAAAACCATCACAAGAGATCATAGTCTCCCATAATCAACAAAAAAACTTGCAATCTGAAGTTTCAAACCCTGTTTTCAGTCATGAGACCCTTCTCATGGCACCTGGCAGCTTCCTTCCCTGGGTTTCATTGGGCACAACCATGCTGCTTTGCTCATGTCCTTCTACCTGAGTCTTCAGGAAGTCCTCATATGTATGCCCATACACACAAGGTCCATTTCTTCATGGAACTATAACTTCACATGCAGGCCTCTCCAACCTATACCTAGGCTCCACTTTACCTGTAGAATATCCTTCAGTGAACTTCCTGCAAGTCCCACAAAAGATCTTACATCTGTTAGCTTTCTTGAAGCAGGACAACTCATCATGGCCTCAATCCTTTCAGGGTCTCCAGATATTCCTCTATCTGAGATAATGTGACCCAAATAATGAATTCTATATTTATATAAGTCACATTTGCTCAAACCTACATACAACTTATGCTTCCTGAGCAATTTCAAAGTCATCCTCAAATGTTCCACATGTTCTTCCTCATGCTTAGAATAAATAATAATGCCATCAAGGAAAACAAGAAAAAACATGTCCTAATACTTACTAAAACCATTATTCATGAGGCATATGAATGTATCTGGTGCATTTGTGAAACCAAATGGTACCCCTACAACTCATAAGAACCATACCTTTCCCTAAAGGTTGTCCTATGAACATTTTTATCCTTGACTCTCACCTGATGGTCACCAAAACCCAAGTCAAGCTTTGAAAATACCTTTGATCCTCTCACTTGATGAAAGAGGTCATCGATACTAGGAAAATGATACTTATTGTTCACAGTGACTACCTTGTTCAACTGTCTGAACCAATACACAATCAGAGTGTATCATCATTCTCTTTCTTAAACCAAACTGGTGCTCCTCACGGGGACACACTCGGCCTGACATACTTCTTTTCCCACAACTCTTGCAGTTGCATCATCAACTCTAGTAAGTCTAGTGTACTCACCCTGTAGGGTGTCTTGGACATTGGTGTATCTCCTGACACGAGTTCAACTTGTGAGATCATCATCCCTCTTTAGGGGAAGCCAAGGAACTTCATCAGGAAACATTCCTGAATTTCTGTAACATATGAAATCCCTCCAACCTAGGAGTATCATTCTCTACCGCCTCCAAAACATGAGCTGCATACACTCTACAACCTTTCCCTACATAACTTCTTTAGTTGCTTTGCTAAATAATTCCTTCTAGAGATCACCTTTGGAAAGCCTTTCACAAACCTTAGGTTGCCTTCTTCATCCAAGCACGCAATCAAGCTTTGCTCTATGTGCTTCTAACCAATCCATTCCATTCAGAATGTCATAAGAACCAGGTGGGAGAATATTCAGATATTCATAAGTGACCTGACCACTCATAACCAATGGAAATTCCCTTACCGCCTTACTGAACTTTTCCTTGGTTCTAGTGGCTATTTGAACTAACCATGACCTTCTATGCTTTGACTTTTTCAAAGTGCACATCTCAACAAATCCAGGGGCGATATAGCTGGGAGTCGATCCAAGATCAATCAAAATAGAGATAGTTTGTTCAACAATCTCACCCTCAACTTCCACCACAGTTGAGTTATGACTTGCCTTTGCTCAAAGCATCCATCCTATGCTTCACAACCTGCATAGATACACCATCTAAATGTGCTTCAATACCATCTTCATATGGTGTCCCTTCATTTATAATAGAATGGTATTATTCTTTCAGATTTATTCTTCCAAGGTGACTTCCTCTCCATCAGAATACAACCTTGATTCTTCTTTATAGAAATGTCATTGTACATTTCTTTTTCTTCCTTTATCTTCTCATCATCTTCAACTGACTGTCTCAGGGGAACTACGGGGGTAAAGGGGGATTTCGCGCAATTTGGTGCACAAATCCATTGTCATTATTCTTCTTTTTGGCCCCTGCAATCCTTACTGAAAACCTGTCAAAATATCTATTTCAACAAAATTTTCACTTTCACCCGTTGTGTTAGAAAAATTTCCAACTTTCTTTCGCTCGGAAACTTGCCAAAACTACCGCTGTAGTGAAAAAATTCTGAAGTTTCTTCCGCCGACAAACTTGCCAAGCCTTCTGTCATAGCGGAAAAATGTTCGAATTCCATCCACCATTGCGACTTAGATCACAACTTCCACCCGCCATTGTGGCTCCAATCTCAACTTCCACCCATCATGTCGGAAACATTTTCAACTTTCATTTGTCGCCATGCATCGGAAATCCTTCAGCCTTTCTTTCAATTTTCCATACTTAGAAAAAAATTTGACAAAATTTTTCTTTTGTTCCCGTCGGCTCAACCTAGCCGATATGAATTGGATCACATATCGTCAAGCCTTTTGCCGTAGTGGGAAACATTTTAATTTTCTCTCGATGACACAAACTTGCCAATTCTGCCGTTGTTGTAGAAATAATTTTGACTTCTAGCTGCTATGTCAGAAAACTTTCGGATTTTCATCCCCTGCGCAACGTCGAAAAAATTTCCAACTTTTCTTTCGTTGTTGCAGAAAACTTTCGACTTTCCACCCGTTGCATCAAGAAAATCTTGAAGTTTCAGCTCCGATTTTGGAAAACTATTCACTTTCCACCAGACACATTGGGGAAATTATTCTTTTCTTGCCGACGCAGAAATTTCCGACACTTAGAAAAATTTTGAGAATTTTTCTTCTTTGTTCTTCTTCAGTGAAAACTTTAACTTATACCCGCCACGCATTGGGTTAATTATCCTTATCCTACCGATATGCATCGAGTTCATTTTCCTTATCCTGCCGATATGCATCGCCTCTGCTTCAACAAACTGATCCGATGATCAAAGCCACAACATACTTAGAATTTTTTTAAAATTTTTCTCTCATCTTTTCCCTTGCCATCAGCGAAACTCACCCTTTCGCCTAGCATGCTTTGACTACGGTCCCCATCGGCTTCATTCATCTCTTCTCACCAACACTATCGACGTAGTTTGGCTAACCTTCCCAATGCGCTTCGGTTGCGATTCATGTTCGCTCAGCTTCAGTCAACCCAGCCGACGTATCGACTCGAATTTTTTTTTCTCTAACACTTGGAAAAATTTTGAATTTTTTTGCTGTGGCTGCTGTCAGTTGGACACATAGGTTGATTCTTCATGGCCCATTGAGGCCCAAAGCTGCAACATGGGCTCTTATAACACAATGCCATGTCCCCACTGGTCTACCTGAGAGGGAATGTGACCATAATTCTATCTAATCCGGGAAATTTAAATTCCATGAACATACGCCTGATAAAAATGCATTGAACTTAAAGATACACATATGCATAAATTATTAACATACAACGGAAGAAAAATTCATTCATTCACAGCATTTAACATGTTCATATTAATTCATAATCCATATGCAGATGCACAGATAAAATAGACAAGAATACTTATCTTGAAAGAAGCTTGTCCCGCACCAGCTATGTCGCTGCAACGTTGCACCCAACCATAGGTGAGTGTGCCCATCAATCTCTCAGTAGCACTAGCACCCTCGAGGTGGGCATGATTCCCCCCAAGGAATAAGGAACACTACCATGCTTCTCCATGGCCAAGGATGCAATAAAACTCAGCCAAGACAACACAATTGGGTTTATCAGGCTTACACAGGTAGTGATTTACACATAGCCAAAGTTTATACAAGTCACATCCAAGCCAACAAATGGGTTTATTAGGATACCAAGGAGGTTGAAAGACTAACTACTAAGCTAGTAAGCTTAATCCTAGAGCTATGAACACCCACACTAGATCTAGCATGACTTCTAAAAATTTACACGCCCAACACAAGGAAGCATCCCCTTGTCTGCTACATAGTCCCTTAGGATATGCCTTCCCTTCCAGTGCTATTCAGGGTATGCAAAGAAGAAAACCATCCCTCTAGATTGGTCTGTGAGGTTCCTTTACACACTAGGTTTATCAATCAAGTCCAGACTCTATTTCCATTCCCAAAATCAGTTCAGATGGCAAACAAGGATGTACACACATCGATCTCAGTTCTGGGACTAACAAAAGGTAACAGAAGCTAAGGAATACACACACACACACACACACACACACAACAACAATTATGAATTTATGAGCATTTCCTGAGCTAGACCGACTACTGCAATTACCAAAAATGAAATCATTTGCTGGTCATTCAATTCAAAAACACAAATCGGATTCTGGGCATTCGCCTTCAGGAAAACGACTAACAGACAAGAAAAATCGTGAAAAGGAAAACAATTCACATAACAGGAAAAATTCATTAAGGGTCAAGACTCAAAGCAGTTTTGGTGCTGCGTGAATGCCAGAAATCCCCTTTCCAAAAACATTCCACATAGTCCAAATCATGAGGGGAAGGTGAAACGCCACTGCATGAGGGTAAGGAAGATGTTTTTTGGTGTTTTCTTGCCCAAGAAAATTTAAAAACGTTTTTCCAGAAATGGTGCTATGCCCATTTCAATTTTCTTCCCACTCTTCCAATCCCCCACCCTTATCCTTGGGAAAAATCATGCCCCCATCTCATTTTGTTGCATTGACATAGCCGGATGTAGGATTTTAATTAAAAAAATTGCAAATTTAACATGATTTCCAAACTTATAACGTTCATCTAGCATAAAAAAACACCATCGTCCCAAATCTTAATTGCCCAAATATAAACACTAAATCAATGGCGGGGATTTTTCCTTGAGCTCCACACCATGATTATTTACATCATATTATTTAAATGAAAACGGGGTAAAAAACGGGGTGTTACAGTATCACCATTGGTCGGGGTAGGTTGTAGAAGTTTCTTGGCCTAGAGAGTTTTTCTTGAAGCTCGTTGTTTTGAAGTTTTTAGCCACGGAAGGGTATCCCTTTGGTTTGAATGGAGAGAGTCCTGGTGATCTAGTTGCAAGCTGGTTAGGGAATTTATTTGACAAAAGTCAATGTTATTTTCTTTTACTGAGTGCTTGACAGTCCCCATTGCTAAACTTTGTCTAGTCGTAGCCTGGTTTCATTTTGGAGGTTCTAGGGTAGTTGGAGGTGTTCTCCCTGGTGTCACGAAGTTTATTGAAATGTTTCAGGATTACATGGTAAAACTCTTTGGTTAAATATGACTTCATGATGTTTGGTTATTTGAAATCATAGAAATAGTAGTTATATTTATCATAGATGAATTGAATTGAATCTAAGACATTGTTTATGGTTTTGACAGCCTCAATTTCTGTATAGCACCATACCTAAAAAATGAAAGAAGAAGGTCCAGACTATGAGAGACGATCCAGAGGTGGAAATCATAACAAAGGTGTAGATTATCTATGAATATACTAAGGCTTTCACTAGAGTCAAGCCAGAGTTCATATCAGACCAAATATATCAGATGATCAAGGATTCGGATGTTCGAGATGCGGGCCTAGAAGATATACCGATATATGCAAACATAAATAGGTCAACTGTCTTGAAGGTGTCCACACATCCTGAACTCTTCCAACGTGCTGAAGTAATCGGCTGGATTCTTCCAAGGGAAGACATAACTAAGATGATCCTGTCAAATGTTAGTGGACAAGGTTTTGCTGCCTACAAATCGACATATGTAGCTCAAGTATGTAAGCTACCTACAACTTAGATCTATTTGGCAGAAAAGTGGTTGAAAGAGCTAGACTTGGATGTATTTTATTGTGTAAGGAGAATGATGGTTCATGGGAAGCAGTTCCACACAAATCCTTCTAGGGAATATGAAACTAAAAACCTACATACCCCATACCACTTCCTAGCTTTGATGTTGAACCAGATTTTCGGTCGAGAAAATGGAAAGTTTTATAAGATAAGTTGGGTGCCAGTAATTTTCTTTGTAGCCACAAAGGGTACCATCTTCAATTGGGATGACATAGTATCAAACAGTTTATCATCATGTATAAGTGCAGCACTTGGGGGTTTGACACAGAGGAATTCAGAGTTCTATATGAGCTCTTTCTTGATTTATTTCATTTTGTGCACCTACCAGTTCCTAGCACTAAATTGCAAATGGGATAAGATGAAGACCCTTGTATATTATGCATACCAGTTTT
>LPNX010809751.1:47704-60713 GCA_001517045.1 Pseudotsuga menziesii | reverse complement strand
CCCCAAAAACAAGAAATACCTGAAAAAACGTGATGATGATGTCATCATCACGTTTTTTCAGGTATTTCTTGTTTTTGGGGTAGCGGGGTCCGTCAAAATTTTGCAGTGTGGGTACTCATTGGATGCGGAATCAAATTCCGCATCCAACGAGCTCTCCTGATCGAAATTTGAGTAAAAACACAATGAGATATGTCGAAAATACGAACAAAAAAAGTAGTTTTTTTTAATGACAAATATGCAAATTCAACCATTATGGTTGACTTATTTTATTGAAATTCTATTGGTTCTTGAATTCCAACTCACAAAAACTTATTTTGGCACGTTTTCTTATAAGGCCCATTTTAGACCCCAAATTTCCTCTAATGAGAGTTAGAAAAGCAAAAGGGCACAACTGAAAAAAGAGTTGAAGAATTAGAAATTTAGAGCAGTTTGCTAGATAAGAATCTCAAAGCGCCGAATGAAAAACAACTTGATATTGCACCTTTCCGTAATCAAGAATCTTTGCTACAAAAGGAAATAAATCAGATTTTATTGAAGTTAGTAGGAGAGATGTACAAAATTAAATAGATTGAGGATAGATTGAAAGAGATAACACATATCTCATCAAAATTCAGGAAGGAGTTATCAGACGTGGCAAAACTTATGGGGAACCAGCTAACGTGGATAGGAGCTAATCCGACCTTTCGGGTAAATATGGCTCAGAAAACTGCAGGAAGTCTAAAGATGGAATTGGCGATATTAAATTTCGACTGTAAATCACCAGTAAGGTTGAACACAAACATTGATAAAACTATGGAAAAGTGTACCGAGTTCTACAAAAGAATGTGTTCAACCCACAATCAATGCTAGGTTTTAGCAGGTACTCAGGATCAAGACTTGCCAACCAGAGAGGAGTATTTAAAGAACCTGCAGGACAGGCTGTAGACAGGAGAAGAAAGCATAGCTAAGATTGAATGTGTCAGTGAGGAAGCTATTGGAGTATGGATTGTGCAAGTTTTGGTCCACAAACATTTGTTTGAGGAGTTACTAAGTCAAAACCCACATAAAGTAAAAGATATAGAATCCCAGTTGTCCAAACATGAGATAGTCGCATGTGTGCTGGGCCAGCTGAATATCGAATCATTAATGAAGAGGCTCAATCCTGTGATCTTTTTATTAAGAAACCAAATGGACCACTTATACTTTTGTTTTATTCACAAGTGGAGGATTTTTATGTAATATTTTACATTTATTTCCTTTTTCCTAGTGAGCACACTAGAAGACGAAATTTTGTAAACGAATAGTTAGGGAAGCCCAAAGGGCATGGACAACCAAAAGTATTTTTGTAGATGTATAAGTACAGGTAGAGTAGAATAGAAGAGGGACTTTTTCTAGCTCTCATATGCTATAACCTTTTGTAAGGAGAACTACTTCTTTTTATAATAAAAAGGATTGAATTTTGCTGGAGAGAGGATTGCATGAGTTTCAAAACATGTTGTGTAGATCGCTGAATAAATAATTATTTGTGTTTTAGCATGCTGTACAATTTGTGAGATCGTTATAATCCCACTGAACTATTTCTGTGTTATGAATGATTTCATTTTATGTTATGAATCTTATGCAATGATGAATGATGAATGCTTTGACTTCACAGAGCTATCTTTGTGTTATTTTTCTGTTGTATTTATGTATTCATAATTTATCAGCTATCTATAGAATTCTATATGCAAACAATGCAGTACATCATTCATGTTAGTATTAATATTTCTCCCTGGGGATAGTTTAGAGTAAATTTAGATTAGTTGTTCTTTGCTTTCATAGAGTGACTGTGAGGTAGCAGTGGTAAGATGTAGGGAAAACCTGTGCATCTCTAGTGAGTTTCTTACCCACTATCAATTGCATTTAGTCGAGGCACTTGCATATCATTCATAAAACATAAAATTACATAAACGATGGACCTGGCCACAGCTGGTAAAATAGATTTGAAATTTCTTTTAATTCTACACCAGCTAAGCCACTAATCGAACAGATTCCCCATACCAAACGATAAATGATCCAATTGGGAACTATTATCGGGGAGAATACCTACTGTCGGTACCTGGGATTTTCCAAGAATCAACAATTTTGGCACTAGAAGGAGGGCCACCATTGCATGGCTGGCAGAGAAAATCCATTTTCTCAAAACCATTCCAGCATTGACAACCCTGAAACTAGTTTCTCTGAAGAACGAGTAAACCTGAAAACTATAGAACACCTTTACCAGGTTCCTTTTGAAGTAGTTGATCATTTCAGGGGATAGACAAGTTTGTATGGGAAAAATATTGGGGGATTGCAGACAATCCCTGAATTACCAAGAAGTGGAGCTTCTATAAGAACACCCACTTATACAGAAGATTTAGCTTTGGTAGGGAATTTGGAAGAATTGGTGAATTTGTCCTTACAAGAAATTATTCAACCACTGGATCAATTGGGGCCAAAATCCCCATATTGTTCACCTTTGCAGTCACCTTGGAACTCTCCACCACAATACGCTCGTAGAATCATGGATAGAAATATACCCCCGAATGCAAATCAAGACAATCCACCACCACAACCAGCTTGGAGGGCCAGAACTCCACTCAACCTGGATGTTCCATTGCATGCTCTTCCTCCCCATCCTGAAAAGTCATTACCTAAGTTTGATCCGGGAGAAGGAATTTCTATGGATGATCACTTAGAGAGTTTTTTCTTGGACCTAGAGGTTTTAGCGGTGGAGCATGAGGATGTAGTATGCAGACTGTTTCCACATACTCTTAAATCTAAAGCAGCATCATGGTATTTCGACTTACAGCCGAATTTAATCATAGACTGGGATACTTTTGAAAGATTGTTTAAAACCAAGTTTGGCCACCAAAGAACCACAAATACTCTGATGAAATAATTACTTGCTCCAAGGATGGACAAAAAAGAGAAAGTGCATGATTTTATTCAAAGGTTTGCTGCCCATTTAAACAATTTCAGCGCTACCATAAAACCTACGGAAGAAACTTTAATGGAATATTTTACTTCAACACTTTCCCCTGATATAGCAATTTTTGTTAAGAGGTTAGTAAAACCTTCTTTGGTAGAAACTTATGAAGAAGCCAAGAAAATAGAGGCTGAACTTGAAAGTATAAACAAACAGACTACAGAATTAGATTCAATAACTTTCAGCAGTAAGAAACCTTTATTGCTGACCTGTTGAGGCCTGGAAATTCGCAGGCGGCAACAGTAAGGGATTCTCCCCAATCAGCATTCCCAACTAGCCCACTGACTGTTTGGTATAGGGAATCCGTCCAGTTTGCGGTCCGGCTACCGTAGGTCAAAGTAACAAACACAGGCTTTACCGGTTGCGGCCCGGCCCACCGAGTTTTTGTATTTTGCCTTAAATGAATGCTATGCATGTGCCTAACTAAATGCAGGGTGATCCAGATGCAAGGAGCGGTCACAAAGTGATGCGCAGGTTCTTACCTCTCGTCTTAAGCTCACAAACAACTAAACCAGATACAAACAGAAATAAACTAACTACCTAAACTATCCCTAGGGAGCGAGGTTATCATCTTAACTGAGCAATACAATATCACATATGGTGAGAAAAATCACAGATAGCTTATACTCTTCTCACGGTACATAAAAAAAAATTATAAATATTCAAATAACCAGATAGCTGATCATTCTATAACAACATTTATTGCTCTTAGTGACAATGCATCCCAGAAAATACTAAAGAATAGTTAACAAGAACTTAGGCTCAAAACATCAAATATCCTTACAGCAAATGAAATACAGCTGAAAACGAAATAGTTCCTCTTCAACATTATTCATTGAATTGCATTGGTACATTTCACTTCTTTACTCTTTCCAGCAGGCAAAATTGCAGTTCGCTTTGCAAAACGAAGTAGTTCCTCTTACAAGCCAACCATTACAAAATTTTCTAAGGGAAAAAGCCCCCCTTTTTTCAGTCTTCCTTCCCCTTATTTAAAATACAACTGATGTCCTCTGGGTTCCCTCAGCGTGTGACCTTTCAGTGCCCTTGACGATTCAGTTTTCCTTCCGGTCGTTGCGTTTTCTTCAATCATTTCAATAGACGTTTTACCCTCTGACAGTAACTGCTGAAAACGCCTCATCGGCGCCTTTGTCATCCGCTTGGCTTGTCCTTTTCCTCGCCGTAGGCCGCTCTCGCAATCCATGTGATTCTCCCTGCATACAATTTAAGTGCATTATCCATTCATACGAGACATTGGGCATCGAAAACCTTGTAACTATGATGAAAGATCCACAAAGAAACTGGCCTGGTTCTCTAGATGAAAATTCACGAAAAGAATCGGCGGTCGGGAGAGACTTAAGTCGGGCGGGCTGAGAATCCGGCATCGGATGGGTAAGGTTTGGGGGGGGGGGGCGCAATGGTGTAGGAGCACAAGAAGAGGGTGAATGGAAACATGGGCGTCATAGGCAATCGAGCGGCGGAGAGAAGTGGGTCGGAAGACAGAAAACTCTGCCACCCGTAACGACGGGCGGGAAACTTGCCACAAACATGCGACGGAGGCTAAACAAGGCAAAGTTCGGGCGTCGGATGAAACTCACGTCGGCCACTGACTTCATCCTCCCGGCCACAACGGCGGATAGGTAGGAACTCAGGACCAAGCGATTTGGGCCGTCGAATCGGGCGTCGGATGAAACTTCAAACGGGGGGGCAGTTTTCTCCGGGAGCCGCAACGTCGGGTAAGTTAGGACTAACAAACTTCCGAAAGAGGCCCGATCCAAAGAGACAAACAATAGAGCTAGGATTAACTTGCAGCCCAACAACCGTCTTTTTCTTGTTCATGCAAAATTTTCATACTTGAAGGGTACCAGAAAAAACCACACGACTCAAGCTAAGTTGGACGAAGCAATCAAAAAGGCGAGCAATCAACTTAAAACGCAAAGATAAGCTCCAAGACGCCAAGCTTTCAACAGTCGATTCAAGCAAATTATGATAAGGAGGGGTCCCAGAGTTTAAGTAAAAAACTAAAATCGGGGAAACAGGTTGCGGCAGCAACAACTAGTGATTTCCTGGTGAACCTAGATCTCTGGGTAGTTTCTTCCTTGAAAAGCAGACTGTCCTACAACAAATATATCCAGTGAACTCTTCCAGCTATACAGATTTCTCAATAGCAGAAGTGTGTACCTTGATCATTGATATTAGTCCACTTTGGGCGATGAAAGTCAAGATCCTGGAGTCCGGATAACTCTGCTGAGGCCAAAATATGAGTTCATTATTAATTTTTTCTTCAGGTAGCTGATAACGCTGGACACCACAGGATTGAAGCAGGTGATGAACAGAAACGTTCATTTGTTCCTCATTCCCAT
This sequence comes from Pseudotsuga menziesii, assembly GCA_001517045.1. Taxonomy (NCBI): domain Eukaryota; kingdom Viridiplantae; phylum Streptophyta; class Pinopsida; order Pinales; family Pinaceae; genus Pseudotsuga; species Pseudotsuga menziesii. Next base: position 55,367 of record LPNX010809751.1, on the reverse strand, counting down.
GCCATCTTAGAAGCTTTTGTGCTTTTCATATTTTGTCCTCTTTTAATGAGAGTCTTCATGCATGCCTTTCTTACTGAATTTTCATCCAGGATCCTCTATCCCATAGTGCCCTTTTGTGTGAGTGATGTGCTTAAGGTTTCAGCTCACGGACGGAGAGGATCATTGGCAGACTTGTACTTTATGATCTAGATTTAACTTTGGAGCCTGATGCTTTTATAGGAATTCTGACTCTTATCTGCCTTCTGGCATTTATTTCCTGGCATGGGATCATTTAGATTTGACACCCTATTCATCTGGCTCTTCTCCATTGGTCCCCTGTCATCGCCCTTTAGATTTTAAGTGTAAAGTGCATGGAGCCTCAGTATAGCATTCTAGAATTTTTGAATCTAATTGACCTTATAGGAGGTTAAGCAGGACCTTAATGCACACAAAGATTTCAAGAAACTAGTTGGTGGAAGAAATTCACATGGAAAACCACAGTCTAACTATTCAACAAATGTTTACCATCTCCAAAAATGTAAAGTTTCCCAAATAACCACGAGTTAATCACCTTTATTGAAAACAAAAACTCACTTAAAATAAATGAAAGCATAACTCAAACAGCCTATTTATGTACAAGTCAGAAAGCTCAAAAACTGCTTAAGAAAAATAAGGTTTGAGAACCAGCCCATTAACTGGCAAGTTTTCCTCCCATCCCTGTAAATCCTGTAACATATAGGTAGCAGGGCCAAGCTTAGCGGTGATTTGAAATGGACCCACCCATAACTGTTGGAACTTAGTGTGCTTCCCTTTCTCATCATGGGGATGATCCCACTTTAGGACAAGGTCTCCCACTTCCAAGTCCTTCTTCCTGGCTTTGTGCTTATCAAACCATCTCTTCACTACCTCCTGCTGCTGTTGGAAACGTTCTCTAGCTTTGGATCTGGCCTCTTCTGCTTTCAGAAGATTGTATATTCTTACCTGGAGAACTTCATCATCCGACCCCCTAGACTCTTGAGCTAGTATGGAAGACGGGAGCAGGATGTTGGGAGGAAGGATGGCCTCCTTTCCGTATACAAGGGTAAAGGGTGACACTCCCATGGCAAACTTAGGGGTAACTCTATCAGCCCATAGGGCATTGGGTAAGGCTGAGTGCCAACCTCGCTGGTTTTCTATGATGGTCTTCTTCAGGATTCTAATAAGGTTTTTATTTGAGGATTCGGCCAGGCCATTCCCTTGTGGATAATAGTTAGCAGAATAGTGTAATTTTATCCCTTTCTCATGAGCAAAAGCAGTGATCTTAATGGATGAAAAATATTTAGCATTATCAAAAACTAATGAACTTGGAACCCCAAACCTGGTCATGATATGGTCTTGTAGAAAATTGATGACTTCATCTTCATTTATCTTGCGTAGTGGAATAGCTTCAACCCATCGAGTGAAATAATCAGTTGCAGTAAGAATATATTTGTGTAGCAGAGAGGAATTTGGCTTTATTTCTCCAATGACGTCTATTCCCCATTGCTCGAACGGCTCTGTGATCATTACAGGCTTTAGGGGTGCTGCCGCTCTAGGTATTCTTCCACCGCATCTTTGGCAGGTGTCACATTTTCTGACGTGCGCATGGGCATCTCTGAAAAGCGTTGGCCAATAGTAACCGGCCCTAAGGATTTTATGGGCTGTAGTGTCTCCTGAATAATGTCCACCGGCTGGTCCATCATGTAATTCAGACATTACTTTCTCAGCGTCTGCCTTTCCTAAACATCTTAGAAGGACCCCATCATAATTCCTTCTGAATAGTATGCCTTCTACGATTTGGTAGGAAGCTGACTTTAGACGCAAAGCTCTTCTCTGTTTGGAACTCCAATGTTCAGGAAATACCCCTGACTGCAGGTAATGTACAAGATCTCTATACCAAGATTCAGGAGCTGTGAATAAAGGACAAACATCCGTTACATGCAGTTCAGCTTCGTTATCCCATGCTTGTTCTTCATTATTCTTGCTCCCAGTCATCAGCTTGCATAACCCCTGACCTTTCACTATAGTGGCTGGTTTGAATTCTAAATCGTATTCTTGAAGGGCTATTACCCAGTTGCCCCTTCTTTCTCCCAATTCCTTTTGAATGAGAAGGGATCTTACGGCTGGGTAAGGGACAATTACCTTGGTTCGATTTTTAAGTATGTAAGTTCTGAATTGCTTGACTGCTTTAAATACTGCATATGCCTGTTTGTCAATGGCTGGGTAGTTTAACTCAGCCCCTTGTAGCCCAGTGCTCATAAAAGAGATTGGAAATTCATCACCTCCCTCTTCCTTTTGCGTGAGTACAGCTGCTAATGAATCATCGGACGCGAATGTATACATAATAAAATCCTTGTCGAAGTCTAGACTTTTAAGAGAGGGTGCATGTGCAACAACGGTCTTGATTTTACTGAAAGCATTCTTTTCAGTCTCAGTCCATTTGAACTGTGCGTTTTGCTTGACCATCTGCTGCAATGGTTTAACAGTCTAGGCGAAATCAAGCATGAATCTTCTTACAAAGTTTATTGTCCCCATGAAGGACTGCATTCCCTTCTTATTATGAGGCATGGGAATTTTTTCAATGGCCTTAACCCTTTCTGGGTCTATAGAGATACCTTCCTTAGACACTATATGCCCCAGTAACTTGCCTTCTGTGACAACGAATACACACTTTTTGGGATTTAGGGAAATGCCATACTTCCGAAAACGCTCGAAAATTTGCTTTAGATGGAACGCGTGCTCCCCTCGTTTCTTAGAAAATATTGTGATATCATCAAGATAGACCACCACACTTCGTCCAACCAGCCCGCGAAAAGCTATGTCCATAGCTCTCTGAAATGTTGCGCCCACATTAATCAGTCCAAAAGGCATTCTCCTATATGCGAACGTTCCCCATTTAGTTCTGAATGTCGTCTTCAATCTATCTTCCTCGGCTACCAACACTTGATTGTAGCCAGAGAAACCATCCAATAATGAAAACATTTCAGAGCCGGAAACCATTTGTAGCAATTGCTCCATGGGAGGTACCGGGTAGTTGTCTTTTTCTGAGGCGCGGTTTAGATTTCTGAAATCTACGCACAACCTGATTTCTCCCGATTTTTTCCTGACAGGCACCAGGTTTGACACCCATTCAGAATGCCTGACTTTAAAGATAATCCGAGCATCCAGCAACTTCTTCACCTCGCTTTGAATTAGCGGCTCCAGCTTTGGGTGCATTTTCCTCAACGGCTGTTGATATGGCTTGACGCCTACTTTGATAGGGATGATGTGCTTGATAATGCTGGTATCGTAGGTCTTTAAATCTGCGTATGTCCATGCGAACACATCTTTGTACTGCTTGAATAGACTAATGAATTTGTCTCTTTCTGTTGGCGAACAGCACTTGCCGAGGTTAACAAATTTGGGCTCTGATTCAGTTCCTAAATTTATTAGTTCGAACTGTAGAGTTGAGCTGTGTGTCTTCACGTTAGTTGGTCTCCTAAATTTCTCATTCAAGTCAAACATTTTCTCCAGCATCCTGACACCTTTGGGAATGAAATTATTATGTTTCATTTCAGCCTAATGTTCCTCATCATCTATGATAGCTCCTTTAAAAGTCTCTTCATTTGTCAAGCATTCGATTATCTGCTGATCATCGTCAAATACTCGCAGGTTAGTGATCATGTCCGGCACGGAGGGCCTGAAAAGTAATTCAATAGAGAATTTATTATTAGTGGGAACCAACCTGGCAGTTGATGTGGCTAAAAGATCAGCGGCTGCATTTTTTATCCTTGGAATTGAAATAATGTTAAATGCATGAAAACGTTTAAGTAATTCCCATACCTCGTTTTGGTAAGCTTTCAAATGAGGGGAAACACAGTGTATCTGATTTTTTATTTGTTTCACAACTATTTCTGAGTCCCCGAAAACTTTTAAATTACAAACCTGTAACTCAATGGCCTTCTTGAGTCCCTGCAACAGTGCTTCGTATTCAGCTGTATTGTTAGTACATTCAAACTCTAACCTACAGGACAAGAAGTGTTTATTTTTTTGTGGATCAATAAGGACGCAGCCGGCCCCTGATCCTTCTAACGTTTTTGAGCCGTCAAAATATAAAGTCCAACAAACATTGTCTACTGAAAAAGAATCTACTCCTATAGCTAAATCTACTATTTTACAGTCAAGCTCATCAGCCTGAAAAAAACGAAGGAGATCAGGCTGGGTGTTAGATGTGCTGCTAGCCTCTTCCACTTGATAATTCCCTGGTTCTAGTTCCAGAAAGTAGTTTCCCAATATGGATTCAACTGGTACATTCTTTCCATCCAATTGAGTGACATTGTATTTCATATGAGGCTCTCTCAAAACCTTGATCTGATTAGGACTTCCTTTGTATGGAAACCAAAGATGTGACCAATCTGTGGCGAAATACCCATTCAATTTGGCTGACCAATCTCTACTCAAGACCAAGCCGTACACATCTGGTATGTCAGCCACTACAATGTTGATGACTTGGCACACTCTATCATCGGATGCCAAGCAGATTAGCACGTCTTCCATCTCGCCAACTACCTTGACGTCGGTCCTATCCAACTGCACCACTTTCCATGTGGTTGGCTTGGGCTGCCCATTTATTTTCTTACAAATAGATATGGGCATGACATTAATCGACGATCCTGAGTCCGCTAGACAATTGTGCACGTTATGATTAAAAATTTCAAATGTTAAAAGGAAAGGTGGGTGTTTGGTTTTAGACTTACCTCCACTACTAGCTTCCCCAATTTCTTCTTCTGGCTGCGGCTGATTGTCAGTGGGCAGCTTTTCTTCTTTTGTTTCTAATGCTTTCAACAATCTTTCTTTCTGCTGAGGTATTTTGCACATTTCAAACAGCGGGACGTTTGCCTTTATCTTCTTTAAATCTTCAACAACTTCATATTCGATTAGTTGTCTAGTGGACTGAGGTTTATTAGCGCTTACATTTTCTTCGCTTGGCTTAGGCGGTGTTCTAAATTGCCTCGGATCCTGGCTGGTAATGGTAGATTCTGGAATCTGATCAGCCACGGATTTGTCTTGAAATTTCTTTTTGATATTTCTTTGCAGCCTTCGAATCTTTGGAAGCAGAATACTGTCATCACTAACCTCCCCTTTGCTCCTAGTTGTGACGTTAGCTTCTCTGATATCTTTGCGTTCCTGAGTGTTTTCTTCTTCCGCGTCTAGTACTGAAATAGAGCTCCATAAGGCCATAGTCTCTTCTTCCTGTTCTTTTGTAGACGTTGAAACAACTTTTTCTTTCCTTTCATCATCATCTTCTTCCGTCAATCTTGAATCCAGCATCTGATTCATGACCAATGTCATCGAATTTATCCATTGCGGACAGTTCTTTTCGGAATGGGGCTGTTGATGAAAAGTACAGAAATTTTCCATCCCTATCTCTGTGAGGTTCATGGATGCAGTTTTCTGAGAGGGGGGAAGGGTCTGGTTGCTATCCTCCCTTTTCTTATAATATGGTCTAAAAAACTTTTGTGCTTCTTTTTCCTTCTCCAAGTCTATGACCTTGTTAGACAGCTTCTGCACCATTTTGGCCATACCTTCGTAATTTGGTGTTTTCTCCTCTTTGGGCTTAGTAAACAGCAGTGTTCTCCTTTTCTCCCCTGACTGTTCGGGATAATCTTCAATGCTCTCCCTTTCTGCTTCCACTACTTCTGCCTCTTCATAAGTCTCCGTCAAAGTGGGCTTGGCCCTACCTTTTGCGAACATGGCCAGGTCAGGACCCAAAGCTGAAGTGTAATACTCGATTAGTACCTTTTCTGAAGGTTTATCTGCATCAGAGAAGTTTTTAAGGTATGCTGTAAAACTTTGTGTAAAACTATGCACTTTTTCCTTCTTTTCTTTTTTCAAAGCACAAAGTCCTTTCATAAGGGCAGCATGAGTCTTTTGGACCGCATACTTACTTCTAAACATTCTTTCGAAGGTGTTCCAATCTGGAATAGAATTGGCAGGCAAACCAAAATACCAAGAGGCTGCGGCTCCTTTAAGGGTATGTGGGAAGAGTCTACAAACCACATCTTCATGGTACCCTGCCCTTAATCCTTCTATAGCTAAATAAAAACTCTGCAAGTGGTCATCTACCAATATCTTCTCATTGGGATCAAACCTAGGCAATAAATTTTCGAAGGCTTGAGGTAGGTCGTGCAAAGGTGGGGTCATATTCAGAGGTGATTTGGCTTTCCATGCAGGTGGTGGGTTTGGAGGATTAGGTGGCTGGTTTGCGTTAGCTACTGCCATTAATCGAGGTGGAGAGTGCGGAGGTGAACCAACTGGGGTGTGAATAGGAGAAATATAAGGGGTCTTAGGGCCTTCTTGATTCAAAGGTAGCTCTACTTCTTGTAAGGCAGTCTCTACAAGTTCTTGCCAGTCTCCAACCAACACCGAATCTTCTATTACAGGGCGGTCTTTCTTCTTGTATTCTCTTCTAGGCAACTCGGGAATAATTGGAAATCCTCCGATCTTCTTTACATATGCACGAGTATGTCTTCTTAGATCATTTACAATTTCGTTGCGAACAGGATACAGATTTTCTTTATTTTCTTCTTCTGGGATTGGATTTCGTGGTCCACTACTTTCAGAACTGTAACCAGCGGAACAATCTCTGTAAAACGGGTTTCCTCGGCCAGCCATGCACTGGCGGCCCTCCTTCTAGCGCCAAAACTATTGAGGCCTGGAAATTTGTAGGCGGCAATAGTAAGGGATTCTCCCCAATCAGCGTTCCCAACTAGCCCGCTGACTGTTTGGTATAGGGAATCCGTCCGGTTTGCGGTCTGGCTACCGTAGGTCAAAGTAACAAACACAGGCTTTACCGGTTGCGGCCCGGCCCACCGAGTTTTTGTATTTTGCCTTAAATGAATGCTATGCACGTGCCTAACTAAATGCAGGGTGATCCAGATGCAAGGAGCGGTCACAAAGTGATGTGCAGGTTCTTACCTCTCGTCTTAAGCTCACAAACAACTAAACCAGATACAAACAGAAATAAACTAACTACCTAAACTATCCCTAGGGAGCGAGGTTATCATCTTAACTGAGCAATACAATATCACATACGGTGAGAAAAATCACAGATAGCTGATACTCTTCTCACGGTACATAATTTTTTTTTATAAATATTCAAATAACCAGATAGCCGATCATTCTATAACAACATTTATTGCTCTTAGTGACAATGCATCCCAGAAAATACTAAAGAATAGTTAACAAGAACTTAGGCTCAAAACATCAAATATCCTTACAGCAAATGAAATACAGCTGAAAACGAAATAGTTCCTCTTCAACATTATTCATTGAATTGCATTGGTACATTTCACTTCTTTACTCTTTCCAGCAGGCAAAACTGCAGTTCGCTTTGCAAAATGAAGTAGTTCCTCTTACAAGCCAACCATTACAAAATTTTCTAAGGGAAAAAGCCCCCCTTTTTTCAGTCTTCCTTCCCCTTATTTAAACTACAACTGATGTCCTCTGGGTTCCCTCAGCGCGTGACCTTTCAGCGCCCTTGACGATTCAGTTTTCCTTCCGGTCGTTGCGTTTTCTTCAATCATTTCAATAGACGTTTTACCCCCTGACAGTAACTGCTGAAAACGCCTCATCGGCGCCTCTGTCATCCGCTTGGCTTGTCCTTTTCCTCGCCGTAGGCCGCTCT
>LPNX010809751.1:14412-47467 GCA_001517045.1 Pseudotsuga menziesii | reverse complement strand
TCCAAGACGCCAAGCTTTCAACAGTCGATTCAAGCAAATTATGATAAGGAGGGGTCCCAGAGTTTAAGTAAAAAACTAAAATCGAGGAAACAGGTTGCGGCAGCAACATGACCAAACCTAAAAAAGAACGTTCAAGTGAATTAAAAAATGTTGTTAAAATGGTACAAAAGCTGTCCAATATGTTAGGATATTTAGACACTTAGGAGTTAGTTAAGATCAACTTGTGTAATATATCCATTAGGTAAAAGTGTGTTTGTTTAGTATGCATTAGTATGCATTTGTAATTATTCTAATCCGACGATCACGATATGTTCTAGACATAAAGTGATCCAACAGTTCAACTTCTCTTAGATCATACCTACCATTGATCCTTGGCTTAACACCTGATTGGTCCATGATGTCTATTTAAAGAGCATGGAGGGTCCTTGGCTAGTTGATTGATTATGAGAAGCTCATTTGTAACTTTATTTCTTTTGCATAATAAATTGCTCCAAGTAGCTATTTGGCTAGGGCCATGGACTGTTTCCCTCTCGAGGGTTTTAACCACGTGACAAACATCAGTGTGTTGATCTATGATCTATTTGTGTGAAGTGGTTTCTTAAGGTGTTCTATATTTTGGGAGTACCATGTGTACCTGAACATGGTATTAGAGAAGAGGTCTTAGGTTCAAATCCCCCTAGCTACGCTAGAGGTGGGGTGTTGGAGTATCGGGTACCTCCACATGGTATAACCGCCCCACCTCTGGGAATATCAAAACAAGTGGACTAACCGCCACTCCTAGTGATAGGGCCTTGTGATGGGTTTCAAATGTTCACCAACATCTGTAGGTTTTGGTGTAACGACAAACCTTACATGGTATCAGAGCGTTTATGAAGAGCCACTTTCAGTTTTGATCAAGATCTAGAACCGGTGTTGCCGAAACTTTGAAAGGGTTTCTGGTTCTAGAGTTTTTGTGAATTTGTGTCCTAAGGGGGATATTCCATTGCGTTCAAAGCACCAATTCCATTGGGAAATAGTTTTTATTTCACCGAAAATCGTTGTCGTTTGATCCAGAAACACCCATTTCAGCAAATCTGAAGGTATAATGTTACAGTGACGGATTTGTTTAATTTTTTTTTTTAAATCTCATATTTTATCAGTTTTATTATTAGATATTTATTGTTTTAGTCTCATACTGTTTCCTTCCTTGGATACGTATGCTCTTTTCTGTGCACCTTGTGCGATCGCGGTGAATAAAATACAGAAAGGGAAAGTAGACTTTCCGGGTAAGATAACTAAGATCTAACCCCATTGTGTGAAAAAAACGTTTTTTTTGTTTTTGTTTTTTGTTTTTTTTGTGATTTTGTAGGAAAAAAAGGAAAGCACAAAGAACGAGAGAGAAGAGTAAAAAAAAAAATCCCCCTTCCTCTTTCCATTCTTTTACGTACCTTTTAAACTTAGCTCACTTGGTCCAAAGTTGCTTTATTTCTTAATAGGTCTTGAGTTCAAGTATTATTAAGCTACTTTTTAGTGCCTACAATTTCTATTTTCAAGTTACTTTATTGTAATAGTGCATCTCACTTAAATAAAATAAAATAAAAAGTGAGTCACTTAAGTCTTTTAATTTATTGTCGCACTATTTAAAGTAACATTATTGTAAAATTGAACATCACTTATTCTACAAAAGTGATTCACTTAAAAACAACTTTATTGTAAAATGATTGTCAAAGGTTGATCTTGGGAAGAGGGAGGTTCTTTTTTTAGTTGGTCAAGTTAATATCTTCCACCTCACTATTGGGGACATCTTCAACATTTTCTTTGATCAAGCATAACTTCATCATTCGGAATCAGTTTTCAATGCCATTTTTTCAAAACCGCATATTTTTTTGAGCTCTTTGCATATAGACAGTTAGTTTCTCTTCTTTCAGCCATTATTTTACAGAATGGCCACCCCTTGTGATATTATACTTACAAGTTCTAACTATTTCTCATGGAGATATCATATGGAGGATGTTTTGCGAAGTAGGGGACTTTTCAGGATAACCTCAGGGAAAGAAACAAAATCCACTGATGATGATAAGAAAATTAAATGGGCAAATAGATTTGATGAAGCTCGTGGATTTATTGGGATTTCAATCTCTACTGATTTGCGATTCCACATATCTGGAATTGATGAACCTGATAAAGATTGGGAAAAATTGAAATATGTGTTTGGTAAACACAATGAAATTCGAGGTCATCAACTTGAGAATGAGTTGATTTCCTTGAATCCAAATGATTTTTCATGCATTCAAGACTATTTATCTAAGTATAAAACTCTTAGACTCTTATGTGAAGAATGCAAGATTAAAAAAGAAGACAAACAATGTATTTATCATATTCTTTCCAAACTTGAACTTGCATATTCTGTTTTTGTATCTACATTCTACTCCATGAAAGAATCCTTGACCGCAGCTAGCTATCAAGAGCCTAGTCTTGAATCCTTTTGTGATTCCTTAATTAGAGAGCAAGATAAGCTCATTCATCATGGAATAATTAACAATGAAGATACATCTGGGAAAGCCTTATTGTCCCAACAGAAAGAAAAGTCCAAGCCTCCCAAGAAATAGAATTTTTGCAATAATAAGACAAACAACAAGGATCCCAAACACTCTCAGTCAACTCCTTTAAAAAATGACAAATGATCCAAGATAAAAGGAAAGAAGACTGAGCATCATTGCAATTTTTGTGGGAAAAATAATCATGATGAATCTAAGTGTTTCAAGAAGATGGCAGCCTTCGAAGCAACAATGAAGAAGCACCACATCAGCCTAGATTCGTCTTCAGAATCTACCTCTCATGGACATGCACTTTGTGCTTCTGGTTACTCTTATACTGCATCTTCTTCTTCTACTTCAATTGAATGGCTCATTGATTCTGGAGCATCTTATCATATGGCTAAGGATCAAGCCATCTTTTCTACTATGCATGAATGTAACACCAAACAAATATTTGTTGGTGATGATAGATCTCTAAGTGTTGTATGATCTAGAATAGTTCCAGTAGAAAATGGTCGTTTCAGTGATGTACTGTGTTCCAAAAATTTCCTGCAATTTCTTATCAGTCTATCAAATTACTCATTTAGGTGAAGGTAAAACTGTGACGTTTACACCTCACCAAGTTGTAATAAAGGATTTTAAAAATCCTCAAAATGTCATTGCTACTAGAACTGTTGATGATATTACCAGGTTGTACAAATTTAACAAATTTGGTTCATCACCTTTTCCTTCAATTTTTGTTCCTCATAGTGATAACTTGAGCAAACTTTGGCATGAGCGATTTGGTCACTTAAATTATAGCTCATTGCAACAACTATGTAAAGACAATATGGTGACTGGTCTTTCGATGGTATCTTGCAAGGATGGTGTTTGTTCTGGTTGTGTACTCGAAAAACATCATCGAGACAGTTTTGACAAACGTGCCTCTTGGCATGCCTCGGTTTCCTTGGATCTTGTGCATAGTGACTTGGGTTTACTTCCTAAAACATAAGAGCCAAGTATTTAACATGTTCTTGGCCTACAAGGCCCTTGTTGAAAAACAATCTGGTCATCAAATTATTAAGTTAAGATCTGACAATGGAGGAGAATATGTTAACAACAAGTTCACTACTTTCTACACTGAACAAGGAATCCAACAACAACACATTGTTCCATATACACCTCATGGAGTAAAATTAAACCAGATGTAAGTCACTTTCGTGTGTTTGGTTGTGAAGCATGGGCTCACATTCCAGATGAAAAATGGAAAGCATTGGAACCTAAAAGTGAAAAGTACATATTTTTTGGATATTCTAAAGATGTAAAAGGTTATAGAATTCTTCAGCCACATTCTCATGATATAATCATTAGAAGAGATGTTAAATTTGATGAAAATCTATTAGCCTGCGAGTCTAACTTGGTGGGTGTGCCATCTTTGCCTACGCTCCTGATTCGGTGATTGTGCCTTCTTATTATTCTTTTTCCAACTTCCTTGATAGGTTTCCAACTCTAGTTTCTGATGATGACAGTGAGGATGAAAATCCACCTCCACCTACTCATGTTCCTCCAATTGCACCAGCACTAATGCTTCCTTGATGGGATTGTTCAACATGTGAATTAGTTGGTGATCTTGTCGGTGATCCTAGAGATCAACATCGAACATGTTCTCAGTTTCAACGAGCCTCTTCTCTTTTGGCTCAACTTTTTGAGAATCATGATCGAGAAACTTTTGAATAAGCTTGAGGAAATCCAGATTGGGATGCAGCTATGGATGAAGAATATTGTTACTTAATGGTGAATGATACTTGGGATATTGTTCCTCTCCCAAAAGGAAGAAAAATTGTCAGATGTAAATGGGTCTACAGAACTAAGTATGCATCAGATGGAAGTGTTGAAAGACTTAAGGAAAGGTTAGTTTCCAAAGGTTTTTCCCAAGTTGAAGGGATTGAATACAATGAAACCTTTGCCCCTGTCGCAAAAATGAACTGCATCCACTTTGTTCTTTCCCTTGCAGCCTTACATAACTGGGAAGTCCATAAAATGGATGCCAAGTCTGCCTTCTTACATGGTGATTTACAAGAGGAAATTTACATGGAACAACCTCTTGGATATGTTCAGAATAACTCTAGACTTGTCTGTCGCCTTAAGAAATCCTTATATGGCTTTAAGCAAGCTCCTAGAGTTTGGTATGCCAAAATGGATAGCTTTCTCCTTGACACTGGTTTTTCTAGATGCCATTTTGACCCCAATGTCTATACCAAGAAAGTAGGAAACCATCTCTTCATACTTGTTCTTTATGTTGATGATATTATCCTTATTGGTAGTGACCCTAAAATTTTAACCCATGTGAAATTCAGTCTTAAGCAAAATTTTGAAATGTCAGACTTAGGACATTTGCATTATTTTCTTGGTCTCCAAGTATTGAAAACCAAAGAAGGAATCTTTCTTTCCCAGTCTAAGTATCCTTGTGACCTTCTTCGTCACTTTCACATGAAATATTGTAAACCAACCCCTTTTCCCTTTCAGTTTGGAGTCAAACTTTCTACCACTTGTACTTCCCCTGAATTAGATGCCACCTTGTATCATCATCTTGTTGGTAGTCTCTTATACTTGACTCATTCCCATCTTGACCTTTCCTTTGTCATTGGTCGTGTTGCCCGTTATATGCAAACACCTCATGAAAGTCACTGGAAAGCAACAAAAATAATAGTTTGATATATTTGAGGTACAATTTAGTCTGGGATTCATTACAGTACATGAGGGAAACCTTTGTTGGTTGGTTTCACTAATTCAGAATGGGCCGGCGATCCTGATGATCGAAAGTATACTGTAGGTTATGTTTTCAGTTTGGGATTTGGACCTGTCACTTGGGCTTGTGAGAAACAACAAGCTCTTGCTCTTTCTTCAGCAGAAGCAGAATATTGAGCCACAGTTAATGCCAGTCAGGAAGCTTTATGGATTCAACAGATCCTTTCAGAGTTTGGATTCGAGCAACAAAAACCTACTCCACTTTGGTGCAAAAATCAAAGTGCCATCAAGATTTCCAAAGATCCAGTTCTACATTAACGCAGCAAACACATTGAGCTACACATGCACTTCATCAGAAATCTTGTTCAAGATGTTCTTGAAATGCTCTATTTCCCTACAGATGATCAAGTTGCAGACATCTTCACCAAGTCTCTTATTGAAGCAAAGTTTTCTAAACTTTGATCTATGTTAGGAGTTCAAGAATGTGTCCTTAAGGGGGGATAGGATCTAATTCCTCCTTCCTTCTCCTAATAGTGTCACTTTTGTAAATCCTTCAATCCTATCCTAAGTTGTTCTTAAGGGGGGATGTTAGGATATTTAGACACTTAGGATTTAGTTAAGATCAACTTGTGTAATATATTTGTTAGGTAAAGTGTGTTTCTTTAGTATGCATTAGTATGAATTTGTTAAAATTCTAATTCGACGGTCATGATATGTTTTAGATATAAATTTATTCGACAGTTCAATTTCTCTTAGATCAGACCTACCATTGATCTGTGGCTTAACACTCGATTGGTCCATGATCTCTATTTAAAGAGCATGGAGGGTCCTTGGCTAGTTGATCGATTATGAGAAGCTCATATGTAACTTTCTTTCTTTTGCATATAAATTGCTCCAAGTAGCTATTTGGATGGGGCCATGGACTGTTTCCCTCTCAAGGGTTTTAACCACGTGAGAAACATCGGCGTGTTGATTTATGATCTATTTGTGTGAAGCGGTTGCTCAAGGTGTTCGGTCTTTTGGGAGTACCCTGTGTACCTAAACACAATAAGATTGTTGATTTAGAAAAGGAAAAATAAGCAAGTTAATCTAGAAAGTAGTTTAAACCATTCTTCAAGAGAAGAGATGAAGACAATCCATCTCATCCACCTACACATCGTCTTTCTGTTTTGAATTTTACTAAAGTTGGAATGGATAATTTTTGCACTTTTCACCAAGAACCACATTCTGAAAAAAATTGTCCACAATGGATAAATTCTATGACTCTGGTTATGAACCAAATTCTAGACGCTCAAATAAACGAGCCCAAAGTAAAAGAAGAAAGAGAAAATCCACCAGAGGAACCACCCAAAACAATAATGGTATTGTGGGATTGCACACCTCTGTTGGGACTAGAGGAGGAAGAACTTACTGAGGAAATACAACTTTCAGCAGTCAATGTCACAACAAAAATCAAGGGGGCCATAATTCATGAAAGTATATTTTTCCCAAGATCAGGAAGATTCAGGAAATCATGATGAAAATCAACAATAATACTCGAAAACCGCCTAACAAGGCAGAAAGACCCTAAAATAAACAAACCTGTGAAGGTTTCAGAAATTAAGGTGGAGAGTGTACACAACTGTTTGGTGGATTCTGGAGCATCTTCTAATGTTATGCCTCTTTCAATCTGTCGAAAGATAAATGGTCAACCAACACCTTCTTCATGTAAAATCATCTAGTTGGATAGAACAGTAGTTAAGGTGGTAGGAGAGATGAAGGATGTGATGATAAGTCTATCTGCAGATGAAAGGGTGCACCAATTTATAGACATCATGGTAGTGGGAATTCCAGAAGCTTATGGATTGATTTTGAGCAGGGACTGGTCTACGAAACTAGAAGGATATTTTGCAACTGACTAGTCGCACCTATGGATACCCTACAAGAACTATTAGAACCAAATCAAAGTGATGAGGGAGCCACACATGAAATATAATGTGACACAACTAGAAGGAAAAAATGAGCCTATAAATTTTTCACATTTAGTTTTGGGTATTTATTTCATTGAGCTTGAACTAGGAAACTATCAAGCAAAAGAAGCTAGTGATGAATCAGATACACAGTCCAAGTTCCTTGAGTTTTCACGAAATGATAAGATTGATTGTAACATAGTTAATTTAGTTTCTAATTTAGAAAGTAGCACTAGTTCTGTAGAATTAGAAGATAAATTTTGGTGGTTACACTTTGATGGTTCTAGAACTTAGGAAGGATCGGGAGGCGGTTGTATCCTGACTGATCCAAAAAAAAAACATTTTCTTTCTTATAGATTAGAATTTGAATGTATTAATAATACAATTGAATATGATGCTTTAATCCATGGCTTAAAGAAGGCTATTGAGTTCAAAGTAAGAAATGTGAAATTTTATGGTGACTCTGAAATAATTGTCAAACAAGTTCGCAATACAATTCATTGTTTGTCACCTCATTTAAAGGGATATCAAAGTGAATTTTGGGAACTTATAACAAATTTTAATGCTTTTAACATCAATTCAATTCCTAGACTACAAAATTCAGCAGTTGACTTGTTAGCTATTTATGCTGCAAGATTAGTGCCTACTAATAATAAATGTTCAATTGAACTAATTTTTCAGGTCGTCTATGCCAGACAACATCAAAAATTTAAGGGTGTTCAATGATGACCAGCAGATCTTATCATTCTTGACCAATGATGATACTTTCAAAGACTCAGTAATCGATGGCGAAGAACATCAAGACAATCTTCAAAATGGGAACTTCATACCCAAAGGGGTAAGAACATTGGAAGACATGTTTGTTTTGGATAAAAAAAAAACAGCTCAACTATGCAATATGAGTTGATCGATCTTGGGACAGATGTTGAACCCAAGTATGTGAACTTGGGGAGATGTTGTTCACCGGGTGAAAGAAACAAATTCATCAACTTATTTCAGCAATATAAATATGTCTTTGCTTGGAATTATGAATATTTGAAGACTTACGACACTCATATCATTCAAGATGTTATTCCAATCAAAGCAGGGCTGAAACCATTTTAGTAGCCATTAAGGAATATGCATCCCAAATTAGAACCCTTGATTCAAAATGAAGTAAAGAAACTGATTGATGCAAAGATTATTTTCTGAGTTAGACACTCAGAATGGGTCACAAATTTGGTATGAGTAAGGAAAACATCTGGTGAAATAAGAATTTGTGTAGATTTCAGAAATTTGAATCGTGCCTCAGACAAGGATAATAATCCAGTCCCACCCATGGAGCAAATATTATAGATTGTTTCGAGCTCCGAATTGTTCTCTTTATTAGACGGAATTTCAGGCTACAACCAAGTGTTGGTAACAGAACAAGATAGGCTGAATACCACCTTTAGGACAAAGTGGGGGACGTTCGCTTACAGGAGAATTCCTTTTGGTCTCATTAATGTTGGAGCAACTTTCCAAAGGGCAATGGATATAGATTTCTGTGTTTTGATTGGCCATAGCATGGTAGTCTATTTGGATGACGTTACAATTTTCTCCAAGAGGAGAGAAGAACACATGTTTCATCTAAAACATATTTTTTATCGCTGTCGAAAATATGGTATTTCCTTGAATCCTAAGAAATGTGTTTTTGCAGTGTTATATGGAAAGCTATTGGGTCACATAATTTCTAAGAGGGGGATCTCCATAGACCTAGAGAGTATAGAAGCTATAGCGCAGATCTATTTACCAAACAACAATAAAGGTATGCAATCTTCCATGGGGACTATAAATTTCATGTGAAGGTTTGTGCTTGATTTTGCTCCAATAGTCAAGCCTTTGCAATAGACGGTTAAGAAAAGTGTATAGTTTAAATGGACTGACATAGAAAAGGATGCATTTAACAATATCAAAACTGTGATAGCCCATTCACCTTCCCTCAAAATTCCTGATTTTGAGGAAGATTTTATCTTATACACTTTTGCTTTTGATAACTCACTAGCAACAATGCTTACACAGAAGGAAGAAAGGGGAGATGAATACTCCATATCATTCATGAGCATTGGTTTACAAGGTGCTGAGTTGAGTTACCCCGCTATTGATAAACATGCGTATGCAGTCTTCAAAGCGGTAAAACAATTCAGGCCTTACATCCTAAAGAATAGAACCAAAGTGCTTGTTCCTCACCCGACAATTTGAACCCTTTTCATGCAAAAGGAATTGGGAGAAAGAAGAGGAAATTGGGTAACTGCCTTGCAAGAATATGACTTAGAATTTAAGCTAGCCACTATCATCAAAGGACAAGGGATATGCAAGTTGGTGGATGAGAGTCAAAATAATGAAGATGAAGACTGGGAAAATGAAGTTTAGTTTCATATGATTGATATGTGTTCTGTATATATAACCCCAAATTATTGGTATAGAGATTTGATACACTATCTCCAGCAAGAATATTTACTTGAACACTGGAATTCTAAACAAATAAGATCACTACGATTAAAGTTAACATCTTATGAAATTAATTGATGGAGTTCTTTTCAGGAAGAACTATGATGGGTTATTCCTGAGATGCTTGGAACAAGAGGATGCATCAAAAGTGGTTAAAGAATTGCATGATGGTCTTGTTGGAGGTAATTTTTCAGGAGACACTACTACACACAAGATCTTAAGGGATGGGTATTATTGTCCAACCTTATTTAAGGATTCTCATGCGTACGTAAGAAAGTGTGACACATGCCAAAGCAACGACAGTAGAAAAGCAAAGGTAGCTGGGCCATTGCAACCAGTCATTGTTTCTGAATAATTCAAGCAATGGGGCATTGACATTATTGGAGAAATCAATCCCAACTATTCATTGCAACACAAGTATATTTGTTATACCAAAATATTGTCACCATCATGTGACAAGACTCTTAACATACCTACTTGCCCTGAATCCCAGCACTTGGAGTGAAAACTCATACCGTTTTGTCAATATTTCACAAAAATGCTCAGAACCGTGCCTTCCCCTTTGTCAAAGAGCAATACATTTCCCGCACCGCCTATCCTTTGTTATCCACAAGTGGTGCCACCGCTTATGTCCCTTAGTCCATAAGCATTGCTTACCTGAACCGCTATGTCATTGAAGGAGAAACGTGGTACCCTGGGTAAAAGGGGAAAAAGAGAGGATTATCGAGGCTTCTAGATCATGAGCCTTGTGTCCTCTGTTATCCCTAACATTGTGGGTCAGTTGAGCTCAAGATCCCCCATCATAGGATCTTAGAGGCCACCTCATCCACAAATATCTCAACCATTCCTATCCATTGAGGCTTATAAATACAAGCTCATGTCCATGGTTGAGGGGAGGACTCTTAAGGTATTATTATGTTGTTGGATTGATTACTTGGCCCAAGACATTGGAGAGCATAGAGAGCAAAAGTTGGAGCTTATGGGGATGAGAGTGTTTGGTTTCATGGAGATGCATGTCAACACTAAGGCTTAACTAGTTGTAAACTTCTCCATTTTATCTTAATGTAAAGCTGATTTCCGTCCCACATTACTGTTGTTGTTTGATTTCACATGTATGTTGTTAGATTCCTTAGTCACTAACATGGATTAGTAGATTATATTCTAGAATCTTTGATGTGTTTGTGTGTTTAATCTGATTGCAGGTACATAGGGTTACTATCGAAGCATCACATTCCAAATATCTACAGCGTCTAGGGAGGGTCTTCAACCTTTGTCCTTCATTTGTTCTGGATCTGAACCATTCAGACCAGTGGAACGCCTTATTGTCTATAGAAGGTGAAATATTTCAGCTAACAAATCTAGTGACTCCTCTGGAGAATGAATATGTGTATCAGTTGCTCTGATCTTCCTCAGTTCTTTAACTCTTGTCCAAATCCAGGCTCCTTCTCCAACTCTCTTCAGTCAGATCTGCTATCTGACTCAATGGATTTTGGTTCGAAAATTCCAGATCTTTCTAGATCTGAATTATTTCGACCTTTTATGCTCTTTTTTATTCTCAATCTATCAGTTTTTACCCTAATTTGATCTTTTTTTGACTCGATCTGTCGTTCTCTTTGATGTTTTCGATTTATTCAAGGAACCGCACATGTTCTGTTGGCAAGAAGCGGTGCCACCTCTTGAGTCAAGTTATCCATAGGTCATGCCAATTCTTGAATCCAGTGAGCAAGGAGCGGTTCTGCCTCAAAACTTCCTGTCAACAGCTTCATTTGCGTGGTGCCAGGTAGGCCATGTTTTAGACTTTGTATTTTGTTTTTTGTGTGTTCTTGGCTTACTTTTTGATGAAAATGAAGTGTATTTTTGAAAAAAAAAACTCCCTTTGAATTGTGTATTATGTAGTCGCTTTGATTGTTATATTCCCTTTGCATTCAAAGAGAGTTTGTGTTTCTTGCATTAGATTTTACATAATTTTCTTTTCTTGAAACATCTTGCTCTTTTCTGTAGATATTATTCATTGGAATTGGAAAATATACATTTCATTTTCATGAGTAGGTTTTTGGTTTGTTTTGGACTTGGAATGTGTGAGTGATCCATGTTGTTTTGAGTCTTTCTTTTGTTGGGTGATTCTTGTTTCCTTTTGCATACTGATTTTTTCAGTGCTTGGTAGGAAAGATTGGTTCTTTGTTTCCTTGTTTGTTTCAAAGAGAAGTTTTAGTTTTCTCTCTCTTTTGCTTTATTCGCGAGTTTGTTGAAAAATTTTCTTCTTGTTTTGTGCATGATTGTTTGAAATTCTAGATCCTACTTTCATTAAGAAGAAATATATGTTTTCAGCTTTGCGTGCATTAGAGTTAGATTTGTTTGGAAACGTTAGTGAAATCATCTTTCCATTAAGTTTTTATGCATCTTTTTCAAGCATGAAAAGATAGGAAACTTTTTTGGTTTATTTATGTTTGATGTTCTCTAGATCTCTTTTTTATTTTGCCCATAATATTGTTGGGGTGCATTGATATTTCCCTTTTCATTTGAAAAGATAGAATTGCATTTGCATTTGGGTGTGCATTTTTGGGAAGAAAATTAAATCTCCCTCCCTCTCTTAGGTAGAATTTCATTGAAGAGAAAAACTTGCATTACCATATAGATCAGTATGCATCTTCTTTAATTTCCAGTTTCCACTCCATGGTTCCACCTAAACGCACAAGATAAAATTAATGGCAGTACTAGGTTAAAACTTTTAGCAATTTGAGTGATAATTTAGAGACGTGTTCAGGCGTCGTTAAGAATAGGAGCTGTTGTTATTTGTCTGCATTACATCCCGGGACTCGTGTGGTTCTTCCACGTACCATCGGTATATTGAATGGCCTTTCACGTACCCTTGAGGTATATAGAAAGGTACTTCACGTACTCAATTGTATATAGGAAGGCCCCTTGTGAACGGTTATGCATTAGATAACACTACTACCGATTTGAGCTCCTACGTACCTTGCGTATATCAGGAGACCCTTTTAGGAATCCTCAAACCATCTGAGTTATCCTTTTGGTCGTCTTGTCTTTACGGGCGAAGCTTGTAAAGTCTTGATAATCTTGTGATATTCCTGACTCTTATCCACTCCTTTCACATGTTTTCTTATTGCTTTTAGTTTGAATAGTACTTTCTTGTGCATGGCAGTTAGGGGGTTATTAGAGAGTTAGAGATGGCATCCTCATCTGGGACTACCACTCAAGAGGTCCCTTTCCAAGGTGTACCTTTTGTATTCCCTCCAAGTGAAGGTATTGGTCCTCCGTTTATTGCCACTCTAAATCTTCCTGGGTTAACTATAGGATTACCGGTATGGATTTTTAATCCGGTAATTCCTGTTACACTTAATGTCTCAAATGTCACCTCTCCTCTGGGAGAATATTGATCTCAACCTAATCCCTCTCCTTCTTCGTCGGTTGTTGCTTCATACCTTTCTTCTTCTTTGCTTGACCAAAGCTCTATGGTTAGTAGTCATGTGGATAAGAAGAAGAAGAAAGGGAAGGGTAAGAAGAAGAAGGATAAGAAAGAGAAAAACCAGCAACCATTTGCTCTTGATGGTGCCCGTTTTAAGAGAACAGCCAGAAAACCCAAGTTCCCTTGTAATCTTTGCAAGGGGACCACCTTCTTAAGGAGTGTCCCAATCTCTCCTGTGTACAAGAAGAGTGGTCTAAAAGGTCCAAACCGTCTGTGTCATCAACCTCTGATCATCATGTTGATGATACTCCCTCAACCAATGACCCATTGGTAAAACGTCGTAAGGGTAAAGTCTTGTATCCTTGTTTGATATGCAAGGCTATGCATCATAATTTTCTTTGTCCAAGCATGGATGAAGCTTCGCGTTGGTTGGAAAATATTACTAATCATCAATAGGTGATTCCAACAAGTGATAGTAAGTTATCCCTCGATCCCCCATTGGTTGACCAAGTGGTTGATTCAGATTCATCTATAATTGATCCCACTCTTCCTTAGGAGAGTGAAGTGATCGAGTCGATGTCATCTCCACCCAATCCCACTCTTTCATTAGAGAGTGTTAAGAATGAAGTAGTCTCTTTGACCAAATATTTGTCTTTTTCTTCTCTTCCAGTAGAGAATGAATTGAAACCTGCCGAAGTTTTTATACTTCGTCTTGATTGTTCTCAACAAGAGGAAATTTTTTCTTTTTCAACAGAACCCTCTCCGAGTAGTGAGGTTATTTCCTTTGACTGGAGTAACCTAACAGAGTCTTGTCTTCATTCGAGTGTTCCTTTCCAGATAGTTGTGAATGTTACTACTAGGCGGATACTTCGCACTATTGTTGACGAAGGGGCTTCTATTAGTATTCTATCCTCAACTGCTTGGAAAGTTTTGGTTCTCCTCAGCTTGTGCCAGCCACCGATCAGATATTGGATTTTAATAGAAGACCTACTGCACCTTTAGGGACCCTTCCTTATTTTCCTATTACATTGGGAGGGAAAACTGTCTGTATTGATGTTATGGTGGTCCAAGGTCCTTTAGATTTTAATCTACTCCTTGGACGTGATTATGTTTACGCCATGAAGGCTATTGTGTCCACACTCTTTAGAGTTATGCATTTTCCCCATGATGGGAAGATTGTGACCATTGATCAGCTTTATTTTGTTACACCTAACCATCGCATTACTCCTAGTAATCAGACTGCCCAAAATGTGCCGCATGTTCTTGTGGTTCCTTCCCCTTCTTCTAGTTAGCTTCTTCCCATCATAGGTAAAATGGGGGGCACGACTCTAGTCTATGGACACCATAATGGAGCTAAGCCACTAGATTTTATGTAATGGGGGTAACCTACCAACCTATGAGTCTTTCATGTTCGGTAGGAGTAGGTTTTAGAGCATAGTTTACTTTTGGTTTCAAGCTCGCTAAAAAATAAAACCACTCTTTAAGCATAGTTTACCCTTTTGGTTTCAAGATTGCATAAAAATAAAACCATGTCCAAAGCATAGTTTACTTTCGGTTTCAAGCTTGTTAAAAAATAAAATCATTCCTTAAGCATAGTTTACCCTTTTGGTTTCAAGCTTCCATAAAAATGAAATCATGTGGTGAGCATAGTTCCCATTCTATGTCAAAGTCGTTAAAAAATGAAATAGATGCCTTTGAGCAAAGTTCCCATTCTATGTCAAGCTCATTAAAAATGAAATGGATCTCCTCAAGCATAGTTTACCTTTTGGTTTCAAGCTTGCATAAAAATGAAATCATTCTTGAGCATAGTTCATTTTCTATTTCAAGCTTGTTAAAAAATGAAGTAGGTCTCTTTGAGCATAGTTTACCCTTTTGGTTTCAAGCTTGCATAAAAATGAAACCATGTTCCAAGCATAGTTACCTTCTGTTTCAAGCTTGTGTAAAAATGAAACAGATCCCCTTCCCTTGAGTCGAGTCTTCACTTTAGTGTTAGAACTTGAACCTTCTTTTCACCTACTTGATTCTCGTTCTTCCTACCCCCCTGGTGAAAATTTTCACATTAGTAACCAGGTTTTTAGGTTGGGTATGGAAGAATAATCGTCAAATGAAACGAAGCTTGGGGGCATGTCGAGCCCTTAGCAACCATGCTAAGGGTAAGCTTCTCTAGAAATCATGCTGGGGGCAAGATTCCAACCTCTGTATATCATGTTAATGGGATTTTTTAAGCATAGTTTACCCATTGGTTTCAATCTTGTGTAAAAATGAGACCAATCTTCGAGCATTCTTTCAACTGATCTTCGAGCCCGTTAAAAACAGTAAGATGGTGTTGAGCTTACTTTTAATTTTTTGTGCTCTGGTTAAAACATGAAATTTGGTTTGATCTTAGATTATTACTTTTTCGTGCTCTGGATTCAAAACATGAAAAAGTCTAATGGAGTCCTCTTTAAACTGTTTTTAGGCTCCCTAAATACGAAAAGATTGTCGAGCGATATTGTCTTCTTCACGCTCATTAAAGTATTTGAATATTTTTCTGTTCGACGGTAGGTTATCTCTTTTTTGGTTTGGATAGGACTATTTACGAAAAAGGAACACTCCATCCAATCATGACTGGAAGAGTTCTTTAAGGTATGATTTTACACTTTTTTGGGCCTTAGAGGATAAATCATATGAAAAAGGACCCCTTTGGAGTCTTCTTCTGTAATCGTTCAGACTCTTTAAACATGAACGATACGGAGTTTTATTTCGTTGGAATCATTAAATTAAATGTTGAGAGACCCGTTTTGGGAACGAACCCCTCCTCTCTCAGGTTTGTAAAACATATGAGTCTGGACTTGTCTTTCGACAAGCTATATCGAGTGTTTGTTACCCTCTTTGAACTCGTAAAACTGAAAAGAGACACTCATCGATCATGATGGGGGAAATGGGAAGGGAATCATTTTTGCAAATAAATGGCAGTAGTTTGTCGCTACCTTTGAGAATGGCACTTGTCTGCACATCATGTCAGTCAATTGGGTATTCAGCTGATCTCCGTGACGATCCACTTTCATGAGTCATGCCACTCCTTTGAGTCTTTCAAAAGAATGCATTGTCCACTGTCGCATTGTGCGTTTGTCCCGTTTAGTCATGTTGCTAAGTCTTTTTGTCGTGCCGCCTGTTATAGCTGATTTCACCACTCCAGGTGAATCACACTTTGTATGGCCTTCCCCTATCCCGCTGCAGACTCCTTAGACTCCATGGAACATTTTTTGTACTTTTATGTTTCCTTGATCATCCCTAAAAACATATGAAAAATGATACATGTGACTTTTAAACCTATAAGCGCGTATATATGCGGGTTTGACCACTAAAACCACGTACATCGGGATGTGTGCATAATCCAAATCCTTTTGGAGTTTTCCTTGACATGGATCTGACTCATTTGACTCCTGGCCTTCCCTATGCCTTGAGATCGCTCGAATTCGACCTTTCATTACCCCTTTGAAAAGCTATATAAGGAACCCCTTGGTACATTGAAGGAGGAAGAAGAGAGAATTGAGAGCAAAGAAACTATAGTCCATTGTTGCCAGAACATATGCTTGAGTCTGCATCCCTTTGTCCCTTGGAGCACTAGTGTGTTCTTCCCAAGCTTGCCTTTTGCTTGTGAGCTTGATATCGAGAGATGGAGGATTGAGGTGGTGGAGACCCAAGTGGGGGATTCAGTTTCTCCCGTTCACAGACATGCCGTCGGAGGTTGTATCTTGTAATCTATGATTTATATTAATAGAAATATCTTTTCCTGTCCAATAATGTGTGTTTGAATGAATATTTTATCCATGGGATTATGTCAAATGCTTATACATTATTCATTATGTATGCTAGAATAGATCTAACACCATGATATATAGAATGCTTGTATTGTTTACTTGTTGTTGAGGAAGTAATCTATCAATTCAAGCTAAAGATTGGAAAGCTCAACGGGGATCTACTTCAACCATCCGGAATAAGGTAGGAGGTCTGATCCTTTAGTGTTAGACATTTAATTTCTATTGCATATTGGAAAGGATTGATTTCTGGAGTCAAGCTATCTGTTGTGGTACCCCAAGCCATAGAAATTTCTCTCCGTAACAGAATTGGCGACTCCGCTGGGGAGTTCCTAGTAGTTGTCCTTTGGGGGTTGTTTCATCGCCATTCAATGAATTTGAATTGCTCTTTCTCTCTTGTTTCTATGTCGGGTTTGGGGGTATGTATGCCTGGTAGTGTCTGATTGGTGTGAATTTCATCTTAGCCTGTCTGTTTGCCTTGAGTTTATGCACCTTTCTTCATGTACACGAGTTTTTAACTCACAGTCGCGTATACACGAGGTTTTCTCTGCGATTTCCGCGTATACACGTGGGTTTACTGTGAACAGTCGCATATGCCCTTGATTTTTCCTTTGTGTGGGAATTAATTGGTTGCTGGGTGAATTCTAATATTTGCTGAGTCTCCTTTGGCACTGCCTGAGTCTGTTTAGACCTCTGTTTCTTACCAGGAACGCTTTTTTTTAGGCTAAATTTTTTTTTAAGAAGGTTCTTGTCATGGCATTTTCGATTTTTTGTTTGAGATTAGTGCATTAGAGTTCTTTTACCTTAGTGCTTTGCTTGAGTGCTATTTGTGTGTGCTTGCAGAGTCTAGGGGTCATAGAATCATTCTTTTGCTTTTTGCATCTCATTTTATTTCAAAAAATCCAAAAACATTTGCTTATCATCATGCATTGCATTTTGCATCTTTGCATTGTACTTGCACTAGATTTGCTTTGGAGTACTAGTTAGGACTTCATATAGGAAAATTTGCATTCATCATTTAAAGAGAATTGTGCATTTCACGTAGTAGCATACTCTGTTTTCATGGACACAATGCATTTGCATTGATTGTTAGGTGTGCATTTTACTTCATGTTGCGTCATAACACCATTAGTTGCATGGTCATATCCCTATTTTGAGTAATAAAGCCAATTAAAATCAACGCTAAATTAAAATGAAGTACACTTTTTTCTTTTCTGGGGTGCACCAACAAGCTTAGGTTTTAGGATCTTGGAATAGTTCATTGTATGTTAATTCTCCAAGATCACTAAACAACAACATGTATGTGTCTGTCCAGGTGAGTGTGTGAAATCCTTGGTATAACTAGTGTTTCTCAAGACCCTCCTCTCAAAAGGGAGTTAAGCACGAGGCAGTGTGAGCGGTTATTGATTGGGATGACCCCTAGTCATAACTGAGTAGCACCAGATATATTTCTAGGATTGTATTCGTATCTAGGGGCTCTTTCGATAGTTTCGAGCTTTGCTACCCTGCCCATACGGTCAATCCTGCCTGCGACTATCCACCTGAGCATTGATTATATTGAGGTGACCTTAGTGGCCTTACCTAGGATATTGAGGGGGTACTTTGCAGGGGTTATTCTGCGAGTGTCCCGGCTAGGTTGGGGTCGGACAGCACAGTCACTTTATGTGTTGAAGCTGAGGGCCACAATAATTGGTTACGTACCTCCGCTTGTTGTGTATGGGAGTCTCAAGCCTCTCCTAGGTGAGACATACCTGCTTCATTCGGGAGCTCATTTATACAGCCCTTGTTTTCCTGCATTTGGCTTTAGATTTTATTAGTGATTTCTCTGTGCACGATAGTTGGCTTAAGGTTTACATAAATAGAGAGTCTTTTCTATTTTTTGAGTCATTGTGGATTCGGGTGCGGCTCCTTGCCGTTCTCGTCGTTTAGTGGGACTTCCGCCTTCTACTTCTCCTCCTCCTTTGGAAGAGAGACCTAGATAGTCCAGGCAGACTATTTCACACATTGATTCACACACCATGGGAGACCATTTAGAAGATATTCCTGTACCACCTCCTCCCATTCGTGTAGACGATGGAGAGTTTACTCCTACTTACGATCCTTCACCCGACTTGGCTGAGTTAGGTCTTGTGATTTCTAAGATAGGAATCATGAATGATAGACCTACTCACTCTAGGGTTGATTCCCCATTGACGCATTATCGGTATGGAATTTCGGAGGATGCTGAGACTCATTTTGAACCCGCCAGCACTAGCTATGGTAGTTATGTTATGTCTGGTTTCCCTACACATGATTTGGCATTTCATGCCGAATCCAACTTCGAGCCTAACACTATGCCTGGGGGCACTCTCATTCCTTACCATGCGGAGAGGTTTGGGAGCACTAGTCACATTGCACCTTCCATCCTAGTGGTGGAAGTTACATCACATATCCCTCCTAGGTCTAGGATTAGCGATCCGATTAGGATACCAGATCCAAGACGAATGATGATAGGCAGTAGCACATATATTATTACTCAGATTCGTTCGTCCTCGGTCCCTAGTTCTTCAAATGTACATCCTCCACCTTATTCGCGTGGTCCTTCGAGCCAGCATATGGCTACGAGTCAGGTATGTACTGCGGTTACTGGACCAATTGTGTCTCAGGTTTACATACTGCCCATTGCTTCTGGAGGCTATGTTCATACTTCTATAGGTCATGTTACTAATTCTGGGGTGTATATCCCTACTTTAAGTATGTATATCCCTACTTCCGGAGCGTATCTTCCTACCTACGGAGTGTCTCATGGGGCATCGCATGCGATGACTTATGGACCCTATTATGGGACACAGTATGGATAGGGTTCTTCACCATATGGAGATGGGTGTCAACAACCTACTTACTCTCCTAATTATGGCTTTGTAGCTCCTACTAGTCAAGGTCCACCGCACTATGGTGCTTCCACGCCACCCTATACGAGTCATATGGGAGGAGTACACTATGGTTAAGACCATGGTGGTAATCAGCCCTATATGAATCAGGGAGCTGTCCATCGACCTCATCATCCTAGGCTCCCTTTCCTCGTGACGCTCAATCTTCCTGACTTATCAAGATTGACGAACGATCCTGTGGCTCATGACCCGGCTTGGCCGGTTGTACCTACCAAGCTTCCTTCAGACATACCTAAGTTCGAGGGCAAACCAGGAGAGGATCCGAGCGAACACGTTACTATGTTTCACCTATGGTGCTCTTTGAATTCCTTACATCAGGACTCAGTACATTTGAGACTATTTCAACGCACCCTTACAGGGCCTGCCATGAAGTGATATATAGAGTTACCTAGGGGAGCTTTCGCTTTGTTCGACGACCTTGCGATGACTTTTCTTAATCACTTCCAGCTACTAGTACGTTATGACGTTGGTATTGAACTCTTGTCAACATTTCGGCGAGATAAAGCCACACATATCTTTGATCATATTCAAGAGTGGCGTAGACGGAAGAGGTTAATTAAATCTTTTATACCGCCAGAATTCCTCCTCGAGTGGTTCCTCAAGTCGTTATTGCCATATATAGCAAAGGATGTTTCCACATCCGGAGTGCAAAATGAGGAACAAGCAATTTTTAGGGCACAGGAACTGGATTTGATTTATGCTTAGTCCGGTTTGTTGTATGAGATTATTCCCAATGCTCCTCGTTCCAGTTTCGATCCCAAAGTCAAACCTGAACCACATGCCGATGGCATTGTGGGTTGTGCAAGTGCAAAACCTGTGGATTCAGTTGCAAAACAAGTTAGTCAATTGTCAATCAACCAATCTGCTTTAGGACAAGCTACGGCTTCGTCTCAACCCGCCCAAATGATGAGTGTACTTTCCGTGCAATCGTCGTACCAGAAGGGTAACCAGCAGCCCGGACAGAATAGAAAAAAGGGTAAAAATAATCGAAAGGGTGGGAATAAGAATGAGAATGCTAACAATAATGACAAGAACGACCGAAATGATGGGGGGGACAAGCAATCTAAACATAAGGTTAAGTTCCCTTGCAAGTTATGTAAGGATGATCACCTCACTTACTTGTGCCCTCGTATTGAAGAAGCTTCAAGATTCTTGGCACAGTGCCTAGCTGTGCCAACTAACCCTTTACCGCATAATCAAAATATGAACTTGAAGTCCCATGACTAGTTTGGTGATGATCATGACCTGCTGGAGGGTAGTGGTCATGGGTGCATTAACATGGTTTGTGCTGCGAAAGTTGTGACCCATGCGAAAGATTATGGTTCGTCACAACCCAACCCAGGCAAAGAGCCTGATCCACCAGGGTCCCCTTTGCGTATTGAGAAACCTACGGATAAACCTGAGACTGCACCTCACATTCCTAAGGGAGTCCTTAAGCATTCAGGGCATAATCCAAATGCCCGAACCGCCCAGAACTATTCAGTTTTCGATGATTTGGGCCACACTCCTTGTGCGATGTCTACATTGGAAGTGCTTCAGAGTTGTCCTTCACAAAGGAAGGCGTTGCTTTCTTCCCTTGGTGTGAATGATGATGATTCTTCCTCTGTGATCAAATTTGAAACCATAGGACTTCAGCCTCACTTGCCCTACTATGTGTCTCTTTTGGTTCACGTAGAATGTCTTAATATGACCGTCAAGTGCACTGTGATTGACGAGGGTGCTGCTACTTGTGTAATGTATTTATCCTATTGGAAGGGTTTGGGTTATCCTGAGCTGTCTAAATCAGCGGCTATGTTAACTACTTTTGATGGGAGATCTTTTAGACCGCACGGTATCCTTCCTTCCCTTAAATTCCATTTGGGAGGGAAGACCATGGGGATAGAAGTCGAGGTGGTTGATGCACCCCTTGACTACAATCTATTGCTGGGTAGGAATTGGATGTACAGTATGCAAGTCATTGCTTCTTCCTTGTTTCGCTTTGTATGCTTTCCACATAATGGGAAGATCGTAACGATTAATCAATCGACATTCAAGAATTCATCTATTATCGCATCTTCGGGAGCTTCGATCCCGATTTTTGAGCACTCTCAGCTAGAAATTGGGAGTGTGGGTGTAGGCATGTATCCATCCCTCATGGGAAGCTTTAGTTGTCCTGCATTGATCCTCATGATAGGATCTAGTTTCGATGAGGCTTCGACATCTACGACATCGGTATCTTTTCACATGAGTCATATGGAAGATTCTTGGATTCTTCCTACACCGAGTACTTCGAGTGAGCCCGTCGAGACGAATGTGCTGTTGCCTGCAGTTATGATAGCTTATTAAGCTAATCTCAAGTTTGTTGCAGAGCCTAGTCCTTCCTCTTCGCGGATGGAGGAGGAGGACCCTTATGTGCTGTCGGCATGGGCATTATAGTCTTCTCATGCGCATGACTACCTTGATACGGTTTTCCCTTCTGATGAAGCGATTATTGAGGCTATGTCGGGAGTTGATCCACCATGGGAGGAACTTCATCATAGATCGTACTTTCTTCCAGAGCTCGACTGCTTGGAGCGTGAGGATTTTAGGGTGGTTCTTAATCAGAGAGTTGGTAGTCCTATGGTTCCATTAAGCTCTCCTAGTCTGATGGCTGATGGAAACATGGCAAACATATCTTCAATGATTCCTATCAATATCTCTTGCAATCCTGGCACCATAGAGAATGTCTATATTGGGGCGGAATGTTCCCATGCTGAGATTCTTGAATACACCGAGCTATTTAAGGAATTCCGTGATATTTTTTCTTGGTATTACAATGAGATGCCAGGTATTGACCCTTGTATTGTCAAGCACGAGATTAAGACTTATCCCAATGCTAAGCCTGTTTGACAATGTTTACGTGCGATGAATCATAGGAAAGCACCCGCGATTAAGGTAGAGATAGAGAAGCTGTTGAAAGCCGGTTTCATCTATCCCATTCCCTTGATGGAGTGGGTTTCAAACCCCATTCTGGTTGATAAGAAGCAGGGAGCGATCCGCATATGTACTGATTTCCGTGATTTAAATTGTGCCTATCCTAAGGACAACTTCCCCACACCATTTATAGATCAGATTTTAGATGAGTGTGTGGGTAGCAAGGTGTTCTCCTTCATGGACGACTTTTTCGGATATAATCAGATACATATTAAACCTGAGGACCAACATAAGACTGCATTTATTTGTCCTTGGGGAACGTTTGCATATCGAAAAATTCCTTTCGGCCTTAAAAACTCCGGAGCTACATTTCAGCGGGAAATGACCTTGATTTTCCACGATCTCAAGTCAATTATCGAGGTATTTTTGGATGAACTTGCTGCTCATTCTTGCATGAGAATGCGTCATCCCTATCACTTGAGATTGGTATTCGAAAGATGCCGTCACTATTCGGTTAGATTAAATCCTCATAAGTGCATCTTTTGTGTGAAATCAGGGCATTTGTTAGGATTCATCGTTTCTAAAGAGGGTATAAGATTCGACCCTTGAAGGTTGAGGCAATACTTCAGTTGTCTCCCCCGAAGAATATTCGTCATCTTCAGTGTTTGCAAGGCATGGAAAACTTCTTACGAAGATTTGTTGTCAACTTTACCCATTTGAA
Organism: Pseudotsuga menziesii; assembly: GCA_001517045.1. Lineage (NCBI taxonomy): Eukaryota > Viridiplantae > Streptophyta > Pinopsida > Pinales > Pinaceae > Pseudotsuga > Pseudotsuga menziesii. The sequence goes on along the minus strand of LPNX010809751.1, from coordinate 24,036 downwards.
TAGAGGCTTCATGCATCTCTTGAAGAAGGACACCCCCTTTTATTGGGATGAGCGAGCCTAGGAGTCCTTCAATGCACTCAAGCGAGCCTTAGCATCGGCCTCGGTGATTAGTCCCCCGAATTATAGTCGTGATTTTCTATTATATGTGGCTGCGTCCTTAGAGACGATTGGTATGGTTTTGCTTCAAGAGGATGAGGAGCTGCAAGAGCATGTCATATATTATTTGAGCCGAAACCTTATTGACGCAGAGATTCATTATTCTCATGTTGAGAAGCTTGCTTTAGCTACTGTATATGCGGTTCAGCGGTTGAGACATTATATTCTCCTTCGCCAGACCTTGGTTGTAGCCCATGTCAATCCGTTTCAATTCGTCCTCACCTGAAGGATGATTGGGGGAAAGTATAATAAATGGATTGTCATTCTGCAAGAATTCGATCTCGAGTTTCATTCGGCAAAATCGAAGAAGTCTTTAATTTTTGCAGAGCTTATATTGGATTTCCCGAGCGAGGCTGAGGAGTTGGTTTGTGAAGATACATTTGTCAATGAACACATCTTCTTAATCTCAACGTTAGACCCATGGTATGGGGATATCATAATATATTTATAAACACTTAAGACCCCTACTCACCTCTCGAGAGATGAATGACGACGATTACGTCACGTCTCTAAGAACTACCTCATAGTGGACAATAATTTGTACCACCATGGGGTAGATTCCATTTTACGGTGTTGTTTAACTCATGAAGAGGCTGAGGTAGTGCTGAATGATTTCCATGGAGGGGCATGTGGTGGTCATTTATCTCGGCTTTCTACAGCTCAAAAGATTTTAAGAGTGGGTTATTTCTGGCTATCGATCTTTAAGGATTGTGTTGATGCGGTCAAGAGGTGCCACCCTTGCCAGGTGTTCGTCCATAATATGCGCTCAAAACCTGCCCCATTACATTCCATTATCACCGTCGGTCCCTTCACTAAGTGGGGGCTCGATTTTATGGATTGCAACTCAGCTTCGGCTAGGGGGCACCATCATATTATAGTGGTTGTTGATTATTTCGCGAAATGGGCTGAGGCTATGCCTACAGTAAAATCTGACGGTGAGACAGCCGCTCACTTTGTGTTCAACCAAATTATTACTCGGTTCGGGATTCCGAAAGAGCTTGTCACTGACCATGGCTCGCACTTTCGGAACCGTATGATGGAAGAGTTGGCATCCAAGTTAGGGTATAAGCAAGAGAATTCATCTTCTTACTACCCTCAAGCGAATGGATAGGTAGAGGTAGTGAATAAATCACTCAAATCCATTCTCCAACAAACCATCGCACAAAGCAAGAACAATTGGCACAACATGCTATATCCTGCTTTGTGGGCATATCGAACCGCTATTAAGACTGCCACTGGTTTCTCTCCATATCAACTTGTACATGGAGTGGAGTCGATATTGCTGGTTGAATGTGAAATTCCTTCGTTGAAGCTAGCTATAGAACTCTTACCGGACACTTCCCCATTGGATGAGCATTTGGTTCACCTTGAGCAACTTGATGAGCAGCATCAGGATGCCTTGGTGGCTCTAGAAGTCAATAAACATCGCGTAAAGGTCCAGTACAATAAGTCTGTCTGTCCAAGAGCATTTAGTGAAGGTGACTTGGTCCTTTTGTGGGATCAACCAAAAGAACCCTTGGGGGCAGGGAAATTTAATCCTATGTGGAGTGGTCCTTACGTGGTCAAGCGTGTGCTAGATAAGGGTGCATATGAGTTAGTAGATTATGAAGGAACGGCCTTGGCGGAGCCTAGAAATGGGCTCTATCTCAAAAATACTATGCATAATATTCAACCAAGGCTGCTTATTGTATATTATTGTACAACTTTGCATAGTTAGGTATTTTTCTTATCGTGATCGGGTTTGTGATTAGTTTCCATTTCTTTTGGCAGATGTCAATGGAATCTTCCACCTACATAGGATTCACGAATGGTGCAAGCCGTCACACTCAACACTCAGCCTTTGCTGCTTGGGTGATTTATAATCCTATGGGTCAGGTATTGTCGTCAAGAGGCGTATGTCTACGGCCATCTTCCAACAATGTTGCTAAATACAGCGCCGTTATCGAGCTTCTACGGGATACCATTTTACATGGCATTTTGTCTCTTGAGGTACGTCTTGATTTGGAGTTAGTAGTGTCACAGCTCAATGGTTTGTACCATGTTAGAGATCCGACGTTATTGAGAAGATTCTTGCGTGTGAGATTGTTAGAACGACAATTTGACAATAAAACGTATATACACATTCCAAGAAATAATAATCAAGTTGCTGACTGATATGCTAACTACGTTTTAGATTGGCATTTTTTTCATTCACAATAAATTAATCACAAACACAATTTTTACACATGTAAATAAATAAATCGATCACCATAAAACTTTTTATATACATAAAAAATGTGATAATACATAGTGTTATGATACAAAATTGGGGCTTTCAAGCCACTATCATATAATACACGGTAGTACAAAATGTATACACTCCCAGGTGTCTAATCCTATGGAGGATGAGGAGGGTTGTGATCATGGAAGGTCACTACGGCTCTAGCTAGTCGTCAGAATAAACGCACCCATGCACGTGGTACACCCACCACCTGCCGCTGCATTGCCTCAGGCAAGTCCTCGACTTGCGCCATGGAAACTCTATGAGTCAATATCACAAAATTGGTATGAATGCTTTGGAGCATCCGCTCCGCATCCACACCTGTGATGCCATCTCCTCTTCCCCTCCGTCTATGACGAGGGAAGCCTTCTGGCCGCTGTGGTCCCACATCTACACACAAATGGTAGATGTCACTATGTGTTATCGCCCAAAAATATGTCTTTTTGATTCCAAATAATCAAGAAAATACAAAAAATTAAATAACTCAAAATTTAAAAGAGAGAGTCGAGATTCATTACCTATATCGCCATATGCCGATCCTGGTGGTAACAGCATGTCCGGGTCCCCCCGGAAATCTATCCCTGCGTAGGGGTAGTCATCGATGGCAACTATCTGTCATCACCACCACGGAAAGAACTCAGCTGGATATGGGTTGGCCACCCTACCACCCCCCAGTTTGTGCATAGCATCTGCCCAACGCCATTGGGTCTGATCTCAAACCCCGTGAAGAGGAACGTCCACTCTGGGGTTCAATCCTGGAACACACTCGAAGAAAAACGTGCTCAAAATATTGTTGAACCTGAAGTTCCACACCCTTCCTGCCTTAGACTCACTGAGCTAATGTTTCATGTTGCTCAATAGTGTAGTGCTCTAGTCATAGATCATGGGTCTCATGCACTCCACTGCATAGAACATCAGAGGCCGTGAGGCCTGGTGGAGTGATGCCAAGCCGACTATCCTGCCCAGTGTCAGTAATATGGCCTTTAGGCCCAGCACTTGTATAGCGTTGGTAGGGACCTGACTCCCCACCTGCTCTGTGTCTGGATAACAATATACTATAATGTACTCGTCGATAGTCAGGCCACCTCCTGGCCCACCACGAGAATGAAGGTTCACCACTTCCCCTCGTCTAGAAAGCCCAGTAATGAAGTATATGTCCTCCACCTCTATGGTGAGGGACATCCCATTTATATGGAAAGACTCCGAGTCTGGATCCCAGTAATCCACCAGCATCTGTAATAGTCTTGGTTTGGCCCTCAAACCACCAAGACACCAAAACTTGTAGAGTCCGCATGCACGTAGAGCTTATTGAGCCATTAAATCGACCCTTACTGGTTCCTCTACTTCACCATCCTCATGCTCTCTCCACTCTAGGACCATCCTGCACAAGAAATTGCAAATTTTCCGATTAGTTTATTGAAAAAACCATATGCGCGGCCTCATACGCGACTGTTTTCAAAACAATCACGTATGTACGCGGGTTCGAGGGAATTTTCTGCATATGTCCAGCCCTATACGCGAAAAAAACCTCGATTTCCATGTGGGCCGCAGTGCTCATTTTGGGTATCCTAAAAACCTTATTTGACCATGAAAATTCATAAAAATTATATCAAAATGCAAGAGGAGAGCATGAGTAAATACTTGGAAGAAATGGTAGTGGATTCCGCCAGCTAGATCTCTTGGAATTTGCTGTTGAAAATCAGAGCTCAAATGGGTAAAAGTTTCAAATGATTTATAATATTTTGAATTATTTACTATTTATAGAAAATTTTCAAATATTTGAAAATTTTTACCCCCTTTCCTATAGTTTCGACATTTTTGGACATAATTTGTGATGTAGAAGACCTTTTTTAGTGCCATTTCAGCCATTGGATTGACCCGTTCATGCCGATCTCACGTATCATGTCTAAACTGGCATATAGGTTAGGTTCCACCATCGTCTGCATTTTGCATAACCTTATGACCATCTCATCATGACCTTAGGTACGAACTCACTCTATTATGTCACGAAACCTTCTTGCTGCTTTAGAAGTGGCATTATATGAGTGGTAGAGCTTCACCTTACATGGGTACCCTAGTTGTCTCCTTATTTGCATTTGGTGCCCATGTCGACGTTTTCTCCTTTAGGGTGTGGGAGTCCATTGTATAGTACTGCCATGACATTTCGCAAGAGCCTCATACTCCTCTTGATCTTTTGCTGGCCTATTTCCCTCAAGACTCCCTCATGTCAAGTTGTGAATGCATTATCATGAGCTTTGCTTGCCTTATTGAGCTTTATGCTGGCTTTCCTGACATTGTGTTTCAGCTATATAGCTCGATATTGTCTCATGTCTAGCCATGCAGAGCCATTTTTTATATATCCTTCGCAGCTTGATTCCCTTTTTAACCGGGAGGGGATTTTCCCCCGAGTGTCGATATCCTACACATGTATCCTTGCATTGAGCATAGGTATGTTCCACTACTTAGAACTAGTTTGTTTTCCCTTATGACACTCGTCTCCTCCCAGTATGTAACTATAAAGCTATTTTATTCTTTTTTCAAGCTTTTTAAATAACTGAAAAAGTCCAAAAAAAAAAACCAAAAAACCAAAAAGTCAGACAAGGAAAGATGTTATCTGTGGCAGCTGTTGAGTCATGTCGCCTTCGAACAGAGCACTGTATATCACATCCATTGGTTGGGTTATAGTTTGAATTTAGGAGTTGTACTCATTTATCTGAGTTTATCTCCACCGACTGGTTAAGCTTCCAGTCCTTATGGAGCCTCTGTTGATGCCTCCTGTGTCGCAGAGATGTCCCAGTTTGTATAACGAGTCTATGCTGCCTTCATTCAGTAACCATACGCCGTTATGCTCTTGTTTGAAGGAAGTTGAAGCCTAAGTCGGCCATTCCTTAGTTATCTTGACTTTGCATGTCGGCCATTCCTAGTACAGTTACTGGTTCGTGCACCTTATGATCGAGTCCTTCCACATTATACAGCTTTGCTGAGTACCTCATGTTGGATGATGGGGTATGCCTTAATGCCCTCCTTCCAGCAGATTTCATCCCATCGACTTCAGATCATTTATTTTGGGATTGGAATCTAGAGTCATTTTGAGTGCCTTGAGACTTGCAGTCATCAGCGACAGGTTCTCTCGCCATCAACATTTTTTTGGGAATACATCAATGTCCCCTGATCGATGGATCCTCTCAAGTGTATGAACTCAACACATTTATTCACACTTGTTAGTTTGCACTCTAGTACATTGATTCCCATTTTCATTATCGGTGGGTGATCTCGCGTCTGTTAACGATATACATTAATGACTGGTAATCAGACGATGGACTACTATGTTCGACCTTGACACCTCTATTCGCATAGTAGGACATGTACTCGTAGCGGTTTGTGTAGAAGACTTTCCAGATTGGTGGCATTTCTTATATGCTACCTCCTTGATCGTGCCAGTGTTCATGAGATTTCAGCTCTCGTGACTTGATTCCAGTATATGTCAGATATTTCCAGCCACTATGGAGATCTTGATCTGTTATATCTTCAGCCATTATGGAGATCATGGCCCTTTGTATATCTTCATCATGGAGATTCTAATCTATATTGTACGTGGCGATGACCACATATGTGATATCATGTATCATGCCTATTTATGGCCATTATACTCTTATGTATCCGGGACTGCTATATGTGTGCAGAGTTGTATTAGTGTACTATGCTGATTGGGTGGCTGGTCTTCCATTTTGGATCCTTCATCACTCCACTTCTGGGATGGACTTATAATTTATTTCAGCCATCGTATGACCCCTCTGACCTCACACATTAGGGGGAATCTGTTATAGCTGATTTCACCACTCCAGGTGAATCACACTTTGTATGGCCTTCCCCTGTCCCACTGCAGAATCCTTAGACCCAATGAACCATTTTTTGTCCTTTGATGTTTCCTTGATCATCCCTACAAACATATGAAAAATGATACACGTGACTTTTAAACCTATAAGCACGTATATACGCGGGTTTGACCACTAAAACTGCATACATTGGGATGTGTGCATAATCCAAATCCTTTTGGAGTTTTCTTTGACATGGATCCGACTCATTTGACTCCTGGCCTTCTCTATGCCTTGATATCGCTCGGATTCAACCTTTCATTACCCCTTTGAAAAGCTATATAAGGAACCCCTTGGTACATTGAAGGAGGAAGAAGAGAGAATTGAGAGCAAAGAAACTATAGTCCATTGTTGCCAGAACTTATGCTTGAGTCTGCATCCCTTTGTCCCTTGGAGCACTAGTGTGTTCTTCCCAAGCTTGCCTTTTGCTTGTGAGCTTTCTATCGAGAGATGGAGGATTGAGGTGGTGGAGGCCCAAGTGGGGGATTCAATTTCTCCAGTTCGCAGACGTGCCATCAGAGGTTGTATCTGGTAATCTCTGATTTATATTAATAGAAATATATTTTCCTGTCCAATAATGTGTGTTTGAATGAATAAAGTTATCCATGGGATTATGTCAAATGCTTATACATTATTGATTATGTATGCTAGAATAGATCTAACACCATGATATATAAAATGCTTGTATTGTTTACTTGTTGTTGAGGAAGTAATCTATTAATTCAAGATGAAGATTGGAAAGCTCAACGGGGATCTACTTCAACCGTCCGGAATAAGGTAGGAGGTCTGATCCTTTAGTGTTAGACATTTAATTTCTATTGCATATTGGAAAGGATTGATTTCTGGAGTCAAGCTGTCTGTTGTGGTACCCTAAGCCATAGGAATTTCTCTCCGTAACATCGCTCGATCTTCAAAGGGGATTTGAAGAAGTTTTACCTCTGCAGTAAACACAGTCTTTGTGTCAGTACTTTTGAGTCAGTCTTATGGTTACTACATTCACATCATTCTAGAAGTATGTTCTAAGTTTTGTGTCGTCGATGTGGGACTCATCATGGCCCTCCTTCGACGAGACCTTTTCCCGTCGACATCAGCTCATCATTCAGGAAATAGTCTTAGAAACAATATTTAGTACCTTGAGATCTGTATTCCTTAAATACAGATTCTCTCGCTCTCGACATAGGTTCACATCATTGAACTTTGGTTGATAGAATCGACTGGGTGTTCGACATCATGACATCTATTCGCACTCAGTAGATTTTACTAGGGTACCTTGGGAATCATTGACATCAATGGTGATCTCCCTCACACTTGTTAACGGTTCACATCATTGGTCGATAATCAAGTGGTTTCTACCATGTTCAACTTCAGATCATTGTAATCACATGGATAGAATCATACTTTGTGGAAGATGAGACGAAGACCGTGGGTGTTTGTTTAAAGCGCTCATTGCTTTTCCCCAGGTTGTAATGGAGTTTTGTATATCTAGCATGGATCCACATTTGTATGGTCGTGGCTATGCTCAAATTTGTGTATGTATGACATAGATATACATTGTATGTCTGGTAGCTATGTCCAAGTTTGAGTCCTCTATCACATGGATCTATGTTGTATTCTAGTAGCCATGCTTGTTTATTCCCCTCATGGATCTGCCTTTTATGGGTCTGCAGCCATGAGTTGGTTACTTGTGTCTATGAGTCAACATACTGATGTACTACAGATTCTTACTTCACTGCATGCTCCGATCGAGCTGACATTTTCACCTCGTAGCAATGACTTGTTCTCTCAAAGCTCTTGTTTATTGTATCCCTCTAAGACTCATGCTTTGGTGGGCATCCAGTTATACCAAAATCCTATCACCATCATGTGATAAGACTCTTAACATACCTACTTGCCCTGAATCCCAACACTTGGAGTGGAAACTCATACCATTTTGTCAATCTTTCACAAAAATGCTCACCACCGCGCCTTCCCCTTTGTCCAAGAGAGGTACCTTGCTCGCACCGCCTATCCCTTGTTATCCACAAGTGGTGCCACCACTTATTTCCCTTAGTCCATAAGTGTTTCTTACCTGAACCGCTTTGTCATTGAAGGAGAAACGCGGTACCCTGGGTAAAAGGGGAAAAAGAGAGGATTCTTGAGGCTTCTAGATCATGAGCCTTGTGTCCTCTCTTATCCCTAACATTGTGGGTCAGTTGAGCTCGATATCCCCCATCATAGGATCTTAGAGGCCACCTCATCCACAAATCCCTCAACCATTCCTATCCATTGAGCCTTATAAATACAAGCTCATGTCCATGGTTGAGGGGATGACTCTTAAGGTATTGTTATGCTGTTGGATTGATTACTTGGCCCAAGACATTGGAGAGCATAGAGAGCAAATTTGGAGCTTATGGGGATGAGAGTGTTTGGTTTCATGGAGATGCATGTCAGCACTAAGGATTAACTGGTTTTAAACTTCTCCATTTTATCTTAATGCAAAGCTGATTTCCGTCCCACATTACTGTTGTTGTTTGATTTCACATGTATGTTGTTAGATTCCTTAGTCACTAACATGGATCAATAGATTATATTCTGGCAGCTTTGATGTGTTTGTGTGTTTAATATGACTGCAGGTACACATGGTTACTATCGAAGCATCACATTCCAAGTATCTACGACGTCTAGAGAGGGTCTTTAACCTTTGTCCTTCATTTGTTTTGGATCTGAACCATTCAAACTAGTGGAACACCTTACTGTCCGCAGAAGGTGAAATATTCCAGCTAACAATATTCTCAAAGCCACAGACTATTTCACGAGATGGGTTGAAGAGATCCCGTTACGAAAAGTGAATGAAGATGCAGTCATAGACTTCCTACAAGATCATATTATGACCAGGTTTGGGGTTCCAATTTCCTTGTTTTTTTACAATGCATCTTACTTTTAATCAATTAAACTTACTGAATATGCTAATGAGAAAGGAATGAAATTACATTACTATGCTAACTACTATCCACAAGGTAACAATTTAGTTGAATCGACTAATAAAAACACTAGTGGAAAATGAGAGATTAGTGACAAAAAAAATGACCAAAATCTGCATATTAATGACCACTTTTGGTTTTGGGTGATCGTTGGTGGCTAATTTATGATCTTTTATTATGCGACCAAAATTGGTCATTTTTATTTTGGTCATTTATAGCTTGTCAGTTGGTCATTAATTTGGTCATATGTTTGGTCATTAATTTGGTCATATATTTGAATCAATGACCAAATCTATGACCACATTTATAACCAAATTAATGACCACATGACAAACTAGAATATGACCAAATTTGGTAGCATAATAAAAGACTG
>LPNX010809691.1:79792-97021 GCA_001517045.1 Pseudotsuga menziesii | reverse complement strand
TTTAAATGGTTACCTCTTTGCTCTGACATTGTGACGAGGATGGGTTGCTTTGGAGCGATGGTCGCTGTACCTCGGTCGAGTTCGCTATCCCTCGGTCGAGCTCAGTCCCTCGGTCGAGCGATTGAAAATGACAAATGGGGCCTCCACGGCCCCATTTTATAATTTTTTTAGAAAAAGATACCTCAACCAAGGTATGGACCTCGACCGAGGTATGAACCTCGGTCGAGCTATGTACCTCGGTCGAGGTATCTTTTAACCCTCGGTCGAGCTTTTAATACCTCGACCGAGGGTTAAGAAATACCTCGACCGAGGGCTGAAAAATACCTCGGTCGAGGGCTTTATAAGACCTCGGTCGAGGGTTTATAAAGCCCTCGACCGAGGTACGTTTTTTGGTTTTTGGCAAGATGCGCTTGCCAAAAAGTGTTACCTAGGTCCGTGGATTCACCCTCCTATTATAACTTATAATTTACAGGTAGGGAGAAAGTTTCAATACTCTTTAATGATAAATGACTTGTTTTATAAATTTCAAGTTTCAATTGATTTCATAGATTCCAATTCCAAGAATGAGCCTTGCATTTTATCGTAATAATGATAATTTGGGACTCTCCTTCCACATTAATTTCTTGAATCCAACCATTTGGTACGATTTTATCCCTATAATTAAATCACTGACTTTGGGTTGGTTGTTTGCATCATCCCTAGAACCTTCCATGTAGGTTGTTTTGAATTGACCTTTAAGACTTTTTAGGAACTTTTCCATACTTTGGTTTCTTGCATTTCTTTTGCATCCCCATAAAATTTGATGTATTACCTTCCCTTCCTATATAGGTTGGTAGGATTCTTCCTTATGGGTAGTCATATATCCTTTACTCGGAGAATCTCTTGTATTGACTAGGTATGTCTAAGTTAAGGGATTACCTAGGAGTCATAGGATTTCTCCCCCATATACCTTTAGGTGATAAGATTCAACAGTGCAGGTCCTAATTCAACTCATTGCCTCTAAAATTCAGTGCCATATTTTCCTTTCATGTCCTAAGCATGAGTTTATGGTTATTTCAAATTCATCATTTTGACTTTTCATTTCCTGTCTGCATGGCTACTTCACAAACAATATTTATCAGCCTTTGGTGGCAAACACATAGGCCTTTCCATAAAAATTGAAGACATCTTCCCATGTGGCAAATCACCTTTAGTTTCAAGACTGTTAGAACTTAAGATATTATTATTTCTCAAATGGCATTCATTTAACACACAATCATTATCCGATGCCATAATTTCTCCATTATTGTCATTGGCACTTGCTATGCCTCCTTTATTCAATCCTTCTACAATTTTCTTGATTTCATCTTCAACTTCAATTCTTTCCCTTTTTACCAAATGCAAATGTTCATCAAAGTTAAGTTTCCTTGCCTTGGTATGTGTCCTTTTCTTTTGATCATCTACTCTAGATAATAATTCAAGATCATTTTCTTCTTCCGTGAAAATATTTATCTTTATTCGATTATCTGATCACTCTGGTAGAGTTGATAACCCTGAATTATGTTTCTTCAAGAGCTTGTCCCACTAGCAATGCATATTCAAATAAAGCTATGGTTTGCATGGGAGAATCTACTTCCCAAAATGTTGTAGATGCCACAAACAATGATTATGAAATTGAACACAAATAAATTGGAGGTAAAGATGAAACCCTTGTGAAAAATTATTGCATTGATTTGGGAATTGGAGAGCTAGAGAAGGAAATCTCACGTCTTACACAAAAAACTAGCAGAATTGAAATTGAAAATAGCTTGTGAGACACCATCCCAAGTAATTGGTATTCAACACAAATCCAATGACAAAAACACACCAATGGGAATTGCAAATAATATAGAGACAAGGAATGGTCCTTGGGAAGGGAGTTCTGAGAAGACAAAAAAAGGAAGGGTTGTCTCTCAGGCTAAATTTCTTCAATATAGTTCGAAAGCCCAACCAAGATTTAAGAAAAAAGAATGACAAAATGACAACAAAGAGCATTTCCAGTGGGACAAGCCCTCAAATTCAAAAGAAATCTGGGTCATCTGGGCCTCAATTAAGAAGCACTCCTAGCAAGGTAGGTTGTCTCAAAGAAGACAAGTTTGAAGGGCAGAAAGATAACAATGGAAAGCAATTGAACCAAAAGAAAATAGATATGTCTAAGGATTGAAAAGGAGATGGATATTCTTCTGGAAGATTTGATGGAAAGGATAGCATATCTCTATGCTTAACACTTTTAGAGAAGAATCACAGTTTTCACCCAGGTTCAAATTCTAAAGAAGTTCCAAAGGATGAAAGGAAGATAGGAAAAGGATTGCTTGAGAATTTGAAGAAGCTTTGTGACATACACGGAGTGATCTCCCATCTCTTCATTATTCCATTAGATGCCGCAAATCATAATGATATGTGGTTGAGTAATTACATTGTGGGTGAAGTAATGTGCATCCACAATATACATCGAAAGAAGCAGTGTGCATTGTAGAATGCATGTGGGGTCATAAGAGGGGTATCGTGTTAATATACTAGGTAAATATATAAAGGCGTATAAAAAATGTAAATAAAAAGTGGATACATACAATATATAGTGAAAATAGAGTTTTTTTTTAAATTTCGGAAGGCATATTGGGAGGGGGTTAAAAAATGATTTTGAGAGATATTTTCCAATATTTATTTAAATTAAGGGCATTGTTTCATATGCCACAAATGAACGTGCTATGGCATGGTTTCACTAAGTGAATACCCCATGATTACATCATTTAATATTTAAACCGATTTGTATTCCCAATTTTCGTATTTTTTATTAAAATCTTGTTTAAAAATTGCAATAATTACATTTTCAGGAAGTGTTTCTACAAAATTCCAGAAAAAAACAGTTTCAATTTATTTCCATATACTTCCTTGGTTTTTCTCTATTTCAAATGATTATTGTGGAGGAATGCAAGAGAATGCTTTTGAATGCCAATTCCTGCTATTGAATTGCCATTTATTTGTAGATTTTAAGTAGTCGCTTGGTCACAGAAGCAACCCGCAAAAGTTTATGGAAAAAAATAGCCACTGCAAATCTTGTTAACGTTGAGGAAAAAAAACAAGTATTCATTAGTAAATATTAATCATTGAAATTTAATGAGACAAAGATTCAAGTTGGGGAAAGTTCAAACAAATCAGAAATCATATTGGAAACAATGGAAATGCAAAATAAAGTTGACCTAGATTTGGAGTTCAAAAAGAGACCTACATCTTGCATGGAGATTGAGATTCTATAAATTTAAAGTGAATACCAAAAATTTAATAAATATAAATTTAAAGCACTTAAGGCCTTCTACAATTCTGTTGATCCACGAGGTAAAAATATTAAGTCGTACCGCTAGAAAAAATGTCTGCATCCTCAAGAACTGAAGGATTTGGCAGTACGGCGGTGCATTGAAAGCCTGACGTCCGACTAGCTTGTCAAGCAAGGCATGCTTTCGCGGGATTGGAGGAAGCAAGAAGAGTTCAATTACAGATTGTATGCGCGCGGATCCAATCACCATGGGACACGTGTCGAAATGTTAGTGGCCAAGGAGACGAGGAATCTTTTGAGACTGCGTCTCCATTGTGAAAAGCCTTCCACGTAATTATATGTGTAGAGACCATATTTACAGAATAACACAAATTGATTCATTTACAAAGTCAGCGAAATATCATTAACCTTGAAATATAGGAGTAGAACATTGATATTCGCTTCTAGTAGGAGTCACATCATATGTATTGAGAACTTTGTTCAAACAACAATTCAGATAGGAAGTTTAAGTCGTTTGGAGTACGAGACGTTACATAGTGAGTGAGTGTACATCATATCTTGACATTAAGATATTTATTTATTGCACTACTGAAATAGTTGAACTACGATTTCAGGTTAAAATTAACCAATCTGTTGTTATTTTAACCAATCTGTTGTTTAGGATTTAATGCTAGGACGGTAGTTGCGCAACATATCCTTCGATTTCAAGCTGTAGTTGTGTAGCATGCTAGAGATTTGAGATCCAACGATCTGCTGCTCATTATTATTGATAAAAGTGATTAATGATAATAATGTAAAAAAAATTGAAATATTTAAATTTTTAATTATTATTATTATTAAAATTAAAATTTATTAATTATTAATTTATGACTTTTAAATCAATTATAAAATAAAAAATTTTAATTTTAAATATTTTAAAATTAATTTATATTTTCAAAATATTAAATTTAATATATATAGTTTTCTTTGTTTTTAATGTAAGAGTCAAACTTATTATAACCAAAAGATCACCATATTGCGTGCATAGCTGGGACTAATAATTATTAAATTTAATATTTCAAAATTATTTGATATCACTTTATATATCAGTCACATTAGCTACTTTTTAGTGCCTTCGTTTATTTTAATCACGTACCTCAACGGACCCATTTCATGAAAAAACCAACGGAAAAAGGAAAATTCATACATTTTTGCCCGTTGCTATCGTTTGAACCCGAATTTTCGCAGGAAGTTCTTGAAAAGGCTGCGGATAGAGAAACATAGAACAACGACAAAACGGTATCTATACCATTTACCAATGAGATTCATGGTAAGCCAGAAACGAGGTATTAAGGAATTGGTAGCTCAAAGTGGTGTCGCTTTCTGAAATGGAATGTTTGGTCGCCAATAGATCTGTTATTTATAGAAAATAGGGAATGAATGGAAAGGAGTAGACAACACGAGCTCAGCTTCTTTCCGCGGTTGGAGAAACCATTTTTCGATCAGCTTCTTTACGTGGTTGGACAAACCATTTTGCAGAATGCAGTTGAATGCTTTGATAATCTTCACGCGGTTGGAGAACCATTTACAATCATTATGCAGAGCATACTAACTAGAAAGCTTCTATAATTTCAAATTTAATCGTTCATTTAAGCGGCTTTGTATGGGCGTGAATAAGGGTATTCATTTCGTTACTCTTTTTCTGCATACATTTGTAGGAATGTGGAATGAATTTTCTTTCAGAAAATTGCTCCAACAAGAAAGAAATTATAATTTTGCTCCCAGAATCCAGAATTATAATTTCTTGCTCCCAGAATGTAAAGTTAGATCAGTAAAGTGGTCTGTGAATGTTTATAAACACAACTAATTACTTAGTTTTGTACACAACTAACTAAGTTTTGTAAACATAACTAACTATTAAATAAAAAGTAAAATATATAATTTCATATCTATCATTCTAATTTTATGGTTATAATTAATGCAAAAGCATAAAACAAATATTATTTAATAAAAGAACAAAAAACTGATATAATAAAAACAAATTATTACTTGTTTCTTAACCACTCTTTAACTCAAGCTTATTTAAATTTTAATCAAGATGCATTTAAGTATAACAAGATAACAAGACTATGAATTGAATTCCTGTTATCCACTTTTTACATTTAGGTTAATTGTGTTTATCAGCTCAAGCTAAATTAATTTTGGATTAATTTTGTTGATACTGTCAAACAAATCCAAAATCTAACATAATATTTAAATGCCTATCAACATCAACATAATTAGGTCTCTGAATCCACCTAGAAGTAGATGATTTTAACAATTTAGAGATGGCCAGATTTCAGCGCAATCTAATGGTTAGTTATACAATTCCACACTGCAGTAGATGATTTTAACAATTTAGAGATTGCCAGATTTCAGCGCAATCTAAGGGTTAGTTATACAATTCCACACTGCAGTAGATGATTTTAACAATTTAGAGATTGCCAGATTTCAGCGCAATCTAAGGGTTAGTTATACAATTCCACACTGCAGTATCTGCACAAGGCTTAAAACAGCCTAACTGTATATATTTGTTATTCCCTCCACAGTTTTCGGATTCTCCATTTAGGAGAGCTGCATCAAGTTTTAGGGAGCGACCATTATACGCTTCTCAAAGAAACTACGTTACTGCCTTATTTATAAGGAAGTACCGGAATTGGACTTACACTTAGGGGTAATTATGGCTATGCCGATGCAGGTTTTAGTCATTGTGGTGGTTGCAGCATGTCAAAACCTGCAAATATATTGCGAGGTCGTGAATGCAGGATGGGTTATCAGTTTTTCCTTCCAATAATCGGGGCTGTAATTTGTGATCGATAGCTAGCTCAACACCCACATGAGAATATGTCCATGCAGGATTTCTGTTCATGAGGTTTTCCAATAACCGGAAATTCTCATTGAATATTACACCCGGCACCTTTGTCACCACGTCGTGAACGTTCACGACTCGCAGAATTTTGATGCCCAGCTCATCACAACGATCTTTGAATGCGCCATTTCCCACGCGGGGTCCTGCAAATGAATACACCGTTATTGGTATTCTGGAGCAAGCTTCAGAGCGGGGACGGTTTAGTTCGAGCTCCGCAATATCGTAAGCACAGAGCATAGCCAACGCACTGCCCATGCTGTGTCCAGTTATTGTTATGCTAAGCTCCTCTCCCTTGTATTTTTCTACGAGTCTCGCGATTTCACCCAGAAGCTGCTCTCTGGCGCTTCCATGGTTAAACCTGCAAGTTGAGTCATGGGAAGTGTAGAGACCCAAAAAACCCATCTCCACCTTGACATCCTCACGAGGATATAATGGATTAAAACGAGCAGGAGTTAGTGTATGCATAAAATTAGAGAGCCATTCCAAGCATGTCCCAGTGCCTCTCATTGCCACCACAATGTCCCGACGTCCAAGACGCTTAATCTCCGCCTCATCGTTTGACACTGCAACGTAACCAATCCAGTTAGATCCGTCTCCAACTTCACACATACCTTTTAAGATATTGGGAACATTTATATCCGGCGTGGCGTAAATGTATTTTGTAACCTCATAACCACAATTCTCCATCCCCAGCTCACCAAAGAGGCTCTTCCGACCATATTTGCAGCTCCCATGAAACTTAGAGGCATGCTCACAGTCAAAAGCTTCATAACAGGCTCGTGCGAATACTCCGTATCTGATAATTTCTGACAGGAGAAGAGGATGCATTGGATCCAACAATCCATTCCAATGGTGGGATCCTTGCATTTCTTTCCACAAATCTGCTAACTGTACATGATCATCACCATTCCTCTTATTCTTGTGACGATCTACTGTCTCCAATTCTGTGGTATGATCTGAGTATAAACCATGCCGATTCAACTCTGTCGTTGAGCTTTCCAAAACCGATTTCTGTCCGGTTCTGGGTCGACTCTCCAAGGAAAGTGCTGCAGCTGTAACAGTTACAGCTGCTCTTTTCTTACAATAAATTGAATTGCGGTTGAACATTTTCTGGAACACTGCTACTGTGGGGGCAGATGGGAAAGGAGGTGGGTAGTGGATCAAGTGGCAAACGCCATGGCGAGAGTTGACAGTCATAGTGTGATATCTTGAAGAGACAACTTTGTTATATATTATGAACAGAATGAATTATAAGCAGCTTTGTACTTAAACTACAGAAAGGCCACACTGGAAATATTGGGAGCAACATGAAATGAAGGGATTTATATATTCAGACACTCCAATTGAGAGGAAATGGGTCTGATATATTCAGTATGAGTCCTTGTTATTTCCAAAAGCCAAATATGAGCACGCGACAAGGCGTGGCATTGACGAAGTTTCACTTGCCTCGACTTATTTGTTCGATGAATGTTTTGACCGATAGGCTTTGTAAAGAATCCGTATGGGCAGGTTGCGCCGACCACATCCGAGCATTTTTTGCAAAATGTACTTCACACGTAAGTACAGATGTTTTTTTTTTGTTTACCTGGTAACTTACCATTGCGCGAGTATGTCCCCAAATTTGATAATAATTTAAAGGACTGTGTGATGGGATATATACAATATTGGATATAAAATATTTAATTATTATGTTGTTTTTATTTGAATTTAAAATATTTAATTATTATGTTGTTTTTAAATTTATTTGAGAGAGTATATCAAATTAATAAAAAGGCAACTAAAATTGGATTTAAAATCATTCTCTTATTTAGAAGCTATTTTCTATTTAAATTAAACTAAAACTGGGTTTAAAATCATTCTAATTTAGGGTATAATAGATTATGATTCTGGCTTATTTTAAATTGGATTTGTTGCAAATTTGACATAAAAATGTCAAATATTAGATAAACAATCTAAATGCTCACAAACGATTGCTTTAAAAAATAATGATAATATTAAAAGTATTATTTCATTCACCTCGTTTCATTCTTTACGTCACTGGTGGCTGACTCGAATAGTCACGCTATTTGCAATCTCAATCTGCCCTGCATTGTACTCTTTACACATGAAGCAGAGTGTTCCAATCCTTTTACTTTACTACACTGTTCCAACACGTCGCATAAGCACCGTGTTTGACCTTACTGGGTATTATTTCATTCACCTCGTTTCATTCTTTACGTCACTGGTGGCTGACTCGAATAGTCACTCTATTTGCAATCTCAATCTCCACTGCATTGTACTCTTTACACATGAAGCACAGTGTTCAAACAAGTTCCAACAGTGTTCCAATCCTTTGACTTTACTGCAGTGTTTCAACACGTTGCATAAGCACCGTGTTTGACCTTACTGCAGTGTTTCAACACGTTGCTTATGCTTGTTGTGGTTATTTCAATTTCATTATAATGTATAAACTGATTTTCTCCAAGCCTGTCTAGAATGATTTTTATACATTGTTGTATCATGTATGCTCCGTTTTTTCCTCCTTTAATTCTTGTTTTCCTTGCCTTTAAATGGTGAATCAATGATAAGGATGGATGTGTTATCAATGTTGGATTTTGATTAACAAAGAAATCTTTATTATAAAGTGTTTTTTTTAATATAAATTTTAACAATCAAATCATAATTTTTAATTATCCAAAAATTAAAATTAATTATTATTAGCATAATTAGTTTTTATTATCTATTAAATAAAATATGTAAAATGCAATAAAATCAAATAAATTATAAAAATCTTTAATTAATATTAATATTAATTTATGACATTAATAAGGAGAGCCTCTAGTGTATATTTACCCATCACATTAATATAAGTCAAATCATTTTTGGATAGCTCACACTTCTGCATTAAATATACCTTTGCATTAATCTTCTCTTTACTTATCAATAGGCCCACCATTCTCGGAACACTTTGAAACACACTTTGTTTGTCAAAAGTCACTGTGAGATCTTCAATTTGATTCTGTAAAATCCACAACTCTTCCTTACTCAAAGATTCACCATTAGAAGGTTTTGAGCTCTTCAACAACTTGATAACTGCATCAGCATTAGACTTTTTATCTCTAACGTTTGAAGAATCAATTTGATTGTAAAATGACTTCCAGAACAAATCAATAATAGCATTCCTATCGCCATCCTTAGATCCTGAACTAGCAAGCATCCTGTATCTGATGTTTCGTAACTGGGTAGCATCCTGTCTCTTGCAACAACCAAAACCATAAAGAGTAGAAGAAAAACCAGCTATATTATTAGCAAATGAACGAACACCAATATTATTAGCAATTGAATGAAGACCCATATTATTAGCAACTGAACGAACCATATTATTAGCAACTGAACGAAGACCCATATAATTAGCAACTAAACGAACAACTAATTCAAGTACCATTTTTTCTTTTATTTTTATTTAAATCCCATGAAGGCTATTTGTTGTCCCACCAAGGCTGGTTGAAACCCTAAGGAGATAAATCCCAGGCACGCTCCCCCTTGGCGGAATGCTAAAAGGTGGGGGGGCTCGCTTGTCTCTAAGTGGCATCAGAGAGGGTTGAGAGAGGCATCAGAGTGGCATCAAGGAGGCATCAGGGAGGCATCAGAGAGGGTTGAAAGAGGGTTGAGAGAGGCATCAGAGAGGGTTCAGAGAGCATCCAGAAGAGGTTCGGAGAGGCATCAGAGAGACGATGTATAACAGTTAAGTTGTGGGTAGAGTACCCGAAGCCTTTTTTACAACCAGTGGGATTTTTACAACCTATTGAAGGAGTTTTGCAACTTGCTATGAGAGGGAAGAATTAGGGCCTTTTACAACCCAGTGAGGGATGCTTCCGTATAATGTTAAATACATGGCTCATAGAGCATTTGAGAGGCATCTGAGAGGCATTAGAGATGAGGTATAACAGTTAAGTTGTGGGCAAAGTACCTGAGCCTTTTCCAAAATCAAGGGGGACTCACTCGTCTCTGAGTGGCATCTGATAGGTTTCTGAAGAGACGATGTATAACCGTTAAGTTGTGAGTTGAGTACTTGGAGCCTTTCACATTACAACCTTCAAGAGGGAAGACCTAGGGCCTTTTACAACCCAATGAAGGGGAGGCACCCTTATCCTGTCTAAATACCTGGGTCTGATATGGGTTCATTGACTTTTAGCATGGTTCAGCTCTGGTTTGATTTAATATATTTTGACCATAGTCTAAAGGGCCACCACAAACAAGGAGGTAAGCAAAAAATAAGGGGGCTATTCTTTACCATTAGCAAAGTGGCTAAATCCGTTCCTGTTTCTCAATGAGCGCAATGAGCATCGGGATATGTAGGAATTTTTTAACCTGTAGCACCATAAGAATGATTAGGATCTGTCCCTATACCATCAAAGGAATCCTAGCTAGCAACATTAAGAATTTATCGATCATACTCCTAAGTTGGTCCAAGATCTATTAAAGTAGTTTTTTTATCCGATCTCACTAAATGACCATCTCATTACTCACAAAATGATGTGATCACCTTATATTCAACCCACTTTCCCCATCCACCCGCATTACTCATTACTTACATAATTCAATCACGAGCGAGAATCGGTCGAGCATCTATGGCCAGGAGGACTTCACTTAGTGAACATCTCTCATAGCATGTGCGATCATGGGATATTAAAGAATACCCTTAATTTCCAGAGATATTGACCCAAACTCTTTTTGTTGAAACCCCCTCCCAATACTTAAAACCTCCTCCCCACCCCTTTTTATATCTCAATCCTTATAAACCACCCTACCCACCTCCAGCTTAAACCCCTCATCCCCCCAATACCTGCAATATATTGGTTCAATTTTTAATAATTTTAAAACCCAAAATATGAACTAACGTGATAGGATATTGATCAACAAGTGAAACCCCTGTGTCTATGACTAACCCAGACCGAGGAGGATTTATCACTCTAGAAACCACACCCCTGCACCTATATATCGGTAAAGTACATGAATGACCCATGGTTAATACATTTACAATAGACTCCTTAGTTCAGCAGGAAAAAAACGGTATAATTCTACAGTCATATTACGTATTTAATAATAACTATTGTTTGGTTGGTGCCAGTCGAGAAGGTTCAGAGAAAGTGCAATGAACAATGGTGAACTAACTTCTTGATTCCAATCAAACCAAAACCAAACAATAGCAGTTTTTCGAGCTTATTGATTACACTTCACCTCCCGTGACTAACTTACTGGTGTCATCTACAACATCATTGAGTCGTTCATTAATACATAGAGGATAGACTCGGGCGTGTTGTTGATTGCATATCATATTAAGCTTTTCTTGACACCAAGAGTAATAAAGAGTACATTGAAGCCCTCAACAACCTAATTAATACATACAAGCGCTCTCCTTATTAATGAAAACCTCTCCATTTATACTATTCACAAACTATTCATTACGTTCGCTTAAAAGATTGGGAAAGTTGGCTCCGTTAGCAGGCTTATCATTCCTAAAAAAGGACTAGTAACTATTCCCACCCTCCCTATATATATATAACTGTATGCTCGCATATCTACTAGCTTCTTTTCATGATAGTTCCGATCCAACCGCAATCCACTTCACGTTTCAGAGATAGTAGACTACAGACCGCCCTTATAGAATTCATCCCACCTTACTTGTTCCACCCACATTCTAGGTATCTACTCTCCATATCTATCTCACCCACCCATCTCTCCCAACGCTAACTGTGTTTGGCGAATGACTTTGTCTTTCTCTGCACACAGAAAGACTGGCTAAGGGAATCTGCTGTCGGGATGGGAAGGATTAATATAAATAGGTACATGAGCTAATTGGTGGTTTGGACATTCTTCCATCCTATAGCTATAGAAGGGAGAGACGGTTAGCGAACAATCGATATACAGGAAACGGATTTATAACATCCCTCATCATTCATTTTGGAATCGAAACTCACAGAACCAAACACTTCACACTTTGGTACTCTAATTTTTTTTTTCATTTTGCATATAATAATCTTTGTTGAGTTGCGGCTCATAAAGATATTAATTTATATTGTATCCTTGTCACTATATTGTTTTCCAAATTTCTACAAGGTTGTTATATATATATCATTTCCAAAAACATATTCTTTCATAAAATTGAAAGAAAAATGGATAAACATAAATTTGTTCTATAAACATGCTAAGCGTTGTTCCTTCTTACCTTCTTTACATTTTTTTATAATCATAATTGTATTTTATAACAAGGGATAGTTGCAAAGCAACTTAGACCTTGCTTAAGGGATAGATTCAATGTGAATTTTGGCAAAGTTGCTTGCATATTTAGGCCTAGAAGATGTTCGATAGTTTATAATTATGTGGCACTAGATAAACATGGTATGATTATCCCACCCACAACTAAAGATGTAGTTGTTAAATATTCAAGCTTACCTAAACCTTATACTAGTATGTCCAAACTGTAAGCACCCCGCTAGTTTTTGACTTGCTTAGGAAAGCCATAAAATTCAGTATTCCACAAATGGTATACCTATGATTTCAGTGACTGAAATAATGTGATCAATATATTGCAATGTGACTTTATCTAGTTCAGTTAGTGAAGTCGTCAGGATTAGTCAACAAATATAATGACTAGATCGTATGTGCGTGTTAGTCTAATCCCAATACAAAGTAGATTTTCTTATGAGATCCTTGACTTAGTCCAATCATTTAAAAGCAAATGGCACAGAGTCACAGTGATCAGAAAACAACCTGACTTGTCCAAGGATGTGGATAGCATATATCAACTTTCATTTGTAAAGAAAATCTTCTTTACAAATCGTGTGCTTGAGTATTCCACTTGTAAAATAGTTATTTGAAAATTAAATATTAAAAGAACAAAGCTGAAAAATTGAGTTTAAAATATTAAAGTGAGACACATTAATCTCCCTCGACTTTTTTAAAATTTTCACCTAGTTTTGATTAGCTAAACACTAAGGTATATACAAAAATGTATGGGAACAAGTAGAAATGTTATTGTGATGGACTTACTAATAACAAATGTAATATTAATTATTAATTCTAATCCATGTTGCAGGATATTCTTGAAATAGATACCTTAGTGTCTCAAACAATTTTTGCACACTCTTAGGATCTTAACATTTTAATTTCTCTGTGTTTTATGTGCAAGAACCTGTTTCCTAAGTGTTTTAATTGTGTTTTAATTTGCATTTGCAGAAAGATTATCAATTTCAACTTCTACTAAGCTTAAATAAATCAGAGTTTATTTGGCTGAGTTACTAAAACTTGATATTATAGCAAAGCACACGTTTCAAGAAAACACAATTTGTCCTTAGCATATCACGGATAGTGGACATTTTGTTTATTGATTTAGTGACTAACCCACTAATTTTTGTTGGACATAACATGACCAAAACTTTTGCGTGTCTAGTACAAGTTAACACTCGTCGATTAAGTTATAATCATTTTTGCAACTTGGACATGGTTTCAAGCTCTTTACAAGATGGAATTACATTGTCATCTTCAAGGTAATCTACTACATGACATGAAAATTTTAGGAAACATTTTCTTAATAAGACAGTAAATGGAGAAGGCCACTCATATATGCCCCTGCAAAAATCTCTCACGTTGAGATATAGCAGACATGACATATTGAACACGAGTATAATATTGTTGTCCATGTTGGTTTCTCATCTATGCGTATTTTCCTTTCTTTCTTTTTAAGTTCAAAGATTGAATGTACATTGCTGATTCCTCCATACATAGTTTCTCTCTGGCTGCTCAGTATAGGGAAAGTTAAGGAATATTTCAATATAAGTTGGTTTCCCTGAATGTCTGCTATTTATTGGAAACACATTCAAAAATATCATGGAATTTATTGCCAACAACATTACCCTTCCTCTCAACCAAAATTGAGTTCTCATTCTGTTAGGCGCCTGCCAAGTTTCTACTCTAACTTCTCTGCCACTACAATTATCTTCGGGTAATTAAGTCTTTGTTTTATATAAAATATGTTTTTATTCTAGTTTATAGGTTAAACTAAACTGGATTTTGCAATTGTTAGAATATTTGGCCAAAAATTGCATGTGTTGTACAATATTTATACATGTTCTAAACGATAATGATCATAAAATATGCATGGATTGTAAAATTATAATTGCTATTTCTTCTCATCAGAATGATTGCTAGCAATATTAACCTGAATGCGTTACAAAATTCTTATTGCTAATTGCAGTTAGTGTTTTTGTTTAGCAGCAGCGTAGGTGCTTTAGCTGCTACTAAGTACGAGAAAGAAAATTATGTATTTTTTTTTCTGAAACTAAATACTAGAGGAACCATTATTTGTCTAGCCCTTTTTTAGTACTTGCATGGATGGATGCTAAAAAAAAATGATGCTCTTTTGAGGTGACACATTCATATTGTAGTGTTCGGCGATCCGTTGAAAGATGCATTGAGAGGAGCTTAACTAAACCTTAAAGGTTCTATTTGACGGGATATTATCTAGTGAGCCATGCCCACAAATATCAAGTTGTTATAAAACCCTTGTTTATCAAGGTAAGGATGGACTATGTGTACATTACAAACATAAATATGACTTCGGTCACTTTTGCTAATCTTTTCCTCTTGCTTTCTCCAGAATGCATTTAAAATCTAGGAGCATTGTCTGAGCTTTTGTTGGTTTACATAAATGTTTATAACCAAATTTGACGTCACATAAAAGAATTTCCTTGGCTTTCAATTAGGTCTGAATGTCATCTCTAAGTTATGTTAGTTGTGGATTGCAAGGAGTGTCAAAGGGGAGGCATCTAAAGAGCTATGTTTTTTATGATAGTACAAAAGGGGAGGCACATTACCACTTATCATAGTACAAAATGTTAAACAAAAATATAATGGAACATAATGAAATATTCCTTGGTTCCACTTGCTATTGAAAATTATACTTTCTATTGACAAAACCAGTAACACATATGCATGTATTATAAATGGAAATTGAGTTACCATTTCTGATGGAAGAAAAGAATATATTCCTACAAGAGGCATATTCCTCCATGTAAGTCATTCGCACATTGGAAAATCTAATGTAATAGCCCATTTTTCGATATCTTTCCTCTGCTCAACCCTACACTCATCTTCCATTGGAAAGTGCTTCTTCCACGTGTAATTACTACATTGTTTAGTGCTATGAGAAGTTCTAAGGTTAGTTTCTTGTAAAATAAATATTGTATAAATCATGTTAATATCCATATGTTCCAGCTCACGAAATGCGAACATCTTTAGCTTAAACATTAAAAAAAAAAATTAGGATCAATACTAGAGAGTTGTTTCTTTACAAATTCAACCTTTTCATGACATAGGGGTAGAACTATAACAATATTGGGAAGTTGGCATACCCTTAACAGCCCCCCTCTCTCTCTATATCTATCCCCTTAACACCCCCTATCTATCTATCACTAACTCCTTGCACCCCTCATTGTCTCTCCCTTCACTCTCTCTTTGTCTCTCTCTAACCCATTACTGCCCGCCCCCCCCTCACCCCTTTCTCTACCTTTAACCCCATAGAATCCATCGCCCTGTTCTCCACCTTTAACCCCATAGAATCCATCGCCCTGTTCTCCACCTTTAACCCCATAGCACCCCCACCCCCACCCATTTCCCTTCCTATAACCCCTTACAACTACACCCCCCTCTACCTATAATCCCTTATCAGACTGAATTGTTTTTAATGTTATAATTAACAAATAATAAAATTAATGTTATAATCAGTGTATACTAAAGAAACTATTATAATCAGAAAAATAATAAATTTGTAAAATTATAAGTCATGCACACGTTGTAGTTTTACAAAATTTGTATGCATTTTATAAGATTATAACTCGTGTGCATTTTTTGTTTTGCATGAAAAAAATGAATTTAAACAAAACATGTGCATGTTTCTTTCTACTATGGCCAAACCTTTGCATGTCATGGCATGGAATTCCTATGCCTATGTGTCTGATTTAGAGTTTGCTTCATATTCACCATGCCTATGCATTGGAGTATGATAAACCATGGCTAATTGAGCATTACATCCAATTTTTCAATATGCTCGTGTTTAGCTATTTGTTATAGTATGTTGCACACCATCATTTTTATGAAATTTTAAACACAAATATGGTTTTTCTCTGTAGCATCCAAATATGTAATTTTAACAAGAATATATATTTTTTCTATTTTTTCTCTTACTTTTCTTGTTTTATGACTGCTTGACTCAAAAAACACATTATTAGTGTTTCATCCATAACGCTTCCATTTATTAACCCTTTAGAAAAAAAAGGTATGGTGCAGTAAAGGATGTCTACCTCTGCATGCTATAAATAAATTGTTATGAAATAATTGCATTAAGAACTTCAAAGGTTTCTCCCACACTTGACGTACTAGTGCAATTTGTTCTCTCTATGTCTACCATTTTTTGTAATTTGATTCCATCGTTTAGGCACTCAAAGGACGCACCCATAAAAACATATACCCTGTAATTTGACCCTGTAGTTTAGAATATTTTCACTCTAAAAAAATTATATATTTGGAAACTTCATAAAATTTCCTACATTTCATCTTTTTTACTCATCACAAGATTCAGTGTGCCAGTGTCTCAAAATATCCATGTAAGTTGAGGGATCCCTATTTTTTTCATTTTTTATTGCATCTAACATGTCAAAAGATACCCTCATTAGCTTGCACACACCCCCATGTGCTCCTAGTCAACATGCACCCTACTAAGTGTTCCCAACTTAGTCTAGCCATTTTATATGTTCCCATCCAAGTCTACCCAAGTTATATATAATCTAGTCACTATCTAATGCCACTGCCGAAATACTTGTGAAACTCACTATCCAATGCTACCTTTCAATGAAGTGACTTTTTCCAATTCTTTCCCTAATGTCTCTTGGATGTAACTATCATTGTTGTTTCCTCTTTCTATGATCATGACCTACATTTACTACAAGTTCCTTCTATTTCTATTAAATGATGATATTTACCTATAAGGTCATTGACTCGTGTCCAAGTGTTG
>LPNX010809691.1:28825-79599 GCA_001517045.1 Pseudotsuga menziesii | reverse complement strand
TATATATATATATATATATATATATATATATATATATTGCATGCCCCGTGTGATGAACTAGTTAGCTGATTAGTCCAATTATCACATCTATCCCATGAGAATGCACATCCTCATGCAAAAACCAATAATTTCCTTATGCACTTTAGTTATTATATAAGACTTAAATGAAACAAGTGAGGGTCATGATCGTCACCTCAAATCTATCATGTTTCTCACTACAACTCAAGAAAAAAAATCAAGATACATTTATGTAGATCGATTAGGATCCAATTCTTACTCATAGTATAGCCACCTCACATTATTATCCATGAAAATGATATGCAAAATGGTTTCCAAGGCCAATCCTAATATAAGTGTCTAACTTTTTCTTGCTTCTCAAGTATTTAAAAAGTTTCACCTTCTCCATTATTCTACAACGTCCCAATTCTTCTAATTAGGCAATTGCCTACTAGAAGCCATAAATGCTCATGGCCAATCTAAACTACTAAGGTGTCTTCTTATTCCACTATTGTATCCAAGTGAAAGCCTTGATTTGTCTTTATGGTTTTCAAAGGTACTTCACTCACATTCTCACCTTAATTTTTTTTCATGAAGTAGAAGAAAACATAACTCAACAAAGGATATGTGAACCTGTTCCTAAAATATGCCACCATATCACAACTGAGAGTCCTGTTGGGAGAGTGTTTTTATGCGCTTATCATACATAAAAATTAAAATATATTCTGTCAAAAGTGAGATATGCATCTATCCTACCTGTTCCTATTCACAATTGTCAGTCTAGAAAGGTGCACTTTTGTCAGTGTCTTTGTTTCCAACCTCATTGAATACTATTGTTTCATGTGCCATATTTCCTCCAACATGTTACTTCTATCTATTGAAAGTGGACAAAAGTTTAGTCTTCTTCAAAACTAACTGCACCAATGTCTCAATTGTTGGACCATCCTTTTCTCTATATGGTCTTCACCATTTTAAGAACCCAATATCACTTTTCCTGAAACCAACTTTTCCTGGCATCGAAAAACAACACAAGGAATGTGTGTAGGATCACTGGTTTCTTCAATCATATTTATTGTCGGGATTCTTTGTATCCTTCCCAACATATTTCTAGTCATAATAAACACACCATAAGTGTTTCCTCCATTCAATAACATTAAACAATTCTCATGGGGAGTCAAAACAACTTTGTAAGTATTTAGAAAGCCTTTCCCCAAGATGATGATATGGTCATCCAATCGATCTATATTCAATCCCATACCACAAAACCATTCTACAACCACCAATGGTACATAGCAAATTACTCTTCTTCTTGGTTATGTTTCTAAGTTCACGACCATTAGCATGGCTACATTGTCCTCATGCTTCATTTGAATTGTTCTAGCGACTCATTAAATTACAAAGCTATGGGTTGCACTAGATTTAATGACATTTCCACCTTCAACACACTAATGGTAGACTTCATAAAAGAAAATTCAATTCTTCATCTTACAAATATTATCTATGTCAGGTTTCATTTTAAAACTTGCCTAAACCTAATATCAAGGCACCCAAAAACATAATCCCTACCTCCAAAGTTTGTTTCACTTGTATTACTCCCAAGGATATTGTTTTCACCCTCAAAACCAATTTCCCTTATACATATTTCCATCCTTAAAATTTCTCATTCAAACGATAATAAATGGACAAATTAGTCTAATAAAAAAGGAATCAAGCAACATTCTTACCTATGGACTTAGTTAATTTTTACTACTTCCTTGCTACAAAGTTGGATGACTTCATTTTTAAAAATTCCAACACCCATGCCTAACTTTCTACTTGGTCTACCAAAGCATGCAACTTTTGAGTCCATGATTCACCCCATGCACTAGTATGCTCTAGATTTGTCACTTGTGTTAGGTACATGTCGTGGAACTCTTAGTCCCAATGTTACTAGTCCATGGTCATGGCTTCCATATTCATATTTTGTGAATCTTTCTCTATTCAATCTATGTCACAACACACAGGTGGTTCAACCCTTCTAGGCACATGTGAAAATTCCACCCAAGTCTTAAAGACCTGGTTCAAATTGTTGCTTGAACCCTACTATAGTATACATGCAGAATCTATGATGAAAACATTGTACTTCCTTCCAAGTTGTGATTAAGAGTGCCTCACTACCCAAGTTGTATGTGGATGAATTTCCATGTCTTCCTGTAGTGCCTAGGCATGGAATCTACAATGCCAACTTAAGATCACCCTTCACAATTTCCTACCAACTCATCCCGAGATTTGCACTCTACCTCAATCTCATACAAGCATGAAGAAGAGTGTCTAAATTATTTTGTAACACATTATCTTGGAATTAAGAACGAAGAAAAAAAAATTTCACACTGATAGAAACTGACATGGACCTATTTTCCTAAACATTTTTCTTTCCAACCTAGGAGTTTCCCAACTTCGCTTCAACACCCAAGGTCATGTGACACTACCCTTCCTTGGTTGTAAGAACTTTAATATCATGTGCCCACTAAAACCAAACTACGATATTCACCTAAGGTTTTCCCATAACTTTTGCTTAGAATGCAAACCATCAAATGCAACTAAGTCCTTCTCAAAAAGTTCATTCAAAAGTTAGGTGTGCATTTGACAATATCCTTTAAAACATCCCAATGATACTTATACTTAACAATATTCAGTCCTTAGCTAATACTTCACTTAGCCAATATCAACAATTAACTAACATAAAGCATCAAAGGAAATGTATTATCATCCCAATAAAAAACTCATAATAAACATACACATCTATAGGAGAATGCCTTAAAATGTATTTATAAGAAGGGTGTTTACAATATTCAAGGGACAAAAACCACTTGTTGTTGCTCTTTTTATATAATTCCAATGAGTCTCATGCACATTACTTTTCTTCCAATTCCCAACATTCTTGTATAGACCAACCCTTAAATAAAACTCAATGTAACTGTCATACTCATGCCCATCAAGTGGCCCATCACAACTGTTTGTGGTAGCGTGAGTGCATGAAGTTGGTGGACTTTTTCGATGCAATTGGATTTTATAAAACTAATCATATTTATGCCATGAATGTTTTTCTCAACCATTTCATAAAAAAATTATATGTTGCACCACTAGCATGGATAACTTTAGGGGCTATATATATCCCATGGGTTATATTAAGGGTGTTACAAAAATTTAGCGGGCTATTTTCTTATATGGAAAGGGTTTTTTAGCTAAAATATATTCTCCCAATATTTACTAGAAAAATAATAAATAAAAAATCAATAGCCTCTAGTATATTAATGAGGAAAATGAAAAAATCTATTCCCCCCTAGAAAAGTCTCCCTCCAATCTATCTCTTGCCCCCAATTTCTAGAGAAAATATAGTGAAATCACTCTTTCGCCCCTACTTTTCAGTAATGGAGGCTCCCAAGGGTTATTTATCCCTCTATTTTCCTTATAATTTAGGCATATGGTTGCATTTTCTTGTATTTTTAGTTAATTTCATGTGATACCTTCTTTCAGCCCTTGATTTCCACTAATGGAGGGAAAACCAAGGGCTATTTTTCTATATAAAGGCTGCAGTGATTCATGGTTAACCCACATCAGATTTCGCTTGCAGGGTGAAGGTTCTGGTTGAAGTGATTCCACTTTTCATTCTTAGTTTTATCTACATTTTATCTTTGCACAACATCTCCATTGCCAAGAGATCAAGTCTTCAAGGGGCCTGTCGCACATGCAATTTATGAGAGAATACAAACTCACATCACACTTTTCATCCAATAACTAACATGGTATGCGTTTTTATGAAACTTTTTATGTTTTTTATCTAGAGTTACAATAGATTAATATATTGTAAATTTACATTTTATCATGCTTTTTATCATGGATTATTTTTGAGGTGTGTTGAATTCTAGGGAACTCTTGATTCATAGGGCTCATTCGGTGATATTAAGGTTTTATTTTATCCTAGGATTATTGGTGCTATGAAAGTGTTATAGAGCTCAAAATATATGATTTAATTTATGCCTTGTCATGTTTAAACTATCAACTCACATCTATATGTTGTTAGTGGATGCTACTCTTGATGGAGAGACACCACATAGTTTTTATATATTCAAACTTAATTTAACCTAGTTGTTTAAAATGTTCTTTTATCAGTATCTTGCTATGCTATTATTATTGGATCTAAGGCGTTAATGATAGTGTATATGTTCATATTTTATGTCTATTATTGTTGATGTTTGGGATGTTTGTAATATAAATGAATGCACGTTGATTATAATGGCGGGGATACAATGGAATACTCATGATTTTGGATGTCTTATTGTAGAGTTTTCCAAAGCGTACCGGTAGATTCTTTTATTCATATTGAGAAGTCCGTGACTAGTATATTTTTTATTTGTATTTCAAAGTTTGTCAAATTTATTTGCGACATTAATTTTTTCAGTTCACTACTCGTTTAACGATATATTTTTTTTCATAAGGTTCCTTTAGAAGTAAAATGATTTTTGTGATTTGTTTTGATGTGTAATTTCTATCATCATCCAAAAATAGATCTAGTTGTGTATGATAAATATCTGATTTAGTTGGAACACGATACTTCATTTCCATCATGATTGTATATAATATGTACATGCATGTTTGAGATGATATATAGACATTTTGATATTTGATATCTAGTCTTTTGCATTCAATGAGGGTAATTTGAAACAATTTTACCAAATTTTGCATGCTTTCAAAAATTCCAAGGGCGTGGATACAAACACCTCCTAAGTTTATCTAAGAAAAACTAGTCTTTAACAAAGTAGTTCTAATGATATGCATGATTATGCATTAATGCGAGTTCTATTATTGTTAGTGTATGTTCTTAATCCTAATAAGCATTGCAATTTTTTAACTAACTCAAAATTCTAAATCAAATGACATAATTCATATTTTGATTGTCAACAAAAGAAAGGAAAAAGTGGCTTTCATATCTATAAATAAATAAGTGGGTTATTTTTTCTTAAAGGGTAGCTTAAAAAAGAAGGATTTAGAAAATAAGCTAATTGGGAATTCATCTGATATATTAAGGTTGCGGGTCTCGATAATACTCCACGTTGTAATAATGGTTCATGGGTGCATTATTAATCAATCCAAATTGTAAAGTGTTCAATTATATTAGTTTGTTTTTTATGTCAAGATTTAGGTCCCCACATGTCCAATGGATTACTAAGGGATGAGATAAAAAGTGGAGTCCCAACTTTCCCTAAATTTAGTTAGTGTAGTTGTATTTCACCAACACCTCCAGTTGTGAGTGGCCCAATATTGCTTGTGAAATGTATAAATAAATCCCTCCTCTCCTCATTCATGCATTAGTTCATTTGAGAGTCTAGGAGTTTAGAGATTCGATCTCTGGTATATGGTTTTCTATTGCACTACCTTAGTAATTTGCAAAACCAAAAACTAAGTCTTATTAGAAAAAGATTCACCAAGACATTATAAGGTTTTACAATATCATATAGTTTAGCGAAACATTAGCCAATATTTAACAAGATTATATAATAGAATGAAAGATTAGACAAAGAATTATATATACATATTATATTATTTATCAAATAGCCTTCAATTCTTCCTATATATTAGGGATATTTTCCAATTTATTATACATATAATTTTTGCGGGTGTTCTTAAAATTATCCCTGACTACTAGTAAATGACCTCTACACGCTATAAAAAATCCAATCCATCATCATTACTTTAAGACCTTGGAAAGTTGCACTCACACTTGACCTACAAATTTCAAGGCATGTTCGTATAGATATTTTTAAAAAATATTTAAAAATACTATTCTTATTTTGGAAAAATAGTGTTGCACTAACTATATTATTTGTTATCTACATGTTTTCCAATTTTTGTACATTTATTCCATCATTTAGGCACTTAAGTGTTGTGCACTAGCATGGACAAATACCTTATCATTTGCTGGAAAAAAAAGGTCAATGTTAGAAGAAAAAAAATTGAGTTAGTTTTGAACATTTTCAATAGACACGATTTATATATTTGGAAAGGTGATTAAATTTTCCATGTTTCTTATTTTTTAGTAGAAGTAAGATTCATTGTGTAGATATGTCAAAACAGCCATGCAAGATGAAGGATGTCTATTTTTCAATTCCATTCTATCGAACACGAAAAATGAGACCATCGTTAGTTTGCACTCACCCAGGCTAAGTGCACTCAAATGTTCCAATTTTATGTGCACTCATCTTAACTTCACCTAGTAAGTGCATCTAACAAGGTGCCTCTAAATTTTCCTATTTAGCGTGTGCCCAAGTGTTCCAAGAAGGATCTCTCAACAAGTCCATGGAGCCAACATCCATCCATGTGATATGAGTCTAGGTGCTCATAGAATACATGTTCCCAACATAATATTCCTATCCAATATGCATCCATCAAGGTCTATCTATGTCATATACAATCCAACCAATTCTTCTTAACACTTTTCCCATCATGGCCAGTGTGTTCTTGTGATGAGATTGTATGGAACAACCTTCTCTAGGTCACCAAGTTCCTCTCAAGCTTCCCTTGTTATCCCAACTAATGTGAGATGCTAATGTTTGCAATGTGTCAAGATTTTGGGAAAAGGAACTCGACAAATATATTGTAAATGAGCCAAATAACTCCCAAAATGGCTCATGTAGCTATCTATCTTATGCCATGTTTCTCCTTGTTGACCAAAAACCACCAAGATGATTATGCAGTAGAGGTGTTGGAATACTTTAAAGCTAAGGCCTTACAATTAGGGTATGTGTGCGTGTATAAATACAATAACAAACAATTTTTATTAATTTTTTTTTATTGAAATTATATGAAGTTAGGATGAGCTTACATCTAAAGGATTGTGGTTAAAACAAACGGGAAAATGTTATAGCTTCAAATTCAACTAATAATCTAGGTTATAATTGTATTTAAATTACAAGATCTTAAAACAAAAAATTGAAAATATAACAATTAAAAATGATTAAATGAAATTTATCTTAAATTAATAATTATATAATAATTGATAAATTTTAATCTAAAATTAAAACATGTATTTATAAAATTTATTATATCAACATAAAATATAATTCATGATAGGAAGATAATAAAAGTGGAAATGGATAAAAATATGAGTACTATATTAAAAAGAAATGAGATAGATACCAAGAGTAAAGGATGGGATTCCCAAAATAACCATGGTAAAGGAACACTGTTCAAATAAAAACACTAAAAAAATAATGTGAAAATGAAAATGGTTTTATGATACAATGACTCCGTAGAAAGAAAAAAAGTAATAATTGGAATGTTATTAAACTAGTGTGATTAGTATAATTCTATCAAAATTGTTTTCATTTCAATAAAATTATAGAAATATTATCAAATCCATATAATTAATAGAATAGCATTGCTAAGGAAATACTATATGTATCATTAGAACTGTATCATATGAAAACCAATTGCATAAGTTTTGTAATGGAATATTGGTGCACATAACTATCTACGAGGAGTTGAGTGCTAGTGGGGGGTTTCATGGCGAAACTAGGGTTTGTGTATTGGTCTCATGAATCAACGCCTCCTCGTTTATGCTCTCTTCCTAATATTGCACCGCTACTTAACCCTGGTTTCGGGTTTACCTTTTCCCTTTTTGGATAGGCTTTCATGCGTGGACCGGAACGTGATTGCCTCCACCACCTTTTTTTGGAGCTGGACGACGTTCTCTTTGTTGAGGACATTATCTGCCACCTTGCCCATCGATAATTTCATCTTGGAAGGAGATAAGAGGTTCAAAGTTTGATGGGTTTTTTGATGTCAGCGATTGTCACTCGGATGGAGGCTTCTCTCGTCACACTACTCCTTGTCATGACATTTTGATAGGTACCCATCTTATCTCTCTGTTGTTTTTCCTTCTAGTGTTATGCAACAATTTTTTATTATTGTTCAGAACTGTTGTTACCTCTTGCCCCACATGGAGTCTGCCCTCCATTATGAAGGGATTAGTATCAACCATGTATAAAAATAAGTGGGAATACAAACTCCCCTGATGTTATTTTATACCGCTCAACTCGGTCTTCATAGTGTTTGTCGGGTTTCTTGGGTATCTTGGGTTTCTTAGCTAGCTTTTTTCTTAGTCGGGAATTTTGGTCCCCTTTATCGATGCTCAAGACCGTTATTTTTGGTAGGGACTTTATGCTATTATCTTCCTGCCCTCCTGTAGGGTTTCTTTTTTAGGGTTTCTCCTCCTTTGAATTGTGGATATGTTTCGTGGGATATTTCTGTTCGATCTTGTGTTCCTCTGCATTTGGGACTTTACCTTGTCTCCTGGGATTTCTTCCCCTTTGACACCAACATATCTTCAGAGTCAGGACCTCTCTCCTCTTCTGATAGAGGGAAGGGATTATCACACTCTCATAGTAACCCTTCACACCATTCTTGCTGGAAACTAAAGTTGTCAAAGCTCTTGACTCTAAGCACATATATGTCCTTGGCCATGATATTCTGATGAATAGAGTCAAGTCGCTCTACTGCAGAGATCGAATAGGCCAACTTGAATACTTCTCGATGAACAAGGAAGAGTGGATGGATTGGATCACATTTCACTGGAAACCTTTGTTAGACTATGTACCTACCATTATCCTTCTATCCAATAATTGGCTAGTCTTCGTTTTCCTTGAAGATAAGGATGCAACACTCATCTTAAACACTCGCTGGACGATTCAGAAAGGATCATTGGTTCTGATCCGTTGGAATTCTAACTTTGACCCGCTTCGGGAAATGGTTATCAAATACCACCTGTGGGTTCTCTTTCTTGCCCTTCCTTTCCCTTTGTGGAACAAGGATTTCCTCATAGGCCTTGCTAACTCTCTTGGGAATTTTGTTTCCTTGGAAACAAATTCATTCAATCTTTGATAAACGTATGGCAAGAGTTCTTGTTGAACTGGATGTTTCCAAAGGTTTACTTGCTACGATTGATATTGTTTTTGGATAGAAGATTATTTGTCAAATGTTAGATTACCTTAATGTACCTTTCAAATGTAATTACTGTCATGGTACTGGCCACCTCTGAAGATCTTGCACCTCCCTCCTACATGGTACTCCTCTTTCTAAGGGTTTTTATCCCCTATAAGCCTACTTCTCTCTCTCCCCCTGATGATTTCCATAATATTTAAGTGGTATAGACTTGGTCACCTGATGGGTTATATGGTTCCTCTTCCACAAATATTTATGATGATTTAACCAAGGGTGAACTTCTTTATATCGAAGATATTGAAAACTGCTCACGTATGTCTCTTCCTGCTAGCACTCTGACCACTCCTATTGTTTGCATCGCTCCTGAGATGACACTTTCAATTTTTCTAGAGTCCTACCCTCTTCCCATTTCTCCTCAGTTGGCTCCCACCCTCACCCTTCCACCTCTCCTTTCGACCAATGAGGCCTCCCATCCATTTACTTTGGAAGATTTCCCTCCTCTCACCGACACTGCCCATACTCCTGCTCCTCCTCTTCCTCCTCCTATAAGTCCTTATGACTCACCTTCATTTATGGATCCTTCACTCATAAAATATTTTTCTATTTTCTCTGATAAGTCTCATATTCCCCCCTCCACACTTCCTCTGGACTCCATCATATTTGAAAATGTAAATATTCTCAAATCAAGGAAGAACATCTCCCCCTCCATCCCTTTGGGGGAACTAGGGACTGGTCTTTACACTCCTCTTTTAGTTAGGCTTAAGGATGCAGCCATAGATCCCCTTTCATCCCTCTCCTCCTCCCCTCACGCACTTAGAGAATTTCCACCTGATGATTTTGGTTCTCAATGAAAATTATCTCCATGAACATATGTGGTTTTGGAGGGATCACCAAACAAAATCCCTTCTCTCACTTTTTTTGTCTCTATATCCTGATATGATTCTCATTTGGGAAACCATGTGTAACTATTATCATGCACTTCATCTCTTTTCTAAACTCAAACCTGGCTGGGAATTTTATGCCATTGATTCCTCTAGCCTCTTTGGGGATCTCCATTCTGGCTGGAACCCTCTTGTTGTCAGTTGTAAATCCTTTTCCTCCTTTTTCAGTATCCTTATCAAAGCTAGGTTCAAAGGCCTCAATGATGAGATTTTTATCCTTAATTGTTATGGCCCCTATTCTAACAAGGATTTATTCTGGAATAAGGTTCTTGAAGGGGGTCTTCTTGACTTACCTAATATTCTACTCCGTGGGGATCTTAACTTCACTGTCTCTGCTTCTGAAGTGTGGGGAAACAAAGCACTGATTGATATTTTGGCCCCCTTTTTCTCTCAATTGTTGGCCAACAATAATTTATTTCACATTGCCCCACACTCTCCTAGACCTACTTGGAGAAATGGGTAGGCTGGGATTGAGGGGATTAAAAAAATATTGGATATATTTCTGGCCTTGGCTCCTCTTCTTCCCCTTATCAACCATTATAGATCCTGGTCCCTACCTTCTATGATCTCTGACCATTACCCTATTTTCTTGGAGTGCGTGCACAGTATAACCCCCTTCACTATCCTTTCAAATTCAAAAGGGCTTGGCTCTCAGAGAAGGATTTTCCCTCTGTTGTTAACTACCCTTGGACCTATGATAACCATCTTTGTCCTTGTGATCATATGTTGATTCTCACACACAATATCAGAAGGCTCAAATTTGTAGTAAAAAGTTGGGAAAAACAACAACATCTCTTAAGGAATCAAGAGATAATTGGTATTGACCAGGAGATTCAGTCCCTCCTAACTAAGAAGAAATCAGGGTTTACTATTTGACTATGATTTTGAGCTCCTATCAACCCTTAAAGCAAAAAAGAAAAGCTACTTGGCTCTTGAAGTCTTGACATGGAAGCTAAATAGTAGAGTTTTATGGATCAGTGAAGGAGATTCTAATACTAAGTTCTTCCATAATTTTTCCTCGGCTAGAAGGAACTCCAAAACCATTTGGGCTCTTAAA
Source organism: Pseudotsuga menziesii (assembly GCA_001517045.1). NCBI lineage: Eukaryota > Viridiplantae > Streptophyta > Pinopsida > Pinales > Pinaceae > Pseudotsuga > Pseudotsuga menziesii. The sequence goes on along the minus strand of LPNX010809691.1, from coordinate 68,625 downwards.
AATACCGAGGAAGAACTTGTTGAAGATGAAATCCATCTCAAACTGCTAGGTGAGAAAAACTTCATGAATTTGCTCAAAGATGATGGTTCTACCAACATAGCTAACCAGCTCAAAGTCATCAATCTCTTTCCCTCCTTTGTTAAGGAGGAAGATGTTGGTATTTTTCTCTCTGAAATTACTCTACAAGAAGTTGAAGTAGCCTTATAAGGATTTAGAAAGGATAAGAGCCTTGGGCATGATGGCTGGCCAATGGAGTTTTTCCTCTTTTTCCTTGATCTGGTGGGGGATGATCTACTGAGAGTGGTTGAAAAGTCTTGGATTGGAGGGAAGGTTAATAATTTTATGAAATCTACTTTCCTCACACTCATTCCCAAGTGTGAGAAACCCCTTACCTTTGCATAATTTTGTCCAACATCTCTCTGCAGTATTATTTATAAGCTCATTTCAAGAATTGTAGTCTTGTGTCTCAAGCCTTTCTTGGATAAGGCTATCTCTGGCCAACATTATGGCTTTCTCAAAAATAGACTTATTATTGAACCTGTGGGTATCACTCAGGAACTTCTTCACCATAAAAACAAAAAGCCTCCAAGTTATGCCATCACAAGCTTGATCTTATTAAAGCAATTGATTGTGTAAATTTGACATTCTTATGGTTTTTCCTTCTCCAGATTGGTATACCTTTTGATGGGGTCAATTGGATCATGGCAGATGTTAGCTCCTCAAAATTCTTGGTTTTGGTTAATGGATTCCCTTCAAATTTCTTCCTAGATTCTGATGGCATCCATTAGGGCTGTCCACTATCCCCCCTTCTTTTTATTCTGATTATTAAAATTCTTAGCGTCATTATTTTGGATTCACATAAGAATGGAAAGATCAAAGGGATACAAATATCTTCAATCCTATCAATCACTCACTTGCTCTTTGTAGATGATGTTATTTGGTATGGGGTTGTAACATTTGGTGAATGGCTATCCTATAAGGAAGCACTTGATCTTTTCTGCTTATCTACAAGAATGCCTATTAGTATTGAAAAATACTCCTTCTTGTTTAATGAGGTGGATATGGAGACCAGGGAACTCATCTCCTCCATTCTTCGCTTAAAATGGATCCACTAACGACTCACTCCAAATACCTGGGGTATTGTATCAAACACCGTGGGTATCGTATAAATGATTGGAGATGGATCATTGGCATGTTTGAAAAAAGAATTAATAATTTGGATTATAGATTACTGTCTCTCAGTGGAATTGTCAGATTTGTCCTCTCTGGGCTAGCGGTTTACTTTTTTTCTCTTGTTTGCATTCCAAAATCTATGTTAAACTGTATTAGATGATGCATTTTTACATTTCTTTGGGGAAGTACCGATGGAAGACAGAGACTGCACCTTGTGGACTGGAATACCATTTACAAACCATATGATTATGGAGGATGGAACATAAAAAACCTTGAATGGTTTGGACTATCACTTAGATTGAAAAGTCTTTGGATGGTCTTGAAGGGAAGAGGAATTTGGAATTGAATTATTGGTCACAAGTATCTAAAAAACTTATCAATTGATGACTGGTTGCATAAACAACACTTTCCTATACATGGTACATCCTACTTTTGGAATGGATTCATTAGATCTCTCTCTTGGATTTCAAGTCAGTTGGGCTGGATTATCTATTGGGGAAGATAAGCTTCCACTCTTTTAGAACTAAGCTTGTATATTCTACTCCTTGAACCATTTTGGTTTTTCTGAGTATTAATGCATGAGACTTTATTGAGTATCATCTTGGATACATGTGGTTGACTATTGGTAACCTATGAGCATTTGAGATTAGCACTCTTCCTCGAGCACCTCCTTGGATAATCTTATCTAGGTTCTCATTGTATTCTCTTTGGACTCTTTTGGATAGCTCTTACGTTTGTATTTGTTGGATGATGGATGGGATCACTGTATCTTCTTCTCTTTTGATAAGATGAGCACATGAGGCCATCCTACAGTTCAACTCTAAAGGATATCTATATCTTGGGATGCAACCAGTTACCTTTTATTCATTTTGAATAACAAGGAACGTCGATTTTCTTCTGGAAAAAAACTACCTACGAGGAGATATATCAAACGAGGATTTTAAAATAAGTAAAGGAATTGCAAGAAGGGGCATGATAGAGATAATCTAGTTAGGTTTCATGCAAGTTTTATAAGCGCTGCAATGCCTTCTTCAAGAGGCAAACCCGATGTCAAACTAAAGTAGAGGATCAAAAAGTTGGTTCTTCGGGATGATGCCCAAATGGGTGAAGTTTTCACCCTATCTAAGAAATTTGTGGTGGGAAAACGTTAGGCATCATATGGGATACAAATCCATAAAGGAGTGGATTGGTACACATTGGTATGTTCTGTTTGGTTATATTCCGCAATTTTATTTGCTCGCTATGGGATTGATTGGAGCCATTTTTTCGATTAGCTGACCATGCATTAAAGGTTCTAGCAGGGATTTGGTCATGGAGATCGCCCATCATGAAGGTAAATCCCTAGGACCTTAAGTTCTTTGACTCCAAGTGTGAGAAGATTTACTCTAGACCCATTTGGGTCCTCCTTCTAGGCTTGCCACCTGAGCTTTGGACTGATCAAATATTTACTTTGATTGGTTAGGAGTTGGGGTCTTTCATCATAGTAGATTTAAGATTCTTGGATAGTGGGGTCATGACTATGGCACAAATATCAATTTTGACATTCAAGACGTATTAGCTCTTGAGATTACTACCTTGAAAGGCGACTAGATTCCTTGAAGTAGAAGTTGTATTATGCTGCAATCCCCTATCATTGCATCCAGTGTCATAGGTATGGTCACCTAGTGAAAACCTACCTTCTGACCTTTCATTTCTTAGCTGGTGAGATCTTTCCTGTGGTAGGCTCTTTTTCCTTGGCTATGGAGGATGGGATGGCTTCATTTTGTTTGGTGCCGGATATTTCTATGGTTCCTATTGTGGAGGATTGACTTGATTCCTTTTGTTTGGTGCTACATCTTTATATGGTTTCTCCTGTTCCTATTGATCCTCTTCCTTTCTCTGTGGAAGACTCTACGTCCTTGGTTCGTCAAGATAAGAGGATAGCTTTCAATATGTTCATGGTAGATCCTTCCATGGTGTTGGGTATATGTTACATTCTTTGCATGTGCGTATCAAGGGGAGGTGTGTATGTCAGTGTTGTAGCTCGGAGATCCCAAAGGCACCTTCGACAAAAATAGGCCATAGGCCCTGTTTCCGATGCGAGTGCAGCGAGCAAAATTTTATGGCTATTTATAGTTGTTTGTGGCTATTTTTAGAATTTGTTTAAAAATATGTAACTTAATCCCGGTTAAGGGATTGGAGTCTTTTTCTAATCCGGGTTAATGGATTAGGGTATTTGGATGTTGTGGAATACCTATATTTTGTATTGTGAGGATTTCATAATGAAATAAAGAGAAAATATGAGGTGTGGCTCTAAGGTTTTATGGTTTTCCCGGTTAAGGGTTTCAAGGGTAAATCTATGTTTTTATGTGTGAATGATGTGTTGTGATCTCTATTTTGCTTAAAATAATTTGTATGCTTTTCTTCTCTGCACAGGTTTAAAAATTACATGTGGTATCAAAGCTCAATTTTGGCATCAGGGGGACACCTTTGCTGCTAAGGGTTCGACGCGGTTGATAGATCTTGGGTCTGTGATAAACCTGGGTCCAGTGGGAGCTTTACAGTGGTGATTTGTGCATTGAAAGAGAATGGAAAGCACTTCAAGAATCAATATCGAGAAATCTAACGGCCAGAATTTTGAGCTATGGAAGCTCAAAATGGAGGATCTTTTGGTAGATCGGGAACAGTGGATTGCTGTGGATACGGGTACGAAACCCACTGCAATGTCACAAGATGATTGGGATAAATTAGAAAGAAGGGTGAGGAGTACAATATGATTGTGCTTATCAAACTCTGTGTTGTTGAAGGTATCTAGTGAATATAGTGCAGTAAAGCTATGGGAAAAACTAGGGAGTTTGTATCAATCAAAATTCCTTCTGAACAAGCTGTTTTTGCAAAAGAAGTTGTTTCACCTCACAATGGATGAGATTGACACTGTAACAGAGCATTTTAATGTCTACAATACTTTGGTAAGTCAGATAACCTCTGTTGGTATTAAAATGGCTGAAGAAGATAAATGTATTACATTATTGTGTTCTTTGCTAGATTCCTGGCACAACCTAATTGTTGCAATAGGTAGTTCTAGCCAGGCGACCTTAAAATTTGATGAAATTGTATCATCCCTACTATCAGAAGAGATGAGGCAGAAAACCATGGATAATCATAGCATGGATGCCTTGTCTGTGAGAGGTCTCCCCCAGGAGAGAAACAAAAATAAAGGATCTAGGGGGAGATCAAAATATAAGGGTAGATCTAACTCCCCAGGAAAAGGAATAAGGAAGTGTTGGAAATGCAGTAAAGCTCGGCACTATAAAAAGGATTGCAGATCTAAGAATGTTGAGAAAGTAAAGGGATATGAGGATACCCCTTCCATAGAGGTGAAGAATTCCTCAGAAGGAGGGGAAGTGTACCTATATTTCAAGGTTAATCCTTCAAAACGTGATACATGGCTTATTGACTCAGGTGCATCATGTCATATGACCCCTCATAGGGAGTGGTTTTGTGAATATGAAAAGTACAATGGAGGAGATGTGTACTTGGTAGATGATGCAACAACCAGTATCATAGGACGTGGTAGAGTCAAGATAAAACTAAAGGATGGAAGGATTAGAACTCTGCCTGTAGTGCTACACATTCCAAATCTAGCAAGAAACTTGATATATGTCAGAAAGATGGATGTTGCAGGTGTAAAGATTATGTGTGGAGATGGTGGTTGAAAAATGGTTCGAGGATCAATGGTATTGATGAGGGGAGTTCGGTATGGAACTTTGTACAAACTATTGGGAAAAACCATCATTGATGAATGTAACAATTCCGTTGTGCTGGAGGAAGGAGGTAAAGATAACAAAACCCTGACTGCATCAGGAGGAAAGACAATGCTATGGCATCAAAGATTGGGGCATATCGAAGAAAAGGGACTTCGAACATTACAAGGTAAAGGTATGGTTGAAGGTATGACTGATTGCACTCTGGATTTTGATTTCTGTGAACATTGCATATATGGAAAACAAAATCGAGTAAGATTTGCAACTGGTGCTACAAGAGCAAAGGGAATTCTAGAATTAATACATAGTGATGTGTTTGGACCTGTTCCTGTTCCATCATTAGTAAAATCTGTGTATTATGTTTCATTTATAGATGATTTCTCAAGAAACATATGGATTTATTTCCTTCAAAAGAAATCTGAAGTATTTGCCAAGTTTAAAGAATTTAAGGCTCTTGTAGAAAATCAGTCAGAAAAGAAAATAAAGGTGTTGAGGACAGATAATGGTGGAGAGTTCTATGGGAATGAATTCGATGACTTTTTTAAGAAGTGTGGTATAGCAAGGAAAAAGACTACTCCATACACACCTCAACAGAATGGAGTTGCTGAGAGGATGAATAGGACGTTGATGTAAAAGGAAAGGATCATGCTAAGCAGTGTTGGGATAGGACAAGAATTCTGGGCAGAAGTAGTGGAGACAGCATGTTACTTGGTAAACTGATCACCCACATCAGCATTGATTGATAAAAATCCACAAGAGGTATGGACTGGTAAGAAACCCTCTATTAAGCATCTGAAAGTTTTTGGTTGTGATGCTTATGTACATGTTCCAAAGGAGAAAAGGAGCAAGTTGGATAACAAAGCTGAGAAGTGTATCTTTATTGGCTATAAAGATGGTATAAAAGGGTTTAAGCTTTGGAATCCTATAACTAAGAAGACTGTTTACAGTCGAGATGTTATGTTTCGAGAGGTCAAAGAAGTCCCCAGATAGGAATTGAATCCAATGGAAAAGGAACCAGAGAAAATAGAGTTTAAGTTAGAAGGTGAAGAATCTGACTCAATAGAGGAAGCATAATAAGAAGAAGAACTTCATACTCCAGTTTTGAGGAGATCATCTTGAGAAATAAGGCAACTAGAAAGGTATTCCCCTCCTGAGTTTCGCTCTCATTTTGCTATGTCTATTACTGATGATGATCCTAGAAATGTGAAGGAAGTTGTTAATTCAGAGGATAGTGATCTCTGGGAAAAAGCCATGGATGAAGAAATGGATTCCTTAGACAAAAATGAAGCTTGGAATCTAGTCCAGTTACCAGCTGAGAGAAAAGCTATTGGGAGAAAATGGTTATTTAAAAAGAAGTTGAATGAAGAAGGTAAAGTGGATAAGTATAAAGCCCGCTTGGTAGAAAAGGGATATTCTCAGGTAGAGGGGATTGATTTTGGTGAAATATTTTCTCCAGTTGCAAAATTAACTTCTACTAGATTTCTCCTTTCTATTGCTGCTGCTTTTGATCTTGAAGTAGAGAAGATGGATGTGAAGACAAGATTCTTACATGGGGATATGGAAGAAGAAATAACATGAAACAACCAAAAGGGTTCATAGTAAAGGGAAATAATGAGTTGGTATTTAAACTAAATAAGTCCCTTTATGGTCTAAAGCAATCTCCAAGGATGTGGTACCAAAAGTTTGACACATACATACTTGGATTAGGGTTTGTGAGAAGCAAAGTTGATCACTGTGTATATTCCAAACAGGATGGTGATCACTTCATTAACATAGTTCTGTATGTTGATGACATGTTGTTGATTGGAAACAACAAAGATGTTAGAAAGGAGGTGAAGTCTCAACTATCCTCCAAGTTTGATATGAAATATCTCGGTGCTGCAAACTTCATTCTCGGAATGGAGATAAGAAGAGATCATGCGAACAAAATGATCAGTTTAAATCATTGAAAATATGTTGAGACGGTACTACAGAGATTTGACACGTAGGAAAGTAAGCCGGTCAAGGTTCCTATTACTGTAGGTGTAAAGTTATCTGTAGAGCAGTGTGCCAAGACATGGGAAGAAGAAGAAGACATGTCACGGGTTCCATATGCCAGTGCAATTGGTAGTTTGATGTATGCAATGGTCTATACAAGACTAGACATTGCTCATGCAGTGGGATTTTTGAGCAGATATATGTCAAAACCAAGAAAGGAGCATTGGACAGCTGTAAAGAGGGTCTTCATATATTTGCGTGGCACCACAGATTATGCAATCTTCTACCAAGGAAGACTTGGACTAGACAGAGTAATAAATGTACATGGATTTGTTGATGCAGACTGGGCTGGAGACCTTGATCATAGAAGATCTATAAGTGGGTATGTGGTTAACCTATTTAGAGGAGCTATCAGTTGGATGAGCAAGAGACAAGCTGTAGTTGCACTCTCAACTACAGAAGCTGAATACATGGTAGCCACTCATGCAAGCAAAGAAGCTGTGTGCCTACAAAGATTGTGTTCAGGTATTGGGTTTGTACAGAAAGGTGTAAGGTTAGATTGTGATAGCCAAAATGCAATCTTCCTAGCAAAGAACCCTGCTTATCATGCTAAGACAAAGCATATTGATGTGCAATATCACTTTGTGAGAGATATGGTTGAAGACAAGAAGATGCTGCTAGAGAAGGTTGACACCGTGAAAAATGTTGCAGACTCATTAACAAAGTCTGTTAGTACAGAGAATTTCTGTTGGTGTAGAGAATTTATGGCCATTGATGCCCTAAACCTATGACTTTATGAGTACATGACTCATTGCTATGCAAAGGAAACAACAAGTGCAGGGATAATTTTAGGGGCGAATTTTAGCCCAGTGGGCTATTTTTCCATGTTTTTCTCCCAAAAAACATTCGCCATTTTGCATGTTTTGAAGCCTTGTTTTGCCCAATTTTGATGGGGTAATTTTTTTCACCCTAAAAATCGCCAAATTATTATATAAACGATATAAAATCCTTGGAAATTAAAATAATTTTTGAAAAATATCACCAATCATTTTATAGTTGGCATTTTAAGAATTCGTAATATTCGCCAACATTTATACACTTTTAAATAAGTATGGTTCCTTAAAATCATCCTTGAACAAGTGGGAGAATGTTGGGTATATGTTATATTCTTTGCATGTGTGTATGGAGGGGAGGTGCACATGTCAGCGCTGCAGCTCGACGATCCCAAAGGAACCTTTGGTTGTTTATAGATTTTATGGCTATTTATAGCTATGTGTGGCTATTTTTAGAATTTGTCTAAAAATATGTAACTTAATCCCGGTTAAGGGATTGGAGTCTTTTTCTAATCCGAGTTAACGGATTAGGGTATTTGGATGTTGTGGAATACCTATATTTTGTATTGTGAGGATTTCATAATGAAATGAAGAGAAAATAGGAGGTGTGGCTCCAAGGTTTTCTAGTTTTCCCGGTTAAGGGTTTCCAAGGTAAATCTATGTGTTTATGTGTGAATGATGTGTTGTGATCTCTATTTTGCTTAAAAGAATCTATATGCTTTGCTTCTATGCACAGTTTTAAAACTTACACATGGCTTCTCCTACTACTACAGATCCTCTTCCATCAGATGAGAGGGATACATTTGGTGATATCGACCCTTATCCATCAATTGCTTCGGGTTGTCTCTTCCACAATGGTCCACTGCCCTTGGGTTCATCCTAGAAATTTGTGGCTGGTATGGAGCTGCATGTGGTGATGGACTATTTAGCTCAGGATGGCTCCATGGGATGTGCATGCGTGTCTTGGAACCAAGTGATGGTTATCCCATCAGCCTGGATGCTTTGGTATCGACCACTCCTCCTATTGTGCTCATGGTAGCCTTGCAACAAGAGTCCATGCTTGTTTCAAACAAGGGGGTCTTCGATGATGCTTCTTGTTGTGTTCCTTACTTTGGATGGTTGAGGCATTCACATTCTTCTTCCTCTTCACTTATGGATGTTTTGAAGGATGTCGATGGCTTCGTCTCTTTTATGTAGTTGTGAAATGGGGGCCTCAGCTCCAATAATATTGTGTATGCTTCTATGCTTGGTCCTAAGGTATGTTCTTCAGTTTTTTTGGACGACGCTCCTCGTTTGAGCTTAGTCTCCCCTATTGTTTTTTATCAGACCCCCCTATAGGTTATGGTGGAGGTATTGGCTCCCCTCTAGAATGCTTCAATACAATGGATCCTGGATCTATTCTAGCCATGCCTCCTTTAGAAGATTGTCCTTTTGAGGAGAATATGGTTGTTTCGATAGAGAACTGTTCGAATGATCCTTCTCCTACCTTGATTATACCTATTGGACTCAAGGCTAGTGCAGCCACAGATCCACATGGTTATTATCCTAGATATAGGAAGCTCTTCTCTAAGTTGAATGGGGCTCCTAGTGGCCTTATCCAGAGTATCTCTCGAAATTACTCTTTTAGGCCGAGGGGCTGCAAATCAGCTTTGGTGCATGCCGAGGAATAGGCTTGCCGAGATGTTCAGGCTTGTTGGGAGCGTACTATCAAGGGCTCCATCAAGGCTAGATTCTAACGTGTTTTCCCCTTTGGTTTAATGTTCCATTGTTACTTTTTGGGTTAAGGGTTGTGTTTTCTTTTTCCCTATTTTTGTGGATGTATATGGCCCTGATTTTTGTTAGCTGATGATTAATATGATTTTGTATATGTTTTAAAAGGTTATGAAACATTATGTATTATTAGTGAAGTTATAAGACAATATCATTTCTTTTTAGTTATGATATATAATATGTGATATAACATCTACTAGTTATGCAAGGCGTTTGGCTTGAGCAAATACAATTTTATTATGAAATATTTTCGAAGGAAAAGATCATACTAAACTTAATAAAAATAAAAACAACATAATCTACTTATAAACTAAAAAGGTTCACTACTCACGAACATAATCTACTTACTTTAGTTGCTTATAAAGGTTCACTACTCACGAACTTGTAATTTAATTAATGGAGGATGAGGTAAGACATGCGGTTGTTTAATTATTTAATGTCACTTTAGTATCTTTTTACTACCTTGGTTTATTTTTAATAATGTACCTCAACGGAGCCATTTTATTAAAAAACCAATGGAAAACGGAATATTCATATACATTTGTCCGTAGCTATCGTTTGAACCCAAATTTTCGCACATGGTCCTTAAAAAGTCTCATGATAGAGAAATAGGGAACCACGACAAAACAGTATACCATTGAGAGGCCAGCAACGAGGTATAAAAGAATTGATGGGAGAATGTGGTATCGCCTTCTGAAATGGTAATGAATGGAAAGGAGGAGACAAGGAGACATTAGGAATTTAGCTTCTTTACGCGGTTGGAGAAATCTTTTTCCATTCCTTATGCACACAGCACATGAATGCTTTTTATAATTTCAGCTTGCTCTTTATTTAAAATAACAGAAGTATATATTTGTTTTAACTCAAATAATAAAGAGAAATATTATTAAATACATATTGAATTTTTAAAATATTATGAATGAATTGGATACGAAAATCATTTTCTCTTATTGGTACACAAATATTACTAAATACATATTGAATTTTTAAAATATTATGAATGAATTGTATATGAAAATCACTTTCCCCTATAATATTATTGGTACTTGGTACTTAGATAGTGATCAAAACATTTGTTATAATGTTAATCTTCCTAACTTTTTAACCCATGGTAACTATTATGATGTAATATCCCTCTTTTTAACCTTGTACTTATGTAAGTGTAAATATAACTGTGTAAGAGTTCTTGGAGAGGAGCTCAAGGCCAAGGCTCCACTAGTAAACCCTGTGAGTATGCAATTTATAGGATAGGTTTGGCGTCTCCTTGGGAAAACAATTCCTAACTTAAAGAAATAGTTGAGTGGGTTAAAAAATTTAAATTTGCATATTAGAGCAGAGTTGGGCGTCTCTTTGAGAAAACAATCTCTTGCTTAAAATCGTTGCCTATGATTAAAAGTTTAATCTCTGCATTTCAAAATATAGTTGGGCATCTTCATAGATCCCATGCTAAATAAAAATGTCGAGTGGGTTAAAATTTTAATCTCTGCATTTCAAAAAAGAGATGGGCATCTCTTTAGATCCCATGCTAAATAAAAACATTGATTGTGTTAAAAAGTTTAATATACACATTTTAAAAGATGGTCCGTGTCTCCTTGGATCCCATTCTAAATAAAACATTTATTGTGTTAAGTTTTCTACAAAGAATCGACATCTCCTTTGGGAAAGCGACTCCATGCTAAAGACAATCAATTGACTGAGTATTGTTTAAATTTTGTTTAGGTTGTGCATCTCCTTTAGGAAGACCAATCCCATGCCAAAACAAAAGCATTAAACTATGATTAAATGTGTGAGAGTCGAGCTCCATGCTATCTTAAATATGAGCACTTTCTCACTAAGATATTAGAAGTTAAATGTAATTTTAAATACTTAATAACTGGGCTTAATATGTGAGAGTTGAGCTCAACATTAACTTAAGGTTGGATGGTACAAATTCCAATTAATTGTTGGAATTGTTAAAGAATTCTAACATTGTTGGAAGTAATAACTAAGCCTAAGTAGTTGATAACCAAACATATGTTAGGGTAAGTCAAGTTTTGTTTAATAGTTGTAAAGTCGGGAATAATATATAGTCCATTGGTCTAACTTGTGGGAAGGCAAATAACTAATTATTTTTAGACTTATGTAAAAGAATCCTTGGAGTATTATTTTTAATCTCCTTTAGCCCTATTAGATTTTTTCCCAACTCCGGGGTGGTCTCTCGGTGGGAGAATGCACGCTGAAGAGAACCATATGGTTGGGTGCAATGTTGCAATCAAGTCTTCAATCATTAGGTCATTCAGATAAGTCCCCTTTCTCGGTGCAACATTGTTGTTTAAAATATGTTAAAGTTCTATTAAGGTGTGCTTTTGTCATGTTGAAAATTTGTATGGTACAAGTATGTGCTTCTTAAATTATGAATTTTGTTAATATGGATTAAATGAAAAATAAGGATATGAAATTATTAAATATTGTTATCTTTATAAATATGTTGATTAATTTTGTATTTATAGATGTGTGCCTGTATGAAGATTTATTTATGAGTAATTCATTGCAAATTATTTACATATATGATCATTGCAATATCATTGATAATTTGTCAGAGTTGTCGTGGGGTTATCAAGTATTTATGAGTAATAAATCATGTTTAAATTTTGTTGAATTAATGAACCACTATAATCTTTAATGTTCCACCTCAAATAGTTCTTCAAATTATGAGAAACCCTTATGTGAGGCATGTATTGTACTACTGGAATAGGGGTACATGTAGGAATATCTAGGAATGTTATTTCTTTGTTAAAGTTATGTACAAATTTGTTTATTTTGCATCAAAGTTCATAAATTGAAATATTGTTCCTAAATTGGGGAATAAAGCTTGTCCGGATAAACATAATATAATTATGGAAAGGTCTGATGAGTTTTTACTCTCGAAGATAGTATGCTAATTAATCATTAATAGAAGAGTTATATGTTACTCTCATTTAAATAATGATATTACCTTCTAGATCAAAAGTACTTTGAATAATGAATTCCTAATGCAGAGCATTTAAAGGTTTAAAGGTTTAAAAGTTTGAGACTTATAGTTTCCAAATGCAATACTTCTGTTCTATCGTCACTCTGCGGGGAAAGTCCTTTTCGTGATTTCAACATTCACTCGTAAGCTCTCATTGTTGTCAAACCTCGAGAGTTGACATATCCACTCGGTTGTATAACACATTTATTCTTACGAAAATCCACTATTACTCTTGAGACATCACGGTCCAGCGAGTGCCTACATTTTTTTACAGGAAGTTTCAGTTCTAATACGTTGTTTGTTTCAAGATGTGGCACAAATTGCTCGGTATCATTTCATATATTTGTCTTAATTTAGAAGGAATACTTTATTTCAAAGCTACAACTCTAACATGGCACCATAAAATGAGTAGAATACTCTTCTTCTATTATGACAGGAACAGGAAAATCTCAACACCACATACTCTGCTACTTAGACTTCATACATATAAATATGACTTGGACTTGTTTGAAAATTTTCCTCCATTAAATCACAAGGGATTCACCTTGTTGAGCAATATCTTATCACGTTCACTCATAAAGAAGGGTTTTTTAATTATGAAAAATAAGGTCAATATATTGTACGTATTGGGAGGGTGGGGTGTAGAGTGTCACATACCCAAAATTGCAAAAACATTTTATGTTTTAGGAGACATTATAATTTAATTTTATTGTAAAGTTTGTAATTAATGACCAAGTGGGGTCAAGGATAATTGCATTTAATTGCTGAATATTTTATTATTAAATAAATGAAAGATGAGACAATAGCTTAAGGAGGCTGTTAAATGACTGTTTTACTGGCCACTTGGTGGAATAGGCTGCGTTGAGAGCAGATTGACACTTGGCAGCATCCTCAAACTACTTCTAGTTGTTGCAGGAGGCAACTTCCCTATTTTTGTGGTCATGTTCCCCAAGAAAGTGGAACAAGAGAAGGTGGCTCATTAAGTGAAAACTAACCCAAAAGACCTAGGCATGCAAATAAAACTTCCAATTGAATTCAATTGGAGGCAGCTCATTCTTTACTTGTGAAATTTTTGAGTGAAATTAGTGCACAAGAAATTCGATGGAGGGGACTAACAGAAGTTTTGAGTGAAAAGTGTTGAAGTTCTGATTTAGTGCAGCTGATTTGAGCTGAGTTCATACTGCTACAAGCAGAAAGATTACTGTTGATTACTCAGTGGAGTTGCAGAGGTTTCTAAACTAGTTCTCTCACCTAGTGCTTTCAATCCAGGTGGTCCAGTAGACAGGCTCGAGGGTCCTAGGATTTGCATTTCAACTATCTTAAGGAGTTGGTTGGGAGGAACAGGCTCCTTAATTTGTTCTCTCCTTTGCTACATTTCCAGGTTCTAGATGTTCTTTCTAATTTCTCTAAGCAAGGTTAGGAACAAGAAGGAATGAATTTAGGAAATAATATGGTTGTGTCTGCTTCATCTGTTATTAGAATTATTTGGAGGAAATCTTCTACTTTAAAAAGATAGATGTATTCTGGATTAGATGTAGATTAGAATAAATGATTAGAGTAATTTCAAATTTACTGAAAGATAAAATACCTAACTGTATTTTTCCACAACTTCAAGAAGGTAGTACTCTAGTACAATAGGTTAGATTAAATTCCAAGGGATAAATCAAATCAAGAATGTAGGATTATGTTATTTAATTTCTACAGATTATTTATAGGATTGATCAGAAGAAAGATTCTCAATTTCAGAAGTTTCCTCAGTTAGAATATATTACTTTAAACATAAACAAAACTATTTCCAAGAAATTTCTTTTAAAACCCAGTACACAATTTGTGTAATGGTGCTCCTTTTTACACAGTAATTAATTTACTAGCTATAAGCTTAATTATTATAAGTATACACAGTTATTAAACATTATAAGAACAAAAAAAGAAGAAGCAGAAATAGCCAGTAAACAGTAAAAATAAGGGTTTAGGTTAGCATAATTATCTAAGCAAATTTCATTAATACTGCAGGTAAACATCAAATAATAACCATATTATAGTTAACAAAAACAATGCGGGGTTTAGAATTAAAATGAAATTACAAACCCTAAATTTGGGGAAAATTGTCAACTAGTTTTCTTTTACTTTTTCTTTCCAGATTAGGGATTTTACAGTTTACCCTCTTTTTCTTAAATCAAACCCTTTATAATATCCATATTATAAATGTATAGAATTTAAATAAAGATTATGTAGAAATAGTATTAAAACTATTTATCAAGTATAAACTAGAACAATATAAGAAAAGACATTTCAAAAATTTCCCAGTCCAATTACACAGTAAAATTCGAGTTGTACTAACAAAACCTACTCTTTTATTTATTTTCTTAAACAAATCTTTTATTGACAAAGAAGAACCCAAACTTCCTTTTAAAACCAATATCCTGAACATTTTCCTCTTTCTAATTAAAATAAAAAATTATGGACTTAAACAGTAATAAAACCTCTTCTAAATTCTTAAATCATCCATTCATCAACACAAGTATTTTAACAGTAAAATATTTCTATTAAGTTAAACTTAAACAAAATTGAAATTTAACCCATTATAGGAAACTCCACAGTTTGCCATCGACCTCGTCAAAACCACAGTTCGTGGCCGAATACAGGATATCTAACATAGTAAGCCTTTAAAGCTTACGCACAATGTAAAGATCTTTTAAATCCTATCCAAAACACATTTAAAAATCCCACAAAAGTCACGGCTTTAAATCCTGTCCAAAGTAATTTCCT
Organism: Pseudotsuga menziesii; assembly: GCA_001517045.1. Lineage (NCBI taxonomy): Eukaryota > Viridiplantae > Streptophyta > Pinopsida > Pinales > Pinaceae > Pseudotsuga > Pseudotsuga menziesii. The sequence continues at coordinate 53,371 of LPNX010809691.1, read as the reverse complement.
ATAATTCAAGTTATGACCAAAAAGGATTCACAAGTTTTTCATCAAAACATTCCAGTCACGACCACATGGCCTTTCCAAACAAACAGAATACACTATAGCCAAAATTAGGAGTCACATCACGGTGGAACACTATCAACAAAAACCCCATACACCCATCGCAGAAGGAACCTCTGACAAGAACCGAGGCTTACCAGTGGGTTGTAAAGTGCAGAGACCTTTCTCCCGAGACTTCTTATTCTATCGAGCTCCTAAAAACTCCCGTAGAAAAACCTGCATAGCAATTATAGAATTGTTAAGTTTTTACTTGGAATAGAACCCAATCATAAGAAGTAAAACCTATGGCGATTACAAACAAAGAATTATTGAGCTTATCTGGAGAGTTTTTGACTTCGACCGTGTAGTTGGTGGCATGAATAGAAACCTTGGCCACAAGAAAGAGTATGCACAAGAAAACAAGCAGAGCTACTGTTAAGAAACCTTGACGAGATTGCTCAAGACAAAAGCCAAGGCCACTATGGAACCAAAAAATGAAAACACAATACTAATTCAGATAGAGTTCACAAGTGAACAAATGCATGAAGGGAAGTTCTCGTAGAGGCAAATAAATGGCAACAAAGGCCCTTATACGCAGAGATAAGAAAAGGTGACAAATGCCCTCACACACAGAGGTAAGACATGGTGACAAAGGTCCTTACATGCAGCAGTAAAACAATGGTGAAGCCATGAGGCTGTAATCCTGCGGCTCTCTCTCCACAACCGTAAAAAGATAGGTTAATCACAGGATTTTAGGGTTTTGGAGACATATATAGTAAAGTTCCAAAGTCAAAACCCTAACCACTATCAAATAATCACGTGGACTCCACCTTCAATTCGATTTTATGGGTTTTTCTCTATAGTTTCGAGAGCCTTGGAGTAGCATGCAAATACAAAGGTTTTACAAACAAAAACCTTGGTTATAAACTCATTCAAACATCGGTCGATATCTTATATGTCATAAGATGCATAATATAATTTAAACAAAAAAAATATTATTGGTTGTAATCTTTGCATAATTAGGGATTACATAGTATGTATTGGGAACCATGTAATTAGTAGTAACATGTGCAAAAGATTTTAATCTTTTTAACTTTATAAACAAAGACCTTATGATAAATATTAGGATTTGCAAAAAGAATTTTTCAAAACCTATGATATTACAATGGTTAAAAATGCTTATATGTATAAGATTACAAGTATAGAGATACGTAACATGATTCTTGGTAAGAATATTATAGCTTAGTTTTGTCTATATAGGGTAATAAGTTTTACATAATATCTCCTTGTGAGATGAAGGTCATGCAAAGGCTAGTTTAGAAATATTCTTTATGAATTGATCTCTTCTTTCCTTACACAAAGAATAAATACTACTTGTTTAATGATATAATGTTCATATTATTGCATTTTCACCTTGTCAATACCTAAGCAGTTAGTAGAACTGCTTTCTGCATTAAATCATTAAGTTCCATGTATGTGTAAATGTCAAAATTTATACCTTATAACTATACCTAGACTTAGTTTTTTTTAGTTTATATAACATTTGAATATATGTTGAGACAAATACCTCTGAATTACCATGGTAACAGGTAATAATGTATCAAATGACCTAGTATGCAAATTTATTTTTCTCTAGAATTGTATATAGAACCTAGTATGATAATAAATTAATGAAAGTATGATAAACAAGTATAATAAAAACTCGGTAGAAGAACACCTAGATTTATGTTTGGATTTTCCAAATACTTACGCTTACAAGGAAGTAAATAAAAATTAATTATACAGTTTCGACGATACCTCCTTTTTTGATCAAAGATGTAAACTAAACAAATATACTAACATTTTATTTATGCTATTTGAAATAATTTATTCTTGATCCTGAAACTAGTTTACAAAATGTCTTACCTGTAAAAAGACCCGTAAAAGTGTAGAAATAATAGATCAATGCTATGTGCAATGATGCTAAGAAGAAGCATAGGAAATAGATCTTGCTACTAAGAATTCTCACAAGCATACACAGGAAAAATAGAGAGAAGAAAAGAGACTGAATCACATGAATGAAGAGATGAATATTGGTGTGTATCCTTCCATTGAATAATTATGAATAATAGTGTACATAAATGCTTCCCTCATGGGGAAGTCTAATTGTATGGAAACAACTCATAAAGCTCAAAAAAGCTGACTTACCAAAATATAGTAAACCCCCATAGGTGGATAAAGCACTTACTAAATCTATCAAGGACCTCACGAGTTGGAAAAAGCAACAGTGAGTTGTCAAGGAGATGGAAATAAAATGCTAATCCTAGAAAATGGAGAAAAACTAATGGAGGATGGGTTGGAAACAAAAGCTCCCAGTTTCCTAGTTGATTAGCTTTTATAGAAAAGCAGGAAAAAACAGAAAAAGCAGAAAAAAGCAGAATCTGCTATAAAGTCCTGTATACTAATTCTGGATCAACCCAGAATCAGAAATAAATCATTCCTAGGATATAGATGGCATGTATTGACTTTAAGGTGCAAGTGGATGCCAACTAATTAAGCTAGTGGGTGAATAATTGATCAAATAATGATTAATTATTTTATCCTAAGTTGTGAGTGGGTTTAATATATTCCAAAACCCTGTTATAAGTCTGATTTTATGATGGTATGACAAAAAATATGGATGCATATGGATGCATATAGGGCCCAGCAACAAGGCTATGGTCACCCTTTAACAATTATTATGTCCAGAAAAGTGAGGAAAGAGGCAAAACCACATGGGGAAAATCCTCCCTCAATATAGGACAAGGCACAAAATTTGAAATGTGTATGTCTTCAACATATCCTTATATTCACTTGAATCAGCTGAGTGAACTACTTCTGGATGGAAGAATTGTTGAAGAAATCATGAACTCCATGATCATGTATTGGAGTGTAGAACCTGTAAGAAGGAAGAGGAGAGACTCCTTGTATCTCATCATCTGATGAAGTAGGAGCATTATCTGAATGCTTCTTGCTGCTGTAAAACTATGACATGCAAACATAATCTGAAATGGAAAAGAGATATGTGCATACTACTTCCCAAAGAGTACAAAAATTAAGGCAATTTATTTCACACCCAATTCCCTGAATAGCTGCAAAATTGTGATGTGAATCACATGTCAATATTCCAATCTGATGTAGCACCTGTATATATCTGATATGAGGGTGATAAAACACTGATATATTAGAAACATTAGCATATGGAACAGCAAAGACAAAGGCTTCAGTGGATCCATGAGGATATAGGGCTAGACTAGGAAAATTATGAACAACTAGGGAAAACTGATAGGTGTAAAAATCTGAATGATGGATGGGCTTAAGATCTGAACAATAAGTGTTTAGAACATATCCAAAAATGTTTAATATCAGTCCAAATATGACTAAGTACATGGATAACCAGCCAATGAAATATAGGAAAGACTTCAAACCATGTAAGATAAATATCACTGCATAAGAGACCAATGAGGAATCAACTAGTGATCTTGGGATTTGTATAGTCTTTGGATTATTCAGAGGTATGGTAGATGGTATGGATGGTGGTATTATATGTGTCATGACATGCATATCAGCCTGCAAACAATATTCTAAATCAGATATACAAGCTTGTGAGGAAGAGCTGCTCAAAGGTAAGTCAATATCTAGTGAAAAATCACAATTTTTGGGAGATGAAACTAGTAGACTCAGAGGAGGATCATCAAAGAAAGGTTCTGATATTTATGATTCTGATATATCAGAGGATAAATCTATATCAGAGACATTAGAAAATGAGAGAACTTTGGCACTCAAAGAATAAGTTATATCACCTTGGAACTGCGCGGTATGACATTGTTCTGACGAATCAGCATGCTTCTGTAGTTCATATGGAACTTCGATCTTGTGTTACTCAAGAAGCTGAGACATGATGTCCATATTATTCTTGAAACACTTCTTCTCTGAATGAAAACCATTTCTGTAATAAGAACACTTGGATGTGCTCCCTTTCTTCTTAACTTTCTTCATTAAATCTTCATGTGAATCTTCATCTTCACTTTCTGACTTTGGCTTCTTCACAATTTGCTTCTCTTTTGATTTGAATTTCTTGCTTCCTTGAACCAAGAGAGCATGATCCTTGCCCTTTGGAGAATTAAGGACACCCATATGGATCAATTTATCTTGCTCCTTTGTTAGTGAATCAAGAAAAGAATTTAAAGAAGGCATTTTCCACTTAGGAACAACAAGCCTAGTTGCATGAAAAGTAGACACAAAAACTGAGTAATCAGGACCCAATTTTGAAAGAATGGAAAGGATTAATTGATCATCTGCCTTCTCAATCCCACATTGCTTAAGAATTAGAACAAGTGACTTGAACTTGGTAAAGAAACCCTCAAGAGATTCAAAATTGCTTGGACTTAGTGAGAATAACTCAATTTCCAATTGATGCGCTCTTAGCTCATCTTGAACTCCAAAGAGAGACTCCAATTGAGTCCATACTTGGTTTGGAGTGGTCAAACCAAGTAGATGAAAGAGTAGATCAGGAGAAATAGAGAGGCAAAGCAATCCATAGGCTTCATCCAACCTATTATGCCACTTAGCTTTCTCAATCACAGCACTGGGCTCATTCTCCAAAGCTAGTGTAACTCTATATAATCCTCTACTGCGCAATAGAATGGAGATTTTGGCTTTCCATTTGTGGTAGTTGAAGGAAGTAAGAATTATAGCTGATGAAGAATCCATATTTCTGAATTGATGTGCTCAAGAATAAAATCTCTGCAACCTGCAAAACAAACTAGGAGAAAATCTTGAAGCTCTTCTTAAACACTCCTCAACTCTGTAGAAATTGATCAACCTTGTAGCTCTGATACCATGTAGAAATAATAGATCAATGCTATGTGCAATGATGCTAAGAAGAAGCATAGGAAATAGATCTTGCTACTAAGAATTCTCACAAGCATACACAGGAAAAATAGAGAGAAGAAAAGAGACTGAATCACATGAATGAAGAGATGAATATTGGTGTGTATCCTTCCATTGAATAATTATGAATAATAGTGTACATAAATAGTGCTTCCCTCATGGGAAAGTCGAATTGTATGGAAACAACTCATAAATCTCAAAAAGGTTGACTTACCAAAATATAGCAAACCCCCATAGGTGGATAAAGCACTTGCTAAATCTATCAAGGACCTCACGAGTTGGAAAAAGCATGAGTGAGTTTTAAAGGAGATGGAAATAACAGGCTAATCCTAGAAAATGGAGAAATACTAATGGAGGATGGGTTGGAAACAAAAGCTCCCAGTTTCCTAGTTGACCAGCTTTTATAGAAAAGCAGGAAAAAGTAGAAAAAGCAGAAAAAAAGCAGAACCTGCTATAAAGTCCTGTATACTAATTCTGGATCAACCCAGAATCAGAAATAAATCATTCCTAGGATATAGATGGCATGTATTGACTTTAATGTGCAAGTGGATGCCAACTAATTAAGCTAGTGGGTGAATAATTAATCAAATAATGATTAATTATTTTATCCTAAGTTGTGAGTGGGTTTAATATATTCCAACAAAAAGAAGCATCACTTCACTGCATTAGCTAAAAATCTAAGTAAGCCTCGGCCATGAAATGAAGCTCCTTCATATTACAAATAGTAAAATAAACTTTAGTACCTAGTAAACAAACATATGTTTTCAGCTCATGTTACTTCAAATCATAACATGATAAATCAACCTTTAATTATTGAATTATGGAAGCAAATAATTAAGTATGCAGATACAGATATTAACAAAGGAATTAGTTTGGACCTTAATGTTGTTAAGTTTTAACAGTTAAATGTTCCTCTTAAGAAACGATTGTAAACATTTAATGTCATAGGAATTTTTTTTAAATTTTATGAAATTTTGGAGTATTACATGTGGTATCAGAGCACACGTTTAGACACTAGGCCTGAATGCGGCTCAACATGTATAGACAAACAGTGAATTAAATACATGCATACTGATTATTATTTTTCTTTTTGAAATGTTATTACCAGAAAAGTTTTCTGAGCTAAAACTGCAGGTATGGAAAGCCTCGAGGAATATGTAGATGAAGAGTCCCTGTTTAATGAACAAATTAATTATAGAAGAGAACCAGTTCAGGAAGAAATAACTAACAATTCTTCAGAATTATTACAAACTGTTAAAGAATTAAGAACTGAAATGGAAACAATTAAAAAATAAAATGAAAGAATTCTAAGAGCTCAAGAGGAGCTGAACCAGATACTGATGGAAAAATTTCAGAGTGAAGAAAAAGATAAACAGATAGGATCTAAAAATACGTCCTACCAACACAAAAGTAAAAAGTCTAAACAATCTAAAATTGAAAGTAGCTCGTCCTCTGAAATTTATGGTGATTCACACAGGAAGAATCGTCAGTACACTAGTGATAGCAGTGAAGATAATTACCATTCAAGAAAAAGAAAATTTAATCCTTATGAAGAAATTTCAGGAGAATTTAAGAAGATAAAACAACCAAATTTCAATGGTGAAACTAAGAAAGGAGAGGAAGCTGAATCATGGCTGTCTGGAATGAAGAAGTATTTCCAAATCTATAATTACTCTAACCAGCTAAAAGAAAGGATGACCATCTACAACTTAACTGGAAAGGCAGATATTTGGTGGCAGGATTTAAAACGAGTAAAAGGTATTAAGAAAAAGAACATTAGTTGGAGTACCTTTAAGAAATACTTGAAAAATAACTTTTTGTCGAAAAAGTACTACGAAGAGCGAGCTAAGGAATTTTATCAACTGAAGTTGGGAACTATGAACATGAAAGGATTAAACAATAAATTTTTAAGTTTACTATGTTATGTGCCTTACATTGTGGATGAGAATCCTAAGGTACAGTGATTTCTAAGCTGTTTACCTTTTCACATTAAAGATGTAATTGAATACGATAATACAAAAACCCTTGAGGAGGCTATGCGAAAGGTAAATTTTTGCTATGAGCATAACCGCAAAAAGGAAAGCATGTCAAACTAGAAGGCTAAGAGGTCTAATAATTTTGAACAAAAGAATAAGGTTTTTGTAAGTAACCGCAATTTTAGGAATAATAACACACGTAATTTTCCTAATAAGAATTTACAAGGAAATAAAGGTAATTCACAGTCAAACCCTAATGGCTCTAGAAATAAAGAACCTGCTAATAATCACAGCAACTACATTAAGAATAATGAACGTAAAGAACTAGTAAAGTGTTGGGAGTGTAATGGATCTCATTATGCATCAGTCTGCCCTAACAGAAAGAAGAATGTTAGCAACATACATGCGGTGCAGGAGGAGATGATTGTTGGTGACGTAGCAAGGACAATGCCCAGGATCAACGAGGCACTAGAAAACAGGCAGGCAGATTATCAAACTTCCATGGTGGAAGTAGAAGGTAAGCTGAATCAAACACCCATTTCTATCTTAATTGACCCAGGGGCTAGCCTGAGTTATGTTTCTCCTGATTTAATACAAAAATGTAAGTTATTAGTAGAAAGGTTTGCAAAGTCATGGTTAGTTCAACTAGCTATTGGAGCAAAAAGAAAAGTGATTAGTTTTGTAAAAGATTGTATTGTAAGTATGGATCAGTTTGAAACCTCCGTGAACATCATAGAGTAGTTTTGAACTTTTTCGATAAAACTTTTATTTGCATAAATAATGAAAGAGAAATAGTAACTGTAACAGGAATCCCTAGGAAACAACTATTAGACAAATTTCTGCTTTGCAATTAAAGAGAGATGTTAGGAAGGGTTGTAAATCCTTTGTTGTAACTGTAATTAACGAAGAACATATTAATAATGAAGATAAACTAAAACTGGAAGATATTCCAATCCTAAGGGGGTATTCGGATGTATTTCAAGAAGAAATCCCAGGAATGCCTCCGAAAAGAGAGTTAGACTTCACTATTGAGTTGGTGCCCGGTGCAGTGCCCTACTCAAAGGCCCCTTACCGGATGAATATATTGGAACTAAATGAATTAAAATCACAGCTAAAGGAACTTATTGATAAAACGTATATAAGACCTAGCATGTCTCCTTGGGGAGCACCTGTTATTTTCGTTGAAAATAAGGACGGTACTCTACGCTTATGCCTTGACTACCATCAACTTAATAAAATGACCATTAAGAATATATACCCGTTTCGCTGCATAGATGATTTGTTTGATCAGCTACATGGAGCAACTGTATTTTCAAAGATTGATTTATGATTTGGTTATCACCAGGTCCGAATCAAAGATGAAGACATTTTAAAACAACTTTTAGGACCAAATATGGTCACTATGATTTTGTTGTTATGCCATTTGGGCTTACTAATGCCCTGGCAGTCTTCATGTGATTAATGAATAATGTATTTCATAAGTACCTTGATAAATTCATAGTGGTATTCATTAAGGACATTCTAATTTATTCTAAGTCTTAAGAAGAACACGAGGAGCACTTAAAAATTGTTTTACTGAATTGAGAGAACGTCATCTTTATGCTAAATTTAGTAAGTGCGATTTATTTAAGGATAAAATACAGTACTTGGGCCATGTGGTAACTAAAGAAGGGATCTCAGTTGATCCAGAAAAGATAAATGTAATTGAAGAATGGCCAGTCCCAAAGGATGTGACTAACGTGCGGTCATTTATGGGGATTACAAGCTACTATCGAAGACTCATTGAGGGGTTCTCAAGAATCGCCAATCCCATAACTTCTTTACAGAAGAAAGGGGAGAAATTCAAGTGGAATCAAAAGTGTGAAGAAAGTTTTAAAAAGTTAAAAACATTATTAACTACTGCACCAATCTTAAGAATTGTTGATCCTAATAAAGACTTTGTAGTATGCACTTATGCATGCAACGATGGTCTAGGTGGGGTCTTAACTCAAGAAGGACACATAATTGCATGCGGGTCTAAGAAGCTTAAAATTCATGAGAAAAACTACACAACCTATGATCTAGAGTTGGCTGTCGTCATACATGCTTTGAAGATGTGGCGCCATCACTTAAGCGAAAGAAAATTTATGTTAATGACAAATAATAAAGGATTGAAATATTTGTTGGATCAACCTGACTTAAACGCAAAGCAAGCTAGGTGGCTAGCTTTCCTTAGCGAGCACGATTTCGAAATCCAACATATTAAGGGAAAATAAAATAAGGTTGTTGATGCTCTAAGTAGAAATGCAATACCAAATTTTGTAGCAACAGTTAGCACTTATAAAACAAATTTAGAAGAACATCTAGAGGAAGGAGTAAAATTGGATGAGAATTATCACACATTACAAGCAAAAGTAGCAGAAAATTTAACTGAAAGTTTAAGTACAGGGTATAGTCTAAACTAAAAAAAATTAATACTATATAAAAACAGGTTGTATATACCTAATGTACCTAGAATTAAGCTACTGATTTTAAATGAAAATTCATAAGACTCCTTACTTAGGACATCCTGGTTATCAGAAGACTATAACCATGTTACGAAAGGATTATTTTTGGTCAAACATGAAGAATGAACTAACATACATTGCCAAGTGTTTTGAATGTCAACAAGTTAAGGATGAACACCAACATCTAGCCAATTTACTACAGCCATTACCCATCCATAGCTAGAAATGGGAAATAATCAATCTTGATTTTATTACAGGTCTGCCTAGAAATCAGAATCCGAATGATTCGATAATGGTAGTCATTGATAAAGTTAGTAAAGCAGTGCATTTTATACCTGTAAAGACCACCTACAAGGCTGCTAATATTGCTGATATATTCATGAAACACATATTTTGTTTACATGGGATACTGAAAGTTATAATTTCAAACATAGACCCTAAGTTTACGGGCAATTTCTGGAAGTATTTATTTAAAGGCCTGAATATTACTTTAAATTTTAGTACCTCTTTTCATCCCCAAATGAATGGACAGATTGAAAGGGTGAATCAAGTGTTGGAAGATATGCTTAGAATGTATGTTAAGGAACAACCAAGTAAATGGGAAGATTACTTACACCTGGTAGATTTTGCTTACGACAATCACTACCAAGCTTCAGCAAGATACAACCCATTTGAAATTTTGTATGGCAGAAAGTGCAATACCCCTATTTCATGAAGTAACCCAGTTGACAGGTTAGTACTAGGACCTGAACTACTAAAGGATATGGAGTTAATTGTAAAACAGGTGCAAGATAACTTAAAAGTTGTGCAGGACAGACAGAAAAGTCAAGCAGATCTTAAACGAACTCAGAAAGAGTTCCAGGTGGGTGAACCTGTCTTTATAAAGGTAAGGCCTAAAATGAGTTCTTTGAAATTAGGAAGTTGTGCTACATTGGCACCCTGACATTGTGGGCCTTTTTAAATACTCCCCAGAATGGGATAGGTGGCATATCAACTGGCTTTATCGCCAAATTTGAAGGTTCATAATGTTTTTCATATCTATGTATGAAAAAAATATGTACATGATGTTACTCATGTTATAAATTGGAATGATGTGCAGGTGGAATCAGAAGGATATTTTCTGGTGGAAACAGATTGTATCCTTGAAAGGAGGGAGATCTTGCTTCAGAATCGCACCATTGGGCAGGTGAAGGTGCAATGGAAGCACCTTAGTCTAGAAGAACCCACCTAGGAATTGGAGAGTCATATGTAGGCAGCATATCCAATTCTGTTCCAGGGAAACTCTGAGGATGATGAATAAAATAACATCGAGGACGATGTTATATTTAAGGGGGTGTCTATGTCACATACCCCAAATTGCAATTTTTTTTTTATGTTTTAGTAGACATTATGCTTTAATTTTATTATAAAGTTTGTAATTAATGAACAAGTGGGGTCAAGGATAATTGCATTTAATTACTGAATATTTTATTATTAAATAAGTGAAAGATGATACAACAGCTTAAGGAGCTTGTTAAATGAGTGTTTTACTGGCCAATTGGTGGAATAGGATGGGCTGAGAACAGATTGACACTTGGCAGCATCCTCAAACTACTTCTAGTTGTTGCAGGAGGCAACTTACCTATTTTTGTGGTCATCTTCCCCAACAAAGTGGAACAAGAGCAGGTGGCTCATTAAGTGAAAACTAACCCAAAAGACCTATGCATGCAAATAAAACTTCCCATTAAATTCAGCTGGAGGCTTCTCATTCTTTACTTACGAAATTTCTGAGTGAAATTAGTGCACAAGAAATTCGATAGAGGGGACTAGCAGAAGTTTTGAGTGAAAAGTGCTGAAGTTCTGAACTACTGCAACTGATTTAAGCTGAGTTCATAGTGCTACAAGTAGAAATATTACTGCCAATTACTCAGTGGAGTTGTAGAGGTTTCTAAACCAATTCTCTCACCTGGTGCTTTCAATCCAAGTGGTCCAATAGACAGGCTCGGGGGTCCTAGGATTTGCAGTTCAGCTATCTTCAGGAGTTGGTTCGAAGGAACAGGATCCGTAAGTTGTTGTCTCCTCTGCTACATTTCTAGGTTCTATATGTTCTTTCTAATTTCTCTATGCAAGCTTAGAAACAAGAAGGAATGAATTTAGGAAATAATATGGTTATGTGTCTGCTTCATCTGTTATTAGAATTATTTGGAGGAAATATTTTACTGTAAAAAGGTAGATGTATTCTAGATTAGATGTATATTAGAATAAATGATTAGTGTAATTTCAAATTTAGTGAAGGATAAAATACCTAACTGTATTTTTCCACACCTTCAAGAAGGTAGTACTCTAGTACAGTAGGTTAGATTAAATTCTGAGGGATAAATCAAATCAAGAATGTAGGATTATGTTATTTATTTTCTACAAATTCTTTAAAGGATTGATTAGAAGAAAGATTCTCTATTTCAAAAGTTTCCCTAGTTAGAATACATTACTTTAAACATAAACAAAACTATTTCCAAGAAAGATCTTTTAAAAACCAGTACACAGTTTGTGTAATGGTGCTCGTTTTTACACAATAATTAATTTACTGGCTATAAGCTTAATTATTAAACATTATAAGAACAGAAAAATAAATAAGCAGGAATAGCTAGTAAAAATAAGGGTTTAGTTTAGCATAATTATCAAAGCAAATTTCATTAATACTGTAGGTAAACATCAAATAATAACCATATTATAGTTAACAAAAACAATGTGGGGTTTATAATTAAAATGAAATTACAAACCCTAAATTTGGGGAAAACTGTCAACTAGTTTTCTTTTACTTTTTCTTTCCAGATTAGGGCTTTTACAGTTTACCCTCTTTTTCTTAAATCAAACCCTTTATAATATCCATATTATAAATGTACAAAATTTAAATAAATATTATACAGAAATAGTGTTAAAACTATTTATGAAGTATAAACTAGAACAATATAAGAAAAGACATTTCAAATTTTTTTGAGTCCAATTACACAGCAAAATTCAGGTTGTAGTAACAACCCTACTCTTTTATTTACTTTCTTAAACAAATCTTTTATTGACAGAGAAGAATCCAGAGTTTGATTTAAAACCAATATCCTAAACATTTTCCTCTTTCTAATTAATCTCGAAAATTATGGACTTAAACAGTAATAAAACCTCTTCTAAATTATTAAACCATCCATTCATCAACACAAGTATTTTAATAGTAAAATATTTCTATTAAGTTAAACTTAAACAAAATTGAAATTTAACCCATTATAGGAAACCCCACAGTTTGCCATCAACCTTGTAAAAACCACAGTTCATGGCCGAATACAGGACATCTAACATAGTAAGCCTTTAAATCTTAAGCAGAATGTGAAGATCTTTTAAACCCTATCCAAAACACATTTAAAAATCTCACAGAAGTCACGGCTTTAAAGCTTGTCCAAAATAATTTCCTGTAATTCAAGTTACAACCGAAAAGGCTTCACAAATTTTTCATCAAAACATTCCAGCCATGGCCACATGGACTTTCCAAACAAACATAATACATTATAGCCAAAACTAGGAGTCGAGTCACGGTGGAAGAGTATCAACCAAAACCCCATACACCCATCACAGAAGGAACCTACGACAAGAACTGGGGCTTATTAGTGAGTTGTAAAGTGTGGAGACCTTTCTCCTGGGACTTCTTATGCTACCGAGCTCCTAGAAACTCCTGTAGAAAAACATGCATAGAAATTAGAGAATTGTTAAATTTTTACTTGGAATAGAACCGAGTCATAAGAAGTAAAACCTATGACAAATAATTATTGAGCTTATCTGGAGAGTTTTTGACCTCGACCATGTAATTGGTGGCATGAATCGAAACCCTAGCCACAAGAAAGAGTATGCTCAATAAAACGAGCAGAGATATTGTCAAGAAACCTCGATGGGATTGTTCAAGCCAAAAGCCAAGGCCACAATGGAACCAAAAACCAAAAACACACTACTAATTCAGACAGAGTTCACAAGTGAAAAAATACACAAAGGGAAGCTCTCGTAGAGGCAAAGAAATGGCAACAAAGGCCCTTATACCTAGATATAATAAAAGGTGACAAAGGCCCTCACGCACAGAGGTAAGCCATGGTGACGAAGGCCCTTACATGCAACAGTAAAACAACGGTGAAACCATGAGGCCGTAAGCCTACGGCTCTCTCTTCACAGCAGTAAAAAGATAGGTTAATCGCATGATTTTAGGGTTTTGGAGACATATAGTAAATTTCCAAAGTCAAAACCCTAACCACTATCAAACAACCACATGGACTCCACCTTCAGTTTGATTTTATGGGTTTTGCTCTATAGTTTCAAGAGCCTTGGAGCAGCTTGCAAATAAGAATATTTCACAAACAAAAACCTTGGTTATAAACTCATTCAAAGATCGGTCGATATCTTATATGTCATAAGATGCATAGTATAATTTAAACAAAAAAAAATATTATTGGTTGTAATCTTTGCATAATTAGGGATTACAACTATGTATTGAGAACCATGTAATTAGTAGTGACATGTGAAAAATATTTTTATCCTTTTTAACTTTATAAACAATGACCTTATGATAAATATTAGGATTTGCAAAAAGACTTTTTGAAAACCTATGATATTACAATGGTTAAAAATGATTATATGTATAATATTGCAAGTATAGAGATACATAGCATGATTCTTGGTAAGAATATTATAGCTTAGTTTTATCTATATTGGGTAATAATTTTTACATAATATCTCCTTGTGAGATGAAGGTCATGAAAAGGCTAGGTTAGATAGATTCTTTCTCAATTTATCTCTTATTTCCTTACACAAAGCAAAAATACTACTTGTTTAACGATATAATGTTCATATTATTGCATTTCCACCTCATCAATACCTAAGTAGTTACTATAACTCTTTTCTGCATTAAATCATTAAGTTCCATGTATGTGTGAATGTCAACATTTATACTTTGTAACTATACCTAGACTTAGGTTTTTCTAGTTTATATAACATTTGAATATATGTTGAGACAAATAACTATGAATTACCATGGTAACAGGTAATAATGTATCCAATGACCTAGCATGCAAATTTATCTTTCTCTAGAATTGTATATAGAACCTAGTATGATAATAAATTAATGAAAGTATGATAAACAAGTAGAATCGAAACTAGGTAGAAGAACACCTAGATTTATGTTCGTATTTTCCAAATACTTATGCTTACAAGTAAGTAAATAAAAAGTAATTATACAGTTTCAACGATACCTCCTTTTTTTTATCAAAGTTGTAAACTAAACAAATATACTAGCATTTTATTTATGCTAGTTGAAATAATTTAGTCTCGATCCTGAAACTGGTTTACAAAACGTCTTACCTGTAAAAGAAGCATCACTTCAATGCATTAGCTAAAAAGATAAGTAAGCCTCGGTCATGAACTGAAGTTCCTTCATATTACAAACAGTAAAATAAACTTTAGTACCTAGTAAACAAATAGATGTTTTCTAGCTCATGTTACTTCATATCATAATAAGATAAATCAACCTTTAATTACTGAATTATGGAAGCAAATAATTAAGTATGCAAATACAGAAATTAACAAAGGAATTAGTTTAGACCTTAATGTTGTTAACTGTTAACAGTTAAATGTTCCTCTTAAGCAACGATTGTAAACATTTAATGTCATAGGAAAAATTTTAAAATTTTAGGAAATTTTTGAGTATTACATAGGGTATGAGAGATTTATAAGTATTGGGGGGTATAAAAATGGGTTTATATTAAGAACAAGGAATATACCACAAAATTAGGGTTATTTTAATTGGAAATATGTATTGGGAGGGGGGCTCAACAAAAAGGGTTTTGCCAAGGTAATTATCAATATCTAGTGAAATTAGGGGTATCATTTAATATCCAATGAATGAAGGCGCTATGACATGGTTCCATGGAGTGAAGACCACATGCATTAACTTAACCACCTAACTTTATTTATAACTATCACACCTACTATGAAAGGTAGAACATGAATCTTACTTCTTTAACAGTTAATTGTAATAATTTACTTATATCGGAGATACATTGACTGTTTTACATATGTCAGAGGGAGAAAATACTCCTTTTTACAGTCCCACTTAATTTTGACCATAGTCTATCTTACGCTGCATCTATACCCAACGTAGCTTCAGGTGTATCCCACGGAGAAAGAGAGCCAAAATTGGGCCAACAAGGATGTTATTGAGCTATGGTAGCCATGGTGTGGCCCTTTGGTTCTTCCTTTGGGGGAATTTTAGCTTAATGGCACCGTTGACTACCCTTTGATGAGATTTTTAACCTCGGGGTTAGTGATCAATCCCCTAAGGTTTTGCCTCTGGGTCACATGGCTCCATAAGTTGTTTATTTTCTCTTGTGGCACCCTCCTAGCCGATTACGCTACATGTTCTCCTTCTCTTGGGCATTCTTCCGTAATATGGAATTCTCTCCTTTCACCAGGATGTACGTGCCATCTGAGGGAGGTTTTGAGGGATTTTACAACATCTTCAGGTTAGTAGAGGCATGACACCTCCCTCCTATTGCACTCAAGACTTTAGTTTGAAGTGATTCACTTAATTAGGTTATTTTTGGCACCCTCGGGAACACATAACCCTAGTAGCCTACCTTAAGCCTACAATAAGTCATATTAATTATTATTTTGTCTTAATTTTAAGTTGATATTCTTGTAATTACAAATTAATATATTTTAAGGCATGTTGACCTGGATATTTTTATTTATATTAAGTGAGTGTGAGATAATATAAATAGATCTCCTCGCTTTCATTTTAAAATAGGAGATAAGTGGGATTATTACTATATTACTATTTTTCCCTAACTACGGCTCCTTGGAGAGAATGCGCCCCTCTTGAGGAGGACCTTTCTGGTTATGCAATATGGTTTTTGGAGTTTCTTTAGATGGATTCTTTTTCTTTTTCATGGAGATGCTTCGATTTGTTGGAAAAACACAAGCACATTGAGGTTTGGATTCTAATCTCTTTGTTAAATCGTTAGTGGATGATGCATATTCTTTATTGAATGGTAGCAACAAGGCTGCATTTTTTCTAGGGTAAGCCATTACCAGTTATTTGTCACATTGTAAGGAAAGAGGAACATCTCCCTCGTGAGCGTTTTCTCTGGGGTTCTTCAATGGTCTTTCTAGGATAGTTTATTACCTAGGGCTGTAATCCTTAATTGGGATCCTTTCTCTACCTAGATGCTCTATGGATATGGAATCATTGTAAACCCTTATACTCACCCTTAATACCTAAAAAAATACTGCATTTTTCCTTTCCAACCCTAGGTAACTCCCCCTTCACCCTCGGTGTCTTTCTAAACATCCAAGCATACCTTCACTACCTCCTTTTTCCTTCACAATTCCCCTTTCTTTGAATCACTCCCAAAACTGAGGTGGCATTCTCCCATATCCTGTTGTCATCCTTCCTATCTCTCTCACCCTCAGATGCCCCATTTTCCTTCTTCTACACCCTCAGGTCTGGGCTCGGGATAAACCTAGGACTCTACCCTTCTGCAGCCATGTCCTTTGACTGTTGCCTTAACCTTCGGTCCACCTTCCAGCTCTTATTTTTTCCTCCAAAACCACCTCTATAGTTTATCAACCCACTCTTCCACTCGGTGCTTAGTATTCCTTCCTATCCTCATCAAGTTTCCTCCCGAGCTGTTGTAAAGCACTACAACAGTGATTCTTTCCTCCATGTGTCTGTGTTATCAGGAAGCTATCTACATTGTATGATGAGTCTTCCTTTCGCCCTTGAAGGACTTCCTTACAGTGGAATTCCTCCCATTCTCTAGCCTTCGTTCTTTTGGTTTTCCTTATCCCGACCTACAAGGTGATAGCCGAAGGATTTGTTGGAATATTGGTTTTAGAATACAACAAGTAGTTAGTTAATTCCTTTATCTTTGCTTATACACTTATTGAATGGTTTGGCAAAATACTAGGTTGCAGTCACTTAATATACAATTATAAATGCCAAAATGATATCAATTACTATGCATAGTTAATGCCTTACTATTGTATAATGTGTTTGATTTTGTCACTAATAATCAATGTACATTACTGCACATCTATTTCAAACTAATATGTATTGAATATTAAAGGCTTGGGAACAATATTTATCCCATACATTGACATATTACAAATATTAGGTTGTGGAATTACCTTCAACACTCATACCGAAACTAATACTTGACATCCATTTAATATTAGTTTGATATCCACAATTGCATATTTATTTGACTCCAATAATACTAGTCTCTAATAACCTCGAAAGGGATATTCTTTGGTGTTTAGTGTCTTTTCCAGGGTAAGAATATGGCTCTCCCATAGGAGGTTTCAAATTCCAAAGTAGTTGGGGACAGAGGACTAATGTGACAATAGTCACTTTTCCTATATATGATTAATCACTGGTGGCTTGGTATGCAATTTCAATTGGTAACATTTTTGGCGCCATTTCCAGGGACCATTTCGAAATTTGAAGCGGTTGATATTGAGTCATTCACACCCCTGGAAAGAACGACATTCAGTAAGAAAATTGAGGTAATTTTTTCTTAGTATTTTGAAAATATTGTCAAGGACTAATCTAGCAGATATTACTTGGCGACTCCACAAAGAAGAATCCTTTTGTTCCTTCTACATCTTTTGTAGGGAAAAGTCCAGACTGAAGAAGAGAGACATGTGGCAATATACTACAAAGTAATTTACCCAAACTTGGTAGATGTAAGGATATGAAGTTAGTTATTTTGCTTCTTATGTAGAATAATTATTGATTTATATTGTTTTTGGGATAGGTATTATGACACATTTTTTCCATTTCTTCTCGAAGCTTGCACAGATGAAGATGTTGATTTCCAAATGGTAATGCAATCATCCTAGTTGTGCATTTTGATTTTTAGGTGGTATCTATCGGTTTTATTATCCTTTTGTAATTTTTTTATTAATTATGTTTCTCTACAGTCAACAGTTTACGGAATTGGAGTGTGAGCTAACATGGAGGCTCAAAAATAAAACCCCTAGTTGGAGGTAAGGCTGTGTAACATGATATAATTATTGTGTTAAGTATTTCCAATTTTCCATCTTGAGTGTGTTATTGATTCATTTGGTTCAATGACAATAGAATTATCTCTATCAAAGTTGAATTATGTAATTAGTCATCCATCAACTCTTCTGCTTGACTATATAATGGAAATAGACAATGCAATCTCTGCACTTGGAAATATTTGTTAACATCAAAGAGATTGCATTAATGCATCCCAGATATTCATAATTTTTTATTTAATATTTCCTTGTTGAGTAATTGGCTCCACATTATTATGACTACTATGTGTGGGGAACAAAATTCTTTGATTTGATGTCTATTATGATATACAATGCAAATGTTTTGCTTTTATTAAAAATGTGTCCTCTATTGTTCAATTGGGTCTATAATGGTAGGTTATTCTAGCCTAGTTGAATTGTCTTCCTATAAAGAATGACCTATTTGAAGAAATTTTTTGCATGAACTACTCTTCTCACTAGTAGAGAGGTATTCCTAGAAAACATTGTAGTTAACTTGATTTCGGTTCTATTTGTTTTAGTTTTTATGTGAGTGTGTTTTGATCCATTTGAGCTAACTCTATTTTTCATGTGTTATCTGCTTCCTGACTGTAGGTATGATCCTCAACTTATTGGCCCAAGCAATCATTATTTTCCAAATATTTTTGTTGTTTTGTTGAGGTTTGTTTTTGAATTCTATCTTATCCTTTTCTTGCATGAAGCATTTCACCATTTTAAGGAGATCATTTTAGTGTAATTTACTGTTGCTATTATTTATTGTCTTTGTATGCTTTTCAGCTTTAACACAAGGAATTTTGGGAGTGTTAAAGTTGGAAGAGGTGAAGGTTATGGGTATGTTGCCCCATATGCCCTAGGTGTAGAGGAACATAAGCTAACTTCTGATGTAGGTGAGAGAATTGGTAAATTAGTTGAGCAATATGTTGAAGTGATTGAAAAAATAAATGGATCTCTGTTTGAACTTTGACTGTTTTAATGCATGCCTTTTTTGAATGAATATACATAAGGACAATATTTTTTTGTAGAACTTGGATCTATGGAGTGCATAATCAAACTATAGTAGATTTTATTGCTAATGCTCGCTGCCTTTTATAATCTATATATGATGTATGAAGTACATGAATAAGATTGTTACTTATGCAAGTATTGTAGAGACTTTGAGGGTATTATTTCAATGGAAGAGCACCTTCCTTGCATGTAGGATATTGGTCATTCGATTCCTCCATACCCTATCTATAGAAATCAATGAATATTTGCATATAAAATGACTAAATTAGTGACCAAAAAATGAGATATAAGTGACCAACAAATGGGAGATAAGTGACGAAACAAATGACCAAACTTTGCATATAAATGACCAAATGACATTTTTGGTGCTATTTTTTGGTCTCTTATCACAAAACATATGACCAAATTAATGACTAGATTAATGAAAAAAAATATGGCTAGATTAATCACCAAATATGCAACAAAATTAATGACCATCCGACAAACTATAAATGACCACCTTTTTGGTTGCATGATAAGAGACAAAAAATCAGCCACCAACGATCGCCAAATCAAAAGTGGTCATTTATAAGCGGATTTTTTTCTTTTTTTTGGTCACTTATCTCTCATTTTGTACTAGTGTGAGGTAATCCCTCAATTGGAGAAAAGGGAAATCCTAACTGCTACAGTCGAGGCAAGTATCGAACTTAAATGCAGAGTACAGACCAATTGTAAGTCCATGCTCAAAATGCATCCCCCCTACATAGCCCTCGACGGGATGATAGTTAATGTTTCCTATACGGGAAAATCCATCGAATAATGCAAACAAACCAATGTTTCCAACCACATTAAGCTAGGGTCATGAAATTAACATATTATAAATATTAACGAATAAATAAAAGGTGTCCATAATACATAGAAATTCCAAGCATTAAGCTATGGTATCAAATCAAATAACCTTTTCTTATGTTAGGCCATGATCCCAAGGCCTGAACTTCCACGTTATGCATTGATCATAATTTCATTTATATATATTTGTGAAGTTTCCAATATTTTCATAATAACCAATGTATTACTCTTTCACCATATGCGATAACCAAATACTCCAAATCAGGCAACCAATTAGCAGTAGCATTATCATTGCAAAAAGAAAAATAACAAACGAGCATTAGCACTTTGCTAAGTAAGTGAGAAATCCTTAGGCCTGATACTGAAAGGGAACCATTATAAAAATAATAACAATGCACTGGGATACCATATCAAGTTAAGAAACAACAACGACTAATCATACGTCAACAATAGTACCCGATACAAATTCATCTTAGGCCACATGCACAGGCTGAGGATAGAGCTGGTATTTTAAAAGTTATAATTCCATAAAGGAAGGATGAACATTATCCATATCCCACCTAGTCATAATTAAAAATATGGAACTAAGACCATTGAATAATAGAGTTAAGAGTTAACATCTCTGTCATATAGATATATATAAACAAAAAAATGTATGAGAATTTTGATATGTTACAAGTGGTATCAAAGCATGGTTACAACACTGTGTGACCTATGGACTCATTGGCATTAATTGAAGAATAAAATTATGTATTTTATAAACTAATAGCAAAATTCCCTTTTCCACTACAAGGTAAATCCATGACATTGTCATAGTGAACACAACCAATCAACCAAACCATCTAGGGAATCACCTTCAGTTTCGGGACAACTATATGATATGATCCTGAGAACTGCAAGAAATATGGCTGAGCAGAAAGAGATTTGGTAGTAGTAGTGAGTCGAGAGGAATTGGAAAAAGAGTTACAAAAATTAATGGTAGCGACACTAATAAAAATAAAATTGAGATAATAATGAGCGTTGAAACGAATTTTGACCCAAGGACAACAGGAACCACCCCAACAAGAAGGACAACTATGTGTTGATTTAGACAATAATAAGAAAACCATTACACCTTTAGAACTATTAAGAACCATCTAAAGCTTGAAATATGAACTACAAAGTATTAGGGCAGATAACCTGAGAGAAAGAAAAACTCAACATGAACTTAATGAGGTATTATTGTAGAATTTGGCTGAGGTCAAACAAAATCCGGCACACACTTCGAGTAATATGTTGATAAAAACTTATAAATATAAGAGAGACAAGGAAGAGGAATAATCCAAGTCAATTTCATCTCACAAGCCTAGAAAAAGAGGCAGTTGCAAAACTAGCACAACGACATCTTCATGCCCACCTAGATACAAGAAAAAGTCTAAACACTCACACAGTTCTAAATTGATGGGAGAGTTCAAAAATATTAAGGCACCAATATTTGAAGGAGAGTTAGATTCATGAGAAAAAGCTGAGGAATGGCTTCTTGGTATGTCAAAATATTTCCATGTCTATGCATATCCAAGCAAGCTGAAAGACCATCCAACGATATACAACGTGAATGGAAAAGCTCCATGATGGTGGAGGGATTTAAAATTAACCAATGGAATAAAAGAATGAAATATTGATTGGGAAAAATTTAAAAGGTTGTTTAAAAAAAAATCGATGTCCAAAAGATTTTATTATAAGAAAATCAAGGAGTTTCATGAGATGAATATGGGTTTAATGAAAATGGATGGACTCATTACAAAATTTATAGAACTACTGCATTAGATACCCTACATAAAAGAAGAGAAAATAAAAATCCAATATTTTTTAAGCCGCTTATCAACCTATTTTGCAAATAAATAGAATTCGATGATCCAAAAACTTTAGATGCAGCTCTATACAAGGCTAGATTGTGTTATGAACATATCCAAAGTAGTTTGGAAAATATGGACATAAATCGAAGCATGAAAAGATCTTATTCAAAACAGAGAAAGAAGGGTTATAAAACAACTATTGAAAGAAATCAACAAAATAGATTTCCAACAATAAAAATTTTTAGAATAGTAAACTTGCTGATAAAAGTGAGTATGAGTCAAATATTCCATCTCAAAGTGGTACAAAACCAGTTCCTTTTGCAGGAAATAAAACAGTTCTAAGGGGAGTATAATGTTTTCAATGTCAAGGGACTCATTATCTCAGAGATTTCCCAAAAGAGAAGAACAAGTTACTAAATAATATTCAAGAATACCCTACAATCAATGAGATGGACCAAGTACCACGAATTTATGCAACTGTGGAGCAATTCCAAGCAGAGTTCCATCCATCTATGACTAAAATAGAAGGTAAAATTTTCATGCACTATGTTTCATTTCTGATTTATCTAGGAGCATATCGTAATTACATCTCCCCTGTAATAGTAGAAAAATGTAAATTATAGAAAGTTAAATTCCCAAAGCCATGGATGGTGCAGTTATCCATTGGCACAAAAATAAGAATTTCATAATTGATTAAAGGCGCCCCACTAAACTTAAATGGCCTGGAAACTAGAGCAGATTTAAATATTCTACCTTTGGGTTCCTATGATGTTTTAATTGGGATGCACTAGTTAGAGAAACATCATGTCATTCTAAATTGCTTAGAAATTACTTTTACATGTGTTGATGATCTAAAGTCCTTTCCTACTAAAAGGGATACATAGAAAGAATTCTATACGACATAATTCTGCTCCACAATTAAAAAGGAGTGTTAGAAAAGGCTGCGAACTTTATGAAGTTAGAATTAAATATTGTAATGATGAAACACAACAAAAAATGGAATATATTCCCATCTTATTTCACTACTACATTTCAACCAAAAATCCGACGACCGTCATGACGGATTTTCGACACTTTCCTGTTGCATGTACGACACTTTGATTTTTTTTTAAGCGTCGGAAACTTGTCGTCGGTTATCCGAAACCTAAGTAACCGTCAGTTAAGCGACACCTAAGTAACCGTCGGTTAAATTTAAAGTGTCGGTTAAATGACAGACTATCTTCGATGGTAGGGAATTTTTTTTTGAGAAAATAGCCTTTATTCCGTCGTTTAAGCGACGAAAATAGAGATTGAGCGTCGATTAACCGACATAAAGAACTGTCGCTTAACCGACAGAAATAGAGATTAGGCATCGAATAAGAGACAGCTAGAACCGTTGCTTAACCGACGGAAAGAGAGATGAGGCGTCGAATAAGCGGCAGATAGAACCGTCGCTTAAGCGACGGATGTGATTTTCTTTTTTCAAAAAAATACCTGCAAATTCGACTCTGAAAATCTTCTTTGGAATCCAGCTCCAAATTATGTTCTCCAGTTGAAGATGTTTCACCGGTGCCAAATTTTCCAAATATTAACAGGGAACTAAACCACTGTTTGTATGTCCATCTATTCCACAAAAACTTACATAGTTTCCAGACAATACAGCCCTCTGCAATCTTATGTTAATTGGTATATTACTATACAGTTTTTTCCAGACAATACAGCCCTCTGTGATCTTATGTTCATTGGTACATTACTATACATTTTTTGCCAGACACCAGAGAGGTTGAGAACCGACAGGACACATTTAATATGAAGTATTTTCTAAAAGGACAACTTATATGCAGTGGCAATCATATCTAATCTTTAGTGACAATTTAAATACTAGTGTCCAACCAATTATAGTGTCCTTTGGTCATCATCAAAAGCAGTTGAAAATAATCATTATGTAGCTGGAAATTATTACATTGGTTCAACAGTTTGGTAACTTTGTGCTTAATTGTGAAATTCAGTTCAAATGGAATCCACATTTGAAACCTGCCACTATGTACTTTGGCCTTCATTTGAAGATCCTATTTGAATAAATGAGAAAGAAAAGACAGGCAAAAAATCACAACTGTCATTGAGAAACAAAGAAATGTCAAACTGAAAAATCTATAAAAATGCAAATAGGATACTTAATATATTTTTTCTACTAAAGTCTCTCGAAGAGATATACTTACCATATTACTTATTTCCACCTCTGCGAAAGCCTTTTCATCAGAAAACATGGTCCACACAACTTTATCAATGACCCAGGAAATACGCATAGCAAATGAAGGGATTTTGTTCTTCTCCTTCTCCATCAGCCATTGATGTGCAGCCCTCTGCAAAGCTAACCTTAATGATGCAGAAGCGGCCTTTCTAGCT